>PYXC01000720.1:1200000-1602500 GCA_015244755.2 Tenualosa ilisha | reverse complement strand
GTTGACAATAGGGGACATGCACACACATGCACAGAAAACACAGCACAAACCCAGAAGGCGTTGAGTCCCTAGGGATCAGGCATGCAGTGGCAGGCCCACAGGTTAGGCCTGCTTATGGGAACAGCCTTAAGACTAAACAAGCAACACATGGCATCCACCTCTCATCTACTAGCGATACACTGGCCCCCCAGCAAGGACAAAGAGGAAATGTGGACTCTTCATAGACTGCTTAGAGAAAAGGCCTCCTGGGACTTATCAAAATTCTGTGTTCCTAAACTTTTCAATTCAATTTATACAAAGCCATTTACAACAGAACTCTCATAGCACGTACATAACTTTTGACACAAACTCAGACCTCTAGCAATTGACCGTTTTAGTACTTCTTTCACCTTCCACTTCTTACTGTGCTCGTGGTCAAGCCTCGCTCACACATTTCTCAGACGAGACTGTCCATACACTTCCTCTGCTTATTAATGATTAGTGCCAGTGCAACTACAAGCAAAAGTGACCCAGAGCAAAGACCGCGTCTAGCGGAGTGCCCAGACCTGGAGTGAGACAAGTAAAGTCCACACACACATGTACACACATAAGGCCTATCATTAGCCATGGCTCATGGCTACACTCATATGTGCATGACCGCTCTGAGTTCCTCTCCTCTGTTTTAGTCATTCAGCAAAGCACCTCACAGAGGAACACCAGTTTCTAAAAAGGCAGCAGCAGCGTTTCCACTAAGGTCTTCCCTACAGGAGCCAACCCTAGCTTAGACCAAGAGGAAAAATTTTGTGTGAATGTGTGCGACTATATGTTATAGTGTCTGTGTCTGTGTGTGTCTTCAGCTTGCAGACAGAGAGAGGCCTCACCATCCCCTACTTTCCTGACACAGCTAAGCCTGGCCCATGGTGGCTTTGTGAAACAAGTCTTCTGGTGATGTTCCAGGGATAAGGATGGCTTTGTCAAAATGAAATCAGTGAAAACAGTATGTTTGCAGTAACCTTCCACACATACCCTGGGAAGAGTTAGAAAGGGAAAACTGGAAGCTTTGAAAAAGGGTCATAGTACATCTCCCAGTATCACTAACAAATGCCACTTGATGAACCAACAGAATTATGACTGGCAAAAATGACGCAGGCATTTAGGGTTGGCCAAGCTTTTGTCTGTTTTTTCCCCACCCACTGATTTTTAGTCACAACTTCCTCTGATACCTGAACTTAACGTACTTGAACCCCACATTGCTGATCAGCAAGAGAAGGCAGAGAGCAGTTCCTGAGCAATAAATCCACTGCCAATAAACCAAACATTCCCAATTTTTAATGGCATGTTAGACAGTAGGAGGTGCTTCAAACATCAAACATATGCACCAAGCTTATTTATAAAGAATAATTTGCATCGCGCCAACAAGTGAATGATGTCAGTGCAAACACACAGGCCAAAAAAATCTTGATTTATGCTTCTGCCAACACCTCATGTAGCCAAGAGCTTGAATTATGACATCACAAATAAATACCACATTATTTGTACAGACAGCAACTTAAAAAAAAATTCTACCCATAGGGGGTGCTGTAATTAACAGTTGTATGTAGGCAGTGAAAAGTGCACTACGATCACGTCCTGTGGCAAGACTGTGGCTGGATCAAATGACTGATGGGAAAGCAGCAAAAGTGTCTGGTCTCACAACCAAAGGCCTGAGTTCTCAACCTTACTGATGCACTGCTATGGAGATTGTTTTTGGCTTGACTTATACACGTCCTACTCCATCAATACGCAGACACACAAGTCCCCATGTAGACACGTAGAACCTCTCTAACATGCTCTCTGAGGCCTAGCGGATACCTCCGCAATTACCTGTCGAAACAAAGCAGACCGTATAGAGGGAGCGTGAGATTGGTTGGAATGGTTTGTTTTGGCTTCAGTGCAAGCTTTATAAATAACCTCACACTGTTTTGGGTACAGTTTAGATTTCCCAATTGTACTGCGCCCATATTTCAATAAGGTTTTGAAATCAGCACTTTATCAGCAGGCATTACTTTGTAGGCAGGTTTGTAAGAAGTTTAAGAGCTGAACAGAACAACTGGCTGACAAAACTCGTATTTGCTCGTAAATGAATGACGTGAATAACTTGGCTATTGAGAAGCTATTATCAACATTAACAAAACGATAGAAAGACAAAGCTAAAGGACTTTTTAAATCACTGTATCGGTATGTAGGCACACTCGTGCCACTCCAGCCAGTGTCTGGTGGTGTGTGTCGGTGCACACGGACACATGAAAGGTAAACCTCTCTGTAAATACAGCTGTCTGAGTAATTACGAAGTAGGACGAGGTTTAAATCCTTTAGCTGAGGGTCTGCACTCTTGGGTACAGAGAGGGAGAGGAGTCACTGCTCTCTCTCTCTCTCAGTTTGTGTATATGTGTGTGTTCTCCTTCAGAATGGGGTGTGTTAGGAAGTACATTTTTGTGTGCTGAATATTGTGGTGCCGCACCCCTCAGCGCTCACCTTATCAGGTCTGGACAGGTGTGTCATAAACACACACACACCACACACACACACACACACACACACACACACGTGGGCTCCTCCCAAAGAATTCAAGCTTCCATACACACTAACACACTGCCATCAAGTGAGGACAGGCAATAAAGGATAATCACAGAAGATGACAGACTGACTCTTCCCATCAGACAAAGTAAAATGAGCAATTTAACCAACCCACCATTAACAACATGGTCCTATAAGGAAGTGGTCTATCTGTATATAGTACCATTAACAACATGGTGTTATAAGGAAGTGGTCTAGGGCAAGAGGGCAAGAGAGACAAACTATAGTAAGAGGCTACACAAAGCTGCCCTTTACTGAGAGGCCGTATGAGATGTCGTGGGAACCTGAGTAGACAGAGGAGGCAGCGGGGGGATCCAAATGCAGGTGTATCAATGTCCCTCTGGCATCCGATCCCAACATCTCCTGTTAGCTCTCTGAAAAGTGCACACATGAAGGAAAGCAGATTTCTTGACACACACTTGCCTCCTTCTATCTGAGTGTCTCCAGCTAACAGGGGATGAACTACTTGGGCATGTGAGTCATCTCTTTAGGAAAGCAATGCTCTGTGTGTTTCACGCCTGCTCCATAGTTTCTCCCATAGGAACACCTCAGCTCACCGTTAGTCCAGCACTGGGAAAGAACACTAGGCCAACAAAGGCCATGGCCACGCTGCAGTCACCAGACTGCATGGGCTACTTCAGCCCTGAGCACAGAAACCTCAGCTGTCAAAAATAAGCGACTCACACCACCGCTAGTTTCATTACGGCAGTAAATAAAGAACCAGTGTGGTCTACCAGCTCAGGCTCGAACAGCTCGATCTGCAACACGTCCACAAGCTGACAAAAGTGAGTCAAACAGAGAGTGCCCCCCCCCCCTGAGTCTAACATACATGTGAGCAAAGGTCCACTGTTCTCATTGCTCTGGAGATAAGAGGCAGCCAGCCACTCTCCTCCCATGAAATACCCTGAGATCTCTCTGGAACAGATTCCTTTCACACAGGAATGTGCCATTTTTCATCAATGGGGGGGGGGCTTTGGGAAGGGAGATGTATGAAACACTAACTTGGGACAAAACAGACAGACATCAAACTTCAAACGTTGGAGCAAAAAGGCAGCCAGTCAGACAGAGAGACGTATAGACAGAGCCTAGGAGGCGGTACAGGGACATTATGGGGGAGGGACACTGAAGGGAGAGGGTCCACTGCAGAGGTGGTTTGCTTGGATGTCCACTCTCAGCAGAAGCTTCCAGCGGAGCCTGTGTTTATTTGTTGATTTATTTATGTGGCTTCCTGTCTTTGTGTGAGCTGGGTTGGGTTTCTCAGCAGAATTAACCCTTCACACACTCACACAGGGGGTGATCACGTTTCAGATCACCGCCATGGTTTAACAGAAGCACACTTATGGCATTTGGGAATGTGAGTGAATGGGAGTGAATTTGTTTAAACGTGAGATTTACTTGAAGTGCAAGCAGTCTGTTTAGCCATCTTTTTACAAATGGTGATGCAAGGACAAAGTCTATTCGCACATGCACACATTTTCACACACCCTCACCCTCACAACACACCTAGAATAGCTGGGGGAAAAGTGAAACCTGAACGCCAGCTATGCACTAACAGAAACCAGGTGAGAATCTGTTGGCTTGGATTGACTATGCACACCTGTGGCGTCAGATAGGGCAGGGCCTACATCACGTCATCTGTCACACAATGACCTGAATTCTGCAGGCATCCAACACAACCAGATGACCACTTCCCATGAAGCCCTCAGACTAAAGCTATCAGAGTTAGAGCTAAAAAGGTGGGGTGGGGTGGTGGTGATGAAGGCATGTTGAAAGGATGTGTGATCTATGGGAGGAGCAGAGGGGAGGGGAGGGGAGGAGAGGGGGACGGATGCTAGGGAGGAAATGTAGGGAGGGCCAAGAGTGGAATGACAGTCATCCTAATTTAGAGTGAGAGGGATGTTAGGAATGGCAGCCATGCAGTCTGTGCTCTCTGGGTAAACTCTCACTGGGCTCTCCGAGGGACACGCTGTTCTTCCCAGGAGGAGCAGGGGAAAATCACAGTGAGAGAGATGAATGTCACAGGTCATCCTTATCACTGCTTTTTTGCCCCTGTTCACCTCACTCTCAAGAAACTCCTCACCTCAAGTTCCTCTCCAAAAAAATCCGCTCATGTGTCATGTAAGCCTCTTCTCAGCCAACCAGAGGTCCCCTCCACAAATTTCATGCGGAGGGAAGCCTCAGGGGATCAGACAAGGCAGGAAATAGCTGACAAACAGCCAATGGTGATCATCGCTCAACCCCTCCAATGTTTAGTCCCACTCCTCAGGCACGAGAGGAATGTGAGGACTGAAGCATGAGGAGGCTTAAGAGTCTCAGAGCCTCCCCACACTGGGGCCATGGAGAGCCTGAGTCCAGAAGCATGGCAGCTTGAAGCAGAAAAGCAGACATGAGGGAGCTTAAGCAGGGCTGCTGGCCGGGGTCTGTGGGCCATCACAACAGCAGCAGCTCCAGTGTGCTGGAGTTTGGCCAGCAGCAGCAGAGCTGAACACCAGCACCACGAGGCACAACATCTGTGATGCCTCAAGCTCCATGTCTAGCACAGCACTGCCCTACTGAGCTGAAAAGAGAGGGGTGGCACAAGAGTCAACAGGAGAGAATCAAACAACGAGACAAGAGGATGAGGTTAAAGAAAAAAGGAGAATGTTTAGAAAGGGCAGAGGTCAAGAGGAAGGAGGCAGGAAGAACATGAGAAAAGCAAAGCAAATCGACGAGAGTGGAGCTTCAGATAAGTTGCTCTCTTCCTGCCTTTACCTTTCCTCTCGGCTGGGCTTTCAGGGGCTCAGATCACCTTTAAAGGGAAAATGGCCAAGCGTAAATGAGCACTGGGCTGCCAGGAAAGCAGATAAGCAGCAGTCAGACTAAAATATGCCATCTGCAGGCTGCCTCATCCATACAACAGGCTGGGTGGTGGTGGTGTGTGTGTGTGTGTGTGTGGGGGGGGGGGGTGTTGGGCAGAGGTCAAACCTTCCTACTTGAGCCAGTTGTAAATTACACCAGCCAAAGCATTCTTTTCCTTGCTGGTGACTATCTTGCTCTCACACTCTCAAAAACACCTATACTGGTGAGACACAGTTCTAGCAGAGTAGCTATGACTTAGAAAGGTCACAGTCTTGATAACAGGAACGAGAAATCACAAAAAAAGAACCAAACATGAATCACATGACCTTGCAATGAATGTTTATCAATTGCTCAGCCTTCACCTCGGTGACCACTAGAAAAGGGCCTTATCCTGCGTGAGGCGGGGCCGGTGCTGTGGGCCGCCGGCGCTCCAGATAACGATCCCTTTCAGGCGACTCCTGGGGCTCCAGCCAGCAGCCTTTATCCAGCACACAATGGAGCCTGACCTCGGCAGCGGACGGCTGTAGAGGTGGGGCCACACTGGTACAGACTCTGAAATGCCCAGTGAAAAGGCGGCCTAGCTACCCACCCTGGCACAGACATGGCATTACCAGCTACCGGATTTCAATATGGCCATCCAATATACAATACACCTTGTGCTGGCTGTATTCACTCAGAGTGAACTGCAAATGGTATTGAACAACACTCTGACATGCTGACAGGATAAACAACATGAGTGTGGAATCACACACACTGCCATGGGATGCCAGTGGTGACCTCTGTGGATCCATAACATCTCCTTATTCCCAACTCTGACAGAAGAATAAGTTTAGCAATCCGTCTGCCTCTCAGTGTATCTGTTGAAATATAGTATGAGAATGTGTGTATGCTGCATCAGGTCCCACTGCCTAAAAGATGTGAAAGCAGCATCTTTGGGTAGAGGACAGGGGACTATGACTTCTATATTGTATAGACATCATGTTTGATGTGAATCACTATTATAAAAGAGTTCTGGAGAAGAGACCTATTATTATACCTGCCCATCCCTAATCAACTCAAGGCAGGCCAAATCAGTCTAGAAGGTTGGTATGCTCACCTTTTTTCTAACTGCAAACAAAAAAATGGTGAGGCCTCTTGACTGCTTAAGAGTGGGAACTGACTGAACCTGCATGGAATAGGTCTCACACTCCAGGCAAAGTGCTCCACAATTATCTCCCCAAGAGGCTATCTGTAAGTTTGACCCCTAGGCAGGTCAGCATGCACACATGTTCACTGTGTTTGATGTTTGGGCCTTCACTCCCAGGGTCATTGAGACGGGTTTCCTCGCACTATTTATCACATGACCATACTTGTGCCTAGTCAGCAGCAGCAGAGGCACACAAACAGTTTCTTCTCACTGATCTTCCTTAATTAAACACAAGCATGGAGCTTCAGTGGGATGTTTGCTTTAATGTCTGTTCTTAGCTGGCCTGCCTGCGTGGAAGTGACTTGGAAGAGTGTTGTGGAGGAGTGCAGGTGGGGGCATAAGGGAAGGGAAGGACACACCATTCCTCCACAGGACCGATGACCCTAAGATGCTGAAGGGAAACCAAGAGACATGGAGAGGCCAAATCAGCATTTTGGGGGGAAAGACTGACCTGAAATAATACCGCTACAGGTTATTGACCAGCCATTGTCAAACACACACACACACACCCCAAAAAAACCTGCTCAACCCTAAAGAAATTCATAGATCCTTTCACTCATGTGTCTTCAGAGCTGCAGTCTGTAAACGCGGCTTGACATTTGCTCTCTGTGGGTTCCTCGCATTCCTCAAATTCCCTGTAGGGCGGCATGTTCCCTATGTCCTTGCCTGCTTGCTAAGTGTCACTCATTCTCTCTCTGTCACACACACACACACACACACACACAGAGAGAGAGAGAGAGAGAGAGAGAGAGAGAGACAGAGAGACAGAGAGTGCTTTTCAGCTCAACACACTTGTCCAAGCTATCATTAGAAAATATATGACAAATCCATCTTCAGACCTACTGGGCCTCCTTACACAGAGGTACCCTTTTCCCCCCACCCTCCATCCCAGCTGCTTCTGTGAGTTAGCCTGACACATACCAGCACCAGGCTTTCACAGGGAAAAACACAGACTGATCTGGCCAGAAGCACTGACTGGATCTGGGCCTTTCCCTCACATTTCAGCCAGCATGTTCTTTTCAAAATGCTGATTTACTGGGCAGCAGTGCTGCTGGTGGTGACAGTGCTAAAATGGATGGCTGGAAGAGGAGGGAAAGACAACACTATAACAAGCAGCAGTGATGAAAAATGAGAGGGAGGTGGGGGGGGGGGGAGAGAGAGAGAGAGAGAGGAAGAGAGGAAATACAATGTGACTGAACAAGACGGGCAGGCTGGCCCAGTCAAGAGAGCATTGTCACACTAACTGCCTCTTCCTGTCGTTCCCCTGGCTCGGCTGCGTACTTTTACCTTATAAGGAAATGCTGTTAACTGTCTGTCACTATGCTGATGATGTAAGTCAGCAAGGTGCCACCCTCCCCCCTCCCCGTCACCTCTCTCTCTCTATTTTTCTTGAACACACACATACAAGCATGCAGGGCAAACATCACCTGATTAAACTCAGCCACCACACCTCTCTTCTGGCGCTGTTTGTTTGAAACTTTCTTAGCCCAAAATGGCACTGCTGCCTCTGTGTGCCTCCCTCAGTGCCTCTGTCCCAGCCCTGTTTGTTTGGCTAGAAATGCTGGAATGTGAAGCACGACACCCCCATCAACAAACACACGTTTAGTTTCTACAAGAGTTTCCAGTGAGCCAGCAGAAAACAGGCAAAGGGTATGCACCAGAGAAAGAGTAGTTTAAAAAGAAACCAAAGAAATTTAAAAAATAAAACTGGCATGCTCCCCACTGAAAGTCAGTTAACTGCACCGAGAGAAATAGTATAGACAAAGGTCACAGCGAGACACTCAGGAATGCTTTGAGGAAGAGAGGAACACAACACGTGACCCTGAATCCTAGCCTGACATGCCCTGTTCGAAGGTCCCATGTGGCTCTAAAGTACTTACAGTGGTCATTAGTCAGAGCAGAGGGTGTGTTAGAGAGAGAGAGAGAGAGAGAGAGGGAGAGAGAGAGAGCTGTTAGAATGAGTGAAGAGGAGAGGAGGAAGCGAGGGTGAGTCTAAAAGCTTTTGAGGAGGTCCAGTCAGTGCAGAAGAAGTTCCTCTGTTCCTGTTTGTTCCAGTGCGTTTCCGCTGCACCCCCTCCTCTTCCACATCCAAAGACATTCCACAGCCCAGTCAGCCTTCTGTGACTCAAATGGCCCTGTGCAAGAACGCACACACACACCATTTTTCTTACATAAAACTTACCCTGTTGCACCAAAAAGCCAACATGTAACTGGCCACCATCCAAGCTAACAAAGTATCTGTCTATGCAGCACATTTGCAAAGCCAGAAAAAAACACAAGCTCCCAGCACTCAACCTCTCATAACCCTCTGAACTAGCAGTCTGCACTCTGAGCGTGTCATCTAACGGGCTCCCTCATGCCCTTCACTCTCTCCCAACAAGTGAGCAGGAAGGGGGAAAGACTGAAGGGGACAGGCAGGCTCTAACTGGCCATTAATCCTCTCAGCAGCAGCATCGGAGGAGAAGGATTTGCCCCACATCTGTTTCCAGGGGGCAGATGCTGGACAATGTCAGACAGCCCCCCTCCTATTTGTGCATTATGCACAGCCCCCACTAGAACATTCCCACAACACAAGCACTGACTGAACTATGAAGCTACTGCTCGAACCACTAGCCACTCATGGAGCATGAGCACCTCTGCAGAGAGGTGGAAGAGAGGGAGGAGAGTCATATGCTTCTTTGGACAGTCATCACTACAATCTTCCGTTGCATGATCTGTGCTACAGAGGCAACATTGCCTCCACAAGCCTCTTTGGCCAAAAAAAAGGACCAAACATAACTAGTACCACCATACCAATATACCAGTACTCAAAAACAAGATACTCTGGCATGGTGAAGCCATGATTGAACATTTTTTGAGCTCAAGTCCAAGCATCATACCAGGAGGAAACTAAGCACTGCTAATCACCATCCCATTATCGTCCCAGTGGCGAAGTACGGTGATGGTGATTATTTGGAAAACATACCAACAAGAACAAAGAGCCAGCTGCAAAGTCACTTTTGTCGTACACTATGGATGAAACTGTGACACACTTCCATGGGAAACAGAGAACAATTTTTGCTATTTTAATCAAGAAGACTTTCTGTGACATAACTTGTCTTCCTGTGATGCTAGGATTTGAAAAATTATCATCAATGTGGATGATGATGATGATGCAACGTCAATGAGGTGAAAAGAAGAAAGAGAAGGAAGAATCCACACATGCAAGCAAATGTGCCTTAAAGTCCATCAAACTAGACAGTTAGCCACCTCATGAGCTCTGCAACCTGTTTCTCAAGTTAGAAACACAGAAAGCCTGAAAAGGGAGCACACATTAACTCTGTCCCTCCCCCACATTCTCTCCACCTCTGATTTCTTGTACATATTTCTGTAACTTATCCTCTTGGTCTATCAATCCACACTACCCATTTGCTAGCATTCTTCATGAATGTACATGGCTTAGTCATTCAATCCCTCTCCTTCACCCTCCCCTTTCCACTCTTTCTATCAGCAGTGTGCATCCCTCCCTTACGCATTCACTATTCTTGGATCCCTCTTTTGTACTCATTTACTCGATGAGGTCAGTCATTCTCTCTCAGTCCCTCCATTACGGTCTTCCTCTTTTGCCTCAATGCCAGCAGTGGTGTCTCATTCAGACTCAGAACTGACAGCAAACCTCAGAAGCAAACTATGCTGCTTTCAACAGTTCAAGCTCAAGGGAAAACCACAGGATGCAAATAAACAGCCTATATTACTGTGTGGTTAAATAAAAGGACAAAATATCACCTTGCATTCATGCAGCAAGGGTAAAAACAGCACTGACAGGCCAAAGAGCAGCAAATACAGCTATAGTGATGTGAGGAGCACACCACATAGGTTGCATGTCATAGATAGTGACTTCAGCAGCCAAGAGCCAATCCTCTTCAGTGAAAAACCTTGGACCTTTTATTTGGTGGTTTTCCAAGAGGTGGCAGTAGGGCCTTTCATTCGTGTCAGAAACATTCTCCTGTCTGACTTTCGAGTCACAGTACAACAGGACGAAGGGTTAGGGCTTATTTTGTGTCTGTGGCCAACAAACAGGGAAACTCTTTTCCAGAAGGGTTTCAAATCACACAGGGATGAGGACTACACCACGGATCTGTGTGTATCCATCAAATCCACATAAACGCACACATTAGGAGGAAAGAGGGAAATAAAATATCTAGGCCTAAATCGTAGAACGAGGCTAGTATTCCCGTGCCTGTGCTAATCCTCTTATAAACAGAGCTTTTGTCTGAGCCCTGTGCACTTAAGAGTCTTTCACTGCTGCCTTGGACATGAGGGAACAAACAAAAGGTCCAAGGACAGTGAAAGTGTAGCCGTTTGTGCCGGCAACCCACTTTGAAATTGGACTACAGGCTGCCAAAAAAAGGGACTTGTTATGGTACGGATATAACCTTTACAACATCCATGACACCTCAGCTTCAAAGCTGTTCTGTGTTCAAGGATGAATTAAAATATTCATATGACTACCAATGCCAATTAGGTCAGTGGCCAATTGGCAATAGGCCAATTTGGTCAGCATAGTGGTAAATCTTTATAAATCAAGGAAAACTTAAGATGGGTACCATCAATGATCTTGTCCCAGAATGCCAGGGCAGTTGGCCCTGTATTACAGTGTAATCAGAAGAGCCATCACACAGGCATGTGAGGACTAATAAGGGCTCACCACAAGAGAGGCATGTAGGAGGCTATAAAACTCTAAGTCTGTATCAGTCAAGTAGGCTACCAAGGGAGTAACAGATACCACCCCTCAAAGAACACTAACAGACAAGAAATTGATTCACAGTATGTGATGTGATTGATTCCCAGATGCTTGTACCTGATGTGCTTGTTGTTAAATGCATATCACAATCTAAACCTTGGTTTCTACTTCACAACTCTTTGACTCTGCCCTATTTCTACTGGATTGTGCTGAAATACAAGCGGAGCACCAGAATAACTTTTTACATTGGTTGCAATGGTGCACCTAACTTTTCTCCACAGCAACACAGTAATAGAGGTCAGACCAGAGAAAGACTAATGGGATGTTGTAGAGGTTCGTGCATGGACAACCTTGATGTACGACCTGGCGTCAGTCAGACAGCCCAAGATAAGAGCAAGAAGTCCAAATGTGAATATTTCAAAGTGTTTGTTCATGCATCTTGTGAGGACAGTCACTGACAAAAATATTAGATTTACTAGTACAACCAATGTATTTTATTGCATGGGGCAGATCTTTGGTTGCATCAGTCACATCCTGGAGACATTTGAACCTGTGTGTAGCAATGAACTGAAAAAGCCTTCAGCCTACTATTCCCCAGTCTGTCTCTGCTGTCTGCACGGTAATCTGGCAATTGTATGTTCGACTAAAACAGAGCGATTTCTCACATTTTCTTGCTGAAATGCATCCTTCAGTTGTCAGACTGAAGAGGCCTGCAAATTGAATAGGCAACTACACACTGCTCACAGACACCCATCCCTTGTTGAGTATATTCAGTCTCAAGTCAAACAATGACAGATACATGCTTACATTCTTATTTTTATGTCAGTATAAACAGCAGACACAGTAAATGCAAAAACTAGTTGCAACAGTGTACAAGCTTTAGGAGAGTGGGTCTTTTGCAGGTATGGCCAGCACAGTGTCAGCTAATGTCTAAATTGTTGGGTCCCAAAATACATCCTGCTTCTGTGAAGCAACAGCAGCAAGCTTTCTTTTTTGGGAGGAAGTGTCACATGCAGAAGGTGATGCTGACACAAACACACATCCCCCACACTGAAACACTTTAACAAACTACATGCGCCCAACAGAAAACACACTTTGACTCCCACAGGCCCCGTCACACCCATCCACATGTCCTTAGTCTGCAAACAGCAGCACAGGCTAATACAGCCTGGGTCCAAGAGAGGGTGAGTTAACATTACCCAAATGAATAAATTCTCTCAATTCCCACTCAATCTATAAAGTTACTTGTTGTTTAAAGGGAGAGAAATAGGAGAGGGGCACCCAAAAACACTCTCTGCTGAGATGATTCTACCCTGCCCCTCCCCCCCCACCAACATGACTACACCTAAACACACATTCCTTTCACTAACCAAGTGGCCTGCAAGCACTCAAACACACGGCTCACCCCATAAACTCTCTTGAGCAGACATTCTCCATCACAGGGCGGTGTACAAACACTGTGGCCAGAACACACAGATGTAAAGCACACCAAGCTAAGGAGGTAGACGACTGGAGGGGAACACACTACACTACTGACAGCGGAGACTGCACTTCCATCATGGAATTTTGGAACAAGACCAGGAGTAGTTTTTTGTCCCTGCATCTATCTGGGTAGGTCTGTATCTCAAATGTATACCAAAATCCATCTGAAAAGCAACCTAGCACTGATACCACCAAAACAAACTTCTGCCATGATACAGCATCTTGACTGATAGAATGATGTTGCCAAAACAGTGAGCTACAAGCATTGTAAAAACGTTGTTTTCAAAGGCATCAGACACTGGCAACAACTTGCAGTTGGGAACATAAAGCACTGCAACTCATCTGTAATAACCTGGTGGTGAAATGGCCTTAAAGCACCAAGACCAACATTTAGTGCACAGTTTACTTTATCAAGATCACCACACTGTTGTAACCTTTCTGTGAGGTAATGTCAAATGAGTCATTAAACACAAGGCAGGGGTGTTGGTTTCTCCAGAAACTTTAAGGATCGATTGTAAAGATGCCCTGGTATTTATGTGGTTACTTTACTCTAAAGTAACACAGACTGGCAACAGCAGTTTTAGGACTAAAACCCAGGATGACCAATTGTCAAGTGGCAATGCCTCCACTGTTCAGCCACAAGCATCATCAAAAGAGGAAAAAAAGGGGAGTTTAGAACCTTCAACCTGCCACAGAAGCAGCACAGTGGCAGAACCACAAAGGAAGTCAACTTGCTGTGTCACTCAAATTTGCACATCATCAATATTAAGGCTGGAAATCTAGCAAAGGGAAAATGCTTAATGACACTAACTTAGATTGTTTCTCTTCCTCTTAATAAACCAATATTGCCATTGGATCCACATCCACATCCACCACCAAAAAGAGGAAACACTTGAGTAATCATTTTGCATAATTTTCTACAAACTCTATAGGCAACAGAGGGGTACACTCAGATGACCTTTAAAACAACAGAAACTTATGAGCTTTATGTCAAAGAAAGAGCATAACAAGGGCTAACATGATGTTACTATTACGGCTAAACAATCCTCAGGTAATGAGCAGTCAAACTGACCCATAACTGTTCCTTTCAACACGATAGCCTACTGAAAAGGTCCTCAGTTCACCACATTCATGGCATGTTGGTGCTATTTTTGATTGAATCAGGAACTATTTCCTATTCGTCTCTTTGTGTGTTGTAGCCCAATTTAGATGAAGGCCTAACTGCTCTTTGTGAAGAAAAGCCATACGCCTATAATTCTGCCACTGCATTGCCAGCTCAACTGCAAGTCCCAGCCTGTGGCGTCGTTAGGGCAATTGGTTCTTTTTATGTTTCCCACGCAGACAACTCCTGTAAACGGCAGAGCTGTCCTAGGTGGCAGATGCGGAGTTCGACATTGAAAAACCAAACCAGCCACTTATTTTCACCAACAACAAAATATACATTTTTAATAGTTTTGACGTAGAAAATTATCACACACTTAAAGCGTAAAAGGCCACTTTCCAGCCTACGAAAATAATCGTGAGCTTAATGGACAATTGTGTATTTAAAATTGCCATAACTCCTGTCCCGTGTGTCGGTATATTTAATGTCTTTCAAAATATCAACAGCCTAAACGCACTGACGGAGGACAGCTACGCAAAAGGCGTTCATTAACTTGTGCAATAACCAGCGCGGTGGGGATGAATAGCCACAAGAATGTGCCCTTGGTACTCCCACCTCCGCCCGAGTGTTCAGAAATAATGTCCGTGATTATGGATAAGTCACGCCTCCGATTGAGCCAAAAAGTCTTAACCAATCTAAAGCACGTTGATGGAGAAGCGCGATGGCGTATATAGGGTCTGTTGACCGTTACATGAGTTCCAAATAAGGTGGGTACCATACGCTTGTTTGAGCGTTGATGTGGTTAATGATTTAGCCTAACTTTTCTGTTCTTACAAAACTTTGCCCCCTCGTCGCAAAAAGCCGCGCCTCACTGCCTTATAGTCGAACAATACATGCATCGTTAAGCAACATCAAACATGACTGTTATGAAGACTGACGAACCAAAATGTTCTGTACCATCGTAACTTAACAGTCTGTATGGTTGGTATGTTGTCATTCCAGCAAAAAGAATGCAAATCATTTTTGGGCACTTGGCTACACACCCTAAACTCCGCCAGATTCATGTGGCCGTATGCACAATTCCTGGGCAGGAACCACCATTTTCGCCAAGCTTTTAAGCTAGCCTAAATTGATTGTAAAACGTTTTTTTTGTCGAGACTCAGCACATAAACCACTAAAATCATTTCTAAAATGGAGCTCTTTGGTCTTATCGGACTGGTTCCAGTCAATCAGATAAACGTTGCCTGCACAATCTCGCAGCTATTTTGGTAACTTGGGGCCTATGGACATCCTGTAGCTGACACATCAGTCTAACGTTTCACAGTGTGATACAGAATATAATTTTATGGCTTGATTGAACACAGGCGTCTTAACAGATATGCATATTTGATTGAGTTTGTGGTAAGAAAATCAGCATTTGGCCTTTGGATACAAAGTTAACGCTATCTTTGAACCACGCATTGTGAAATCGGCCCAAGAACAGCCCATCACAATACATGTGGCGACAGAACGACAGGCATTTTCAGTAACGTTAGCATTTTCCATCATGTGAATAGGCACATCGAAGGCCCGCAACAGTCCCCGGCCTTTCCCAATCCCTATACCAGACAAACACCAACCTTTCTCTGCTGTTTCTCCCAGGCCGGGTCGAGCAGCAGGTCTCGGTCCCAGTCATTTTCCTGTTCCATGTATTGCCCGCCAGAAGGATATTGTTGGGCTTGATTATTTGTGGCGTGATAATCTACCATGTCAGCAAAACCTGAGTGCGCTTATTTGATCTCGAAAAAACAAAAGGATTTGACCCAGTTGCTGAAACTCTGCTTCGCCTAGTATCGTTCGATGAAGAATATCCGGCGTGTAGCCTCTCCGACACTTCACCCGCAGAACGTCTCTCCACCCGAGGAAAAAAAATGGTGTAATAGCCCGGAGTCGCGCCGCTCCCACAGAATTGCGAAGGTAGGCCCTAAGCAAACATGAATATGCAAGTATTTGATATTAATGAGATGTTGGTTGTCCACAAAGTCCCACCTCCAAAACGAACAGACTGCCCCTCCGTAGTTCGCCCAATCATATGCCTGCCGGGTAAAATGCCAAGCATTTTTTATTTAGCCTAAATATTGGCCTTTTGTTTGCGATTTTTCACTCGAGTTGCTTGGGAATTGTTGCCATTGATAAGTCACATTGTGGATTTTGGCTGTGATACAAAGTTACCATGTCATTTCCTCCTAGTGTAGGTTAAGTTTAGACTAGAAATAGAAAAGAATATTGTTGTGACAACCAGTTACGTACAACATTAATTAGAAGTCAGTTTTCTCTGGAATTGCACAAGACCGTAATGCGGGCGATAGGCTACTCAATGACAAACGTACCTTGTTGATTATTCATGAGAATCTACTCCATCATGAATGATTCAACTATGAGCTTCGTCGTCCAGTTGACCCATCAGAAGCTGTCGTCATGCTCACATGATAGGGAAGAGTAGTGATAATGAAATTCAAGTGTAGGACTATTCTAAATGTTTTGGCTCAATTTTAAAAGCTGGTACTTGAACGAGAAGTCCGCGTTGAAAAATGGCAGATAACCCAGTGGGTTTCCCAGCTCTGACTACTGTGACCAAACGGGTGCTAAATTTAAGTAGGTCACTTTTAAACTGTGTCTGTGTCGATTACCATCATACAGTGGTCGTACATTCCAGAGAAACGGGCTTACTCCCAATCCGTTCTCCCTCCAGTTCTCTTCAGCTTGCATGTGGGTTGAGGGACAGTTATTATTATTATTATTATTATTATTATTATTATTATTTTGAGCAACATTTTTCACAATGCATTGTTGGATACCATGTCTGATTTAATTACAAAACATGAAAAACATTATTGCTCACTTGCATTTAACAAATTCACTGTAAACCCCCTTTTAATGGCATGGAAGCTTTATTAAACAACAGGCCTCTAACATGTGTCATATAGGCCTAGGGCCACTCAAACCTTAAATAATTAGAGCAGTGTTAAAGTATGCTTTATCTAAATGATTAATTCCATGGAGATGTTGTCATTGAAAAGACTGGAATTCGAGAGTTGTTTTTGAATGATAAAAAAAGGATGCTGAGGCTGGATTAGCAGCTTCCTGGGATCCAGTCAGCTACCCGAGACTCATTGCATCCTGTCCAGTCTGGAGGCTCAGTTGTAGAGAGTCATATGAAGCCACTGCAACCCAGAGTGAAAAAGTGGCTTACTTTAAGTGGAATCTTACACACTTCATTCTTTTATGTGGAAAGTGTCTGTCTTCTTTTTACCTGTCTGATGTTGATTGATATTGTTCCCATTCCCACCATGTCATAGGTTTGAAATTTACCTGAGGAATATTTAAATCAGTACATTCTAATCAATACACATACTATTCATCCACTTCTACTTTAAAATAGTCTAGGCCTGCATCATTTATATACCCACAATGCCGTTTTAAGTGTACAAAATATACTCTACTTAAATAGAGTTGTAACAACCTCTGCACATCCATTCCCTCCTCCCCTCCCCGCCCCTCATCCCAAGTCAGCCCCTCTCTTACGGATCATGGTTTCCAGTTTCATCATCAGGTATAGGAAGCCAGGGTAGCTCACAGTCAGATCTGGCTCTGTGTAGCGTAGTCCAATCAGCTGCATGATGAATTCATCCACTTGAATCCCTATGCCAGACAAGCACAAATCAGCATGTCAATGGTGCAAGTTGGCAATGGATGTCGTGTTACTGCCCCCTTGTGGTGCATCTTCTTCTGTTTCCTACCTGCAGTCTGGAGTGCATCTCTGATTTCTCTGTACTCTAAAGAGTGAGATTTGTTGTGGTCATATTTCATGAAGATATACTGAAAAGAAGAAGAGTATATACACAAGAAGAGTATAAAAGCTGGAGCAGATGGAATGCATTATCAATCAATGTTTGATGAGCGCATTTAACCATGTCTATAACGGCAAACCTTCTTCTGAACCTTCTGATAAATCCTTTTTGATTAAATGGGTAACTTCAACATGTCTCTAAACACTGATCAATGACAAATATTTTAGAACTTCCAAGAGCGCAGCAGTGCCATCTGGTGGTTTTTGAAATAAGAAGGCACATTTAACTTTTTTTCCCCCAGAAGAGCTCTTAGCTCTAATTTTGTGCCTGTTGTCTTGAGCGCAACCACATGGCACCTCTTGCATTTACTTATATTGCATTGGACAGCAGCCACACGTGGTAGAACTGCTATTACAATAGAGCTGTCTTGATGCTAGTTGATTTACATGCTAACTATCTTCACTTTTTGTCACAGTATCTTGGTAATTTGTGGATGCTGTGTGGATAAAGTGAAAAAAAGCTTCAGCAGAGTTAAAGAAACTCTTCATACATTGACTGACTTCTAAAACTCCTCTCTGTACATGTTTAAGTTTATAGTGCTGAGCTTTTGTCTAGTTTAAGCATATCAGTTGAACGGACAATAACAATAGCAAAAACTCATTAAGATAAACAGGTTAATCTACTACTTGTGCTTTTGGTAGAGCATAACCCACAATGGCCAGATACAGTCAAACCACATTACATTGTATAATAAAGAAATTCAAAGAAATTCAGCATTAAATGGAGAATATAGCAGAGAACAATACAAATACAAAAAATAAGTAAATCTTCATCACTGCTGGAATGAATTACTGGTGATTCTAATTTAGTGGCTCCGCTATACCCATGCCCCATAATGCAGGCTCTAAGTATGCAAAAACACACACACACACACACACACAGCTGAGAACAGAACCAACACAATGGTGACATCTGGTAACGTTGTAGGGGAGTTAATTTAACAAGTGCAAGGTAAAGAGATTGGGCATTAAAAATCTCCAAGCAGTCAGAAGACCATGACAGTAGTAGTATTTTTACCCCCACTGAGGTATTACAAATATCATTGAGAGTAAGGGATTTGATTGATTTAATTCTGGCTACAATAGGAAACCAATGCAGAGTAACCCAAAGAAAGTTAACATGCATCCTCTTAGGGTGCGCATCCTCACCCTACAAGAAGATGAAGAAGGAGAAGAAGAAGACATTTAAATAAGAATATGGTGTTTATTGTATTTAGAGGATACTTTTGACCAACTACATATCATTATCATGATATTACTTATATTGTGATATGAAATTTAAGTCTCATCATACAGCCCTAAAAATATAAATAACTTGATCTTGGGGTCTGTGCTGGGGGGGGGGTCTTACCGTCCACTTCTTGAATTTATGCCACAGTGCTTGAAACTCCAGCCAGTCAAGTTGGGCCAATCCCTGACTCTTTTGTTGTTTAAATACTTAAGGAAATATTCGTGCCTCCACATTTGAACATGCAACATATCACTCAATTCTGGACTGCATTCCTACTCAATAATTGTTTTAACACTCAGACCACTGATTAAATTGGAAATAATTAAATAGTTAGGTCCTCTCTAAAGGTTAGTTGGACATAAAGAAAATAGCATCATAGGATTTAACCCCATCTCTCTCTCCCACTCCTTTTCTGTCACACTCTACTGTCTTGTCCAATTAGTCTAAGTGGATAAGATTTTTAAAGATGATTTAAAAATTATTATTTCAGTTTATAATTCGCTTAGCTTTCAAAGCAGCAAGTTAATTTTGACATACAGTATGTTACACCTCATGGAAAGACTAATATTTAAGCTGCAAAGTAACATTTATTGAGTCAGTGTATGTGACAAATATGTAAGTGTATGTATTCTTCATCACCTTCAATACAGGCCTACTATGTGTGGACAGATAATACATTTTGGCCAATGTCCTTAAGGGAAACAACTAAAACAGCATAGACTACACATTTTCTGAAAGCTTATAATCTACGCTCATTAGGCACTGAGACATGTCCCAACTTCCTCCACACCATGAATAATGCATAGCTCCATGATGTATTTCAATTAAAGGCAAATCAGGCAAGTCTGCGATTTTGGGAAAAGTTGTAGCCAAAAAGAACTGAAGAATGTGATTTGTCTGTTTGACCTAATGAGGAATTAGTGTGCTCATGGAAAGTGAGTTTATTATGATAAAGGGGTTCAGTCATGTGATATGTAAAATTCTTCATGGAGGTGGCCTACAAGAAGTTAGGAGCAATAACTTGAAATACCACTTAATATTCTCCTTTGTCTATCGATCTAAGTGGGAAAACTTGCAGAGAGTAAGAGAAATGCACCAAGAGTCAGCTATTACTCATGCCCAAGCAAGAGTAAGGTTACAATGAGTGCAACATTTTAAACTCTGAATGGTTAATGGGCTAAATGGTCAGCAAAACAAAAATAAAATGATTATTAGCAGCTATTTTCGCTGGTAAGCTCTAGGTGAGGCATTCAAGATGCACACAGATTATCCTCACAACACAAAACCATGAACTAGTGTGGTGACGCTCCGCAGCTGCAAGGGACTGCTATGGTTGGTAAAATATTGAGAAACCGATGAATAAGTTGCAGTGAATTTGTGGTGAATTCGCAGGGATTGGTTGAAATTGCATTAATAATTGTAGTCACAACATTGCAAAATCCTGGAGGATCTGACCTGTATCCAGAATTCAGGGACCAGAGCTGTCCATTAACAGTCGCCACAAGAAGCATCTACAAGCTGTTATTTCCACAGAACTCAGTATTGTGATGACCATCATGATGTGCAGACCTTTGCTGTTGCTTCAATACATGTAAATGTTTAATTTCATGATTAGTCTTTCTACAAGGTATAATATGTCAAAATTAGGTTGTTGCAAAAGCCAAGCAAATTACTGAAATTATTTAAAATTAAAATCGTTTTTTGGAAATAATTTTTTTCTTATTTATATCCACTGTGTAAATCTTTTATATCCACTGTATACAGCATCACATGTGATGAATGATGCTTAGTCACATCAAAAATTTCAGCTCTGAAAATGAATAATGGGAAATTGGAAAATAATCTGTAGTAATTCTGTAAATCTTGTGGTAAATCTTGGCAGTCATCTTGCATAACAAATACACTGCCTCAAAAGCGGACTGATGCTTTTCATATATCCTTTTGACTGACTAAAGCTATTTTTACTGTAATGATATATTTTGACATATTAGTGTAGAGAAAAGAAGGATACATCCATTAGAACCACAAAGCTTTTACAGTGTTCAATATTCAGTCTCTGTTCACTGCCGGAGAGTGCTGAAGATGATGTCCAGGCCAAATGAGAGGAAACATAAAGAAAGAGCAGCAGAGATACCATTACCACCCCTTTTCTGACCCCAACACTGTAAAAAAGCTCACGAATCCTTCTCTGGCATCAGAAAGTAGGCTCAGAGATCAAGTGCATGATCAATGTTCCACAGCCCTCCTATCTCACTGACCTCCTCCTCTGATCGCCTCTGTCAGCAAGTTGAACAATTCAGCTGGTCGACATTGTCCATCCTAGTGAAAAGTTCAAGGATTTAGTTCAGGAAAAGTGCAGGACATCAGAATTGACACATTCCAATGCAGAAGAAATATGGGTGGAATTGTTAGTTACAAAGTAACTAACAGTGTTTAGTGTTGCCTGGCAATCACTTCCCCAAAGGAACTATATGTTTTGGTGGAAGAATGGTTTTTACAATAATTGTACTATTATATTTTTTAAATTTGTGTGGCTGTATCTCATAAAATCTTATCAAAGACTGGTTGTAAAAGTTTTAGGAAAGCAATAAGCCACTTGAGCCTGTGGGTCTGTGCTGGATTTAGAATAGCTAAGGGGGTTTTAATGGCACTTTAATGGCACTCTACTTTGCGTCGTGCCAAACAACACCCCTTAGCAGTTCTAAATCCAGCACAAACCCACAGACTCAAGTGGCTTATTGCTTAAATAATGGAAATATATGTGGGCAATTCCAACGTCATGGACGTGACAATTGCATTCTCATTGATGAACAAAATTCCACATAATTTTAGCAACGTAAATGTACTGTAAAGCAAACCAAGCAAACTATAGCTTGATCATGCTTCGTCATCTTGGAAATTGACAAATTACATTATTATGTTACAAGTTTGCATTCGTTAGCTCTGATGTTGAAGTAGTATACAGTATAGTACAGTATAGTATACAGTATAATAGCCTAGGCATTTTAAAAACAATGTTTCTGTATTGGCGCACCACTCATAGATGATGTAAGAAATGAAATTATATGTACAAATTCTATCATACAATAAAATATAGAGCTCAGTGAACATTTTAACACAAACTTTGGTTATGGGATTAAAAGCTACAACGCCTTAAAAGTCAAATGGATCTAAATTCCCAATGAGTTTCATGTGGTCCAGTGTTTCAGTGTCCTAGGAATCGCTTACCAAAAATTACTCAAAAGAAAAAGAAAAACATACAATAAAATCGAAGGAAAAAAAAAAAACTTGAGCAACACCTATAGAACTGTCTACTGCGCTGTACTGCGCTGTGGAGGTCATAATTAAATGATATGCATCAACAGTAGTTTGGGCAATTACATTTACTGGCAGAGGTGAAAGTAAGCTGGTCTGTTTTTGTGTTTTAGTATGTTGTTCCCCTAAAAGATTCAGAAGTGGTGCGCAGATTCATGCAGTGTGGGCACTCCCTCATGCCTAAATCCCTTTTCTCTCATTAACTTTTTGTCTATACTTCAGTGTACTATCAGTGTAGTCCTATTTGTGTATTCGTGTATAAACTGTCATAGAGAGATCCATGTGACAGTGCGTTAAAGCCAGTGAGTCATAATGGCAAGCTGTCTTTTTAAACACATTCAGCAATACTCAAATGGTGAAAAGTGAACTGGGTGCTTTGTAAAGGGTGCAGTTGTTTTTCTCCCTAGAGGACAGAATCGCCATTGCTCAGTCGACTATAATGTCAGTCCCTGACACTGCCTTTCAGATGTTAATAAGTTGAGATAAGAGGTGTTGAATGCTCTATAACTAATTAATCAACATAGCATTTTAGTATGGATTATATTTCAGTATTGTAAGATGAAACATTTTTGGCGTGCATTTTAGATTAGACCTTTGACTGATGCTCACTGTCCATGCTATTCTAGACCACAGTGAAGGCATTGTTTGCTTGGCAGATGCTAAGCATTTAACCATAGGACTTGTAACACTGTAAGATATGTCATAATGTAAGACATTAGAAGAGGAATGAATCGACTGTTCTGGAGGGGTGATGCAGAAATATGGTGTGGATAGATGAGATGAGGATAGAATCATTATTTGGTCACAAATTCAGAAAAGGAACATTCCAGGAGAAAAACATGATGCTTAATGAAAAATGTGATGGAGGGTACATCTTTGTATGGAGTTGTGTGACAAGTACAGGCGCTGAAAATGTCAAAGTTTTAACAGGTCCAAGTTGTCCTAATCTCAAGCAAATATGTTGCTTGAATGCTTTTACAATTACAGCACTGTTTTTAATTTACAGTTCTGCTTACCACATCCCAACTTTTTTGGAATTGGAAATTTGGAATTTCAGTTTTTCAGTACTTCTTTCTAGAGCACTCCCCAGATGACAGAAGATTTATTTAGCTCACCTTGTTGCAGTGTTTCTTAAAGAGCTGGCGTGTGAGGCTGAGAGAGGGGAGCACTGACAGGGAAGGACTGGGCTGGGGACAGGAGCAAAACATCCATGTCAATCATCACTAACATGAGCTATTCAGAACATAGACTAGGCTACTGGAAGAATGTGTAGAAAGCACTATGGGGTGTCTGTGACAGAAAGGTAGATTTGACATATTCCTTGTCAGCAGTTCTACTGATGTGGTATACATTAAGAGGGGTTGGTTTACCTCTGCAGGCAAAATCTCATCAGAGCTTGGCTTCTCCACCGGACTGTAAGCACACCAATGGAACACTGGCATTCAATACAATCTAATCCTTAAAAGTTCATATCTCTTTAAATCTAGTGTGCCTAATACTGCCACAAATCTCTGGTTTAATCTCACCCATTTGTTTGCTATTGTTCCCATATTGTTACATGAAATATTGTGATTTTGTAGTCATTGTAACACTACATGTGTACAGCCATCCTTGATATATTCCCACTGCTCACTGATTGATTGTGTCTGACTGACTTACACAGCGCCATTCCCTTTTTCAGTCAGGACCCGCAGAAGAAACTCTCCCTCCTGCTGTTTGTGGGAAGTCGAGGGGATGATGATGTAATGGCCAGGGGCCAAGCGTCCACGAATCACCACCTCTCTGCAGGGTTGGTAGTAGGGAGTGCAGTGCACTGGCTTCAGTTCAGACAGATCCGCCGAAGTAAGGTAACGACTGTTTGAATCAGCCTAGGAATGAGATGTAGACATGCTCACATAATCAATACACAGACACACATGCATGAGCATGACATGATTTTTTTAAAAGATATTTTGGGGGGATTTTTGCCTTTATTATGGTAGGATAGTAGAGAGTGGCATGAAATGAGAGGGAGAGAGAGATGGGAAGGATTGGGAGTGACCTGAGGTCAGACTCAAACTGACACCTTAGCCAACTGAGCCACAGCGCCCCCAACATTACTGTTCTGGTGCCTCACTGAGACCTCACACTGGTTCTTATTCCCTGTATAGTACAAACTGTTCAGTGTATTGCAATGTACTGTAATGTGCTGTGCTGTGCTCTACTCATTCTGAGCAGGACTAAACTGCATGGGGAATTCCATTTCCTGTTCTCCAAGGGCCCAAACCAATAGAATCACTTTTAAAAAAGCACTGTATTTCATCATTGTGATATTTAAGAAAAACATAATCTCTTGAGCTGTATAATTAATTTGTATAATTATTAGAATAATAAGTATACATGTTTCATATAATGAATTCTTCAAAAGAGCTGATGGTGGCATTACAAGGGCTTCTAAAAAAGATGACTGTAAAATACCAGACACAGCACTATCTGCAAAGGGCAGTTTACCACTTACAATAAGGGAGTACCCTGCATACCACCAGTTTACGTCCATGTTAAATTATGGCTGATGGAAAATCAGAATTGCAATCATTTGTAATCTGCTATATACAGTGGGGAAAACAAGTGTTTGATCCCTTGCTGATTTTGTTGGTTTACCCACTAAGAAAGACTTGATCAGTCTGTAATTTTAATGGTAGGTGTATTCTAACATGTGGAGACAGAATATCAAAAAGAAAATCCAGAAAATAACTTTTAAATATCTATATTAATTTATTTGTATTTTATTGAGAAAAAGAAGTATTTGATCCCCTAGTAACCATCAAGAGTTCTTGTTAATACAGACAAGTTAGACTCTCCAAATTACCTTGTCACCTAAATTGAAGACACCTGATATCACTAATGACTTGTAATAAAAGCCACCTGGCCACAGAATCAATCAGTTTGTCAGACTCCAAACTCTCCAACATGGGAAAGACTAAAGAGCTTTCTGTGGATTTAAGGGAGAAGATTGTAGACCTGCAAAAGATTGGTATGGGCTACAAAACCATTAGCAAGAAGCTGGGCGTTAAGGTGACAACTGTTGGTGCAATTGTGCACAAGTACAAGACTCACAACATGATCATCAATCGACCTAGGTCTGGGGTTCCAAACAAGATCTCACCTCGTGGGGTTTCCAGGATCATGAGAACGGTGAGAAATAGACCTAATACAACACGGGCAGAGTTAGTGGATGATCTCGAAGCAGCTAGGATCACAGTCACCAAGCAAACAGTTGGTAACACTTTACACCGCAATGGTCTAACATCTTGCAGTGCTCGCAAAGTACCCCTGCTTAAGAAAGCACATGTGCAGCACTTTGCCAATGAACATCTGAATGACTTGGAGAGTGACTGGGAGAAGGTGTTATGGTCAGATGAGACCAAAATTGAGCTCTTTGGCATCAATTCAACCCATCGTGTCTGGAGGGAGAGACATGCTGCTTATGACCCCAAGAACACCATCCCCACTATCAAGCATGGAGGTGGTAACATGCTTTGGGGGTGTTTTTCTGCACAGGGCACAGGGCTACTTCACTGTATCAATGGAAGGATGGACGGAGCCATGTACTGTAAAATCCTGAGTGAAAACCTCCTTCCGTCTGCCAGGAAGCTTAAAATGGGTCGTCTTCCAGCAGGATAATGACCCAAAGCATACAGCCAAGGCAACCAAGGAATGGCTGAAGAAGAAACATATCAAGGTCATGGAGTGGCCCAGCCAATCTCCGGACCTGAATCCTATAGAAAATCTATGGAGAGAGCTGAAGCTCAGAGTTGCCAAGCGACAGCCACGGAATCTTGATTTAGAGGTCATTTGCAAAGGAGAGTGGACCAAAATTCCTCCTAATAAGTGCAGAAACCTGGTCATCAAATACAAAAAACGTATGACCTCTATGCTTGCTAATAAGGGGTTTGCCACAAAGTCCTTTTGGCAAGAGGGTTCAAATACTTATTTTCCTCAATAAAATGCAAATAAATTAATACAAATTCTTTAAAGTCAATTTCTTGATTTTCTTTGTGATATTCTGTCTCAGCATGTTAAACTACACCTACCATTAATATTACAGACTGATCGAGTCTTTATTAGTGGCCAAACCAACAAAATCAGCAAGGGATCAAATACTTGTTTTCCCCACTGTATTTCATACAATTCTTAAATTTTTATGAAGAGTGTCATTGTTGTCCTCGTCTCACCCTGCTGTTGAGTATTGGTAATGTTCGTAATTGGTTGGTAAAAGTAATTTTGACCAAACTATTTCCAAACACTGCAAACCTATCCTGTGCTGAGATGGAAAGACAAAGAAGAGTGTCCTCAGCCAGCTGGTGCTGAAGCTAGTTTAATCTCTGGCATTCTGGGATTTTCTCACAATGGTGGTCCCCCTACAGTTGCCAATCACCAGCGGTGATCATTTACAAAGAGTTATGTTGACTGACAACGTGATGAACACGATTTCATGAGGCACATATGTGAGTTACTTTCAGTTTCGTCCTTCAGCGGGACGGCATCAACATCTTGCAAGCGTGGTATTTTTGGTATTTGCCAAGAGACTGTAGGGTGAGCCAAGACGGATAGACAAGTTCAGATAGGATAGTGAGGAGTGAAAAGACGGGAGTGGGAGAGTGAGATGTGGTGAGATCCAGAAATGACTGGCAGATAGGATTCAAACCCAGGTCCCTGTGGGCACATGGACCCACATGTAGTACAGAAACTTCCGCCACTTTTACAACAGCTTCCCAATTTTCCTATTTTTTCCTTTCTGTTTTTGGCTTTTATTTCCTTTCCTTTAAGGATCAGAGAGGAGAGCAAAGAACAGAGAGAACACACACCTTTCTATCACAAACAAATCGACACACACGCACTTTTAATTAGTATAATGAATGGAATTTCTAATTTTGAATAGTTATTCACTTTCCACCTTTTGCTCTGTCCACACAAACACACACACAAACACACACCAAGCGGGTGTGTAGTGTAAACTTAAACATCTCTCTACAATCCGAATTACATTTACTTTATAGAGGTGGAGGGCAGCATGTTGTGATGAAATTGCACATGCTGACATGTTAGAATATCTCCCCATGACAGCTAGAACAGTGAGCTATAACAAAGGAGAGACAGATAGAGATAGAGAAAGAGAGACACCTTATAGATGTGTAGGCCGATGCTGAGATGGACTCCCTTTTGTCTCTGGTGCTTCTGCATGAGGGCAACCAGGAAGGAACAGCTGAGATCTGGGTCCTCAGGGTCATCATCCTGCTCCAGCAGAGTTAGGTGGAACTGGGGGTTCTGCCAGTACCACGCTGGACACACACACACACAAACACATTCTCATTCTATGCATACACTGGCATACAGGAGCTTGCTTTGCAGTAGTATTCCTATCAAAAAGTGCAACAGTGCATGCATGAATTGTGTATTTTTACCCAGGGACAAGGGTGTTGTGTGATTCTGTAGTGAAAACATTTGCCATTGTCGACCTGTATCAACACTGATACACTGACACAAAAATCGCTGCAAAGTATGCTTTCCAACAGGTTTTTGACCATTCATTCTCAATTTTGGGTCTATTTTTTCAAACCCATCACACCTATATGTAAACTTTTGCCTAGGAGTTTGAAACAATACAAGCTGATGGAAATCACACTTTGTGATGATTTTTGTGTCAGAGTATCAGTGAACATTACTGACCATTCGGTGAGTCTTTAGAAACAAAAGTTTAATGCATGTCAGGAAAGATTGCAACAGTGCACCTATGCAGCCATTCTGTAGGTGGGAAGGTGCTACCGCAACAAGCATTCATCAAAATTTTAATCTTAACCACTGCCTTTCATCATAAACAATCAGAAAACAAGGCTTTAAGTATAAAAAACCAAACCTGTCCTTTCTGTCCACTTTCAGCTTCACTGAAGTATGAAATAAATAGTAATATAATTATAATAGTAATGTGACATAGTTGTCTAACACCCTTATCAGTCTTAAACATCAGAATGCCAAACCCGATGCCAAAGCCGATTCAAATGACCGCTATTCCTTGGCCACTTAGTTGATTTGCACAATCACAGCCCTGTCGAAATTAGGCTAAGTAAAAAAAAAAAAAAGATTTGTAAAACTGGAAATGGATCTTTATAAAAAATTGCTACAGACGGTCTTCACGCAATTCCCCACAATCTCCATTTATAGTCGTTTTGACATTCCAAAGCATTCACCCCTCACAGCCAATCGAAATTGGTGGCAAATGTGCAAACAGGAAATGAGGTCATATCTCAGGAACGCTTTGACTTACAAACTTGGTACATGGACTTCTGAAAAATTGGTACATTGGTACATGGACTTCTGAACCCACCCTGAAGGCGCTCATGTGGTTGACCTTTGATCTCTGGCGGTGCTATAATTTGTGAAAATTACATCTAAACAACAGTTCCATATTTTAAAACTAAATTTGGCACATGGACTCATGACCCAATTCTTTGGACATCTGGGGAAAATTGGGGATGCTACCATTGCTGCTAGACCCGCACATTGCTGCATGCAGCTATATTTTCGAAATCCACAGATATCCACACAGATCCACAAATGGCTCATTAACAGCACAATCCATGCACACCGCATGCGTGTTCTATGAACTTGATGAAACGTCTTAAAGTGACAGGCGCCATTTATCAATAGCCTAGATCAGCAGCATTTCTTTTGAAAATGATATTCAAACACCTGAGCCTTCACACAGTTGCAGTCTGTTGTAAAATACAAAAGAATAAGCCTACAGGAGATCATACACTAACGAAAACATCATTATGAATACAGCCTAACCCAGTATAGCCTATTTTGCCAACAGAGCCCCTAAAGTCTTTATTTATTTACAACTTTGGCCTATTCTGTTGCAATTCCATATAGCAGTTAACTGCCAGATCTGAATTTTGCTCCCAGTCTGACACTGTTCACCTAATCTGGCTCTCTCCCCCCCACTTCCTATTACTCTTTATCATCCTATCCAGATAAAGGCAAAAAGCCTTTCACTACATGGAACTATAATTGTGTGTCCACATAGTGCAGCTAATCAGTTACCCCCTTTGTGAGGACCGCCTGCAGATTTGTATTCCACCCATTTTCCATGATGCATTGTGCAGTGCCAGGGCTGCTGGGCAGAGCTCAGTGTGTCATCACTCAGGTGACACACCTCCATCACATCAAAGTTGTGACGGAAGTCTGACAGGGACATCCTGAGAGAGAGAGAGAGATAGAGAGAGAGGGAGAGAAAGAAAGAGACAAACGGAGAGGGAGGTTTAAATGCCTTTTATTGAATCATCATATGGAGAAACGACCCCCAAAAGGAAAACAGACATACCAAACAACATCAATACCACAGTATATACACACCCCACACAAGATCAGAGTCATTCCATGCTGAAGCAGATAAGCTTGCTGCTACACCATTTAGATGTTGCTCAAAACTTTTTCTAGAATGAATGGGTTCGAAAACCAAAGACTATTTTGCTTCAAATTTGCTCACAATTCAATCTTATTTTTTCGTCCTTGATATCATTCAGTTTTACAACTTAAAAAAGGCGATCTAAGATATGCTGTTTTGGCATTGAATATGTTTGCATTTAGTGTACAATATTGTACTATGTACAAGTTCAAATGATTGTTGTACCTCAAGGACAAGAATAAAGAAGCAGAGTTGTAACAATGTGATTAACTGGTTGTACCACTGATAGATATGTAATATAAATGTTACTACTATATGTCATTTATTGTTGAATGTGTAGCATCTGCACTGAGTACTGAGTACTCTAAATGATCACATAATGAGTTATTCCAGGGTTCTACAAAAATATGAAAACATTGAAAATGAGCTAAGATATTTATAGTTGTTACATTTAAGACATAGAAACATTGACAATAAACTTCTCAAAATCTGAGACAGTTAGACCGTACTAACCAGAATTCTCCATCCTCTTTCTTCACTCTCTCAATGCGCTGTTGTTCCTGTGCTGGAACATTACTCCACTCCTCTCTGGCTCAGCAACCACACACACACACAAACACACACACACACACACACACACAGATCCCATATCATTACCACAAGCAAGTCTTTTGGGACAGGGATTGGCACAGAAAAGCACAAATTACGTCGTACCCTTTCATGTCACTCCAGGGTCCTTCCCACTCTGCCCTCCCCCATGGGTTGTGTAAACGCACCAGCTCCATAGGGCCAAACTTTGTTTGGATCTGATGGCAAAGAATGACAGTAAATGGCTGATGTGATTGATGGGAGACAAATGTCTTAGAATGTGGATTTACAGGCTACAACGAGTCTACCTTTTCCAAACAGGTCACAGAATAAGCATGTCTGAACAGGATTCCCAACAAATTCTTCTTCTCCATGGGACCCTGTAATGAGCACAGACATCAAACACGTTGTTATGTGTCCAAAGATGAGTCTTCTGTTTTTCAAGTAAAACCACCTTCCCACCCCTCAGTGAAAACTCATGTTTGGTATTTGGATTGTTAACACACCTGAGTGTTTGCACAGTTGATAAGAGCCCCTTTCGCCAAGAGGGGCTTCAGGAAACCTCCCAGATTGCTTGGCAGGTCAGCCACTTGGAACACCTCAGTTATTCCTCCTGTCATGTCTACCATAGCCTCATGAGGGAAGCCCATGTTGAGGGCCCGGTAGCCCCCCTTGAGTCTGCAAGCGATAGAGGGGAAAGCATGATGATGGGAGAACAGGTTATCATTCTTATATTTTTTACATTTACTGCATGGTTAGAATTAGCTGGAGAAAAAGAAAAAGTTAAAGACCACTTTGGCTTTGAATGAATTGAATAATTTGTGTGAAAGTTTGCATTTCCTTTTTTGTTTTTCACTCATTGTTTTTGACACTGTTTTTCACTCACTGAACTGTATTTTGGGGTTGCCTCCTACATTCATTATCATGCAGACTATGTGCATGTTGGTTTACTTGAAAATAAAGAGGTCAAGACCATAGATGTCTTTCATGAGGGGAAAATGTAGCCTATATTTTCTACTGTAGAAAACTGCAGCTATTCACACTGTTGTTACAATGGACCTAGAGCAAAATACAGTGAAAATGTGAACTGTCCATGCCCCATGTTTGAGTTCATTTAGGTCTGTTGAACAGTGAACACTATAGTTGCATTTTGTATTTTTGCAGTTCCTTTCTATTGATCTTTGGTACGGTCAAAAGCTCATATCCAATAAATAAACTAAGGGGCTATGTGTGGTATTGAGCTTAAAACATCAATTGAAATCTTTAGATGAAAACATCTAAAATTGAACAAAAAACACCTAGAAAAAGCATCAGAGTTTGATGAAACAACTGCACTGATGTAATGTAAAAAACACAATGCACGGCTGTTGTCCAGTTAGCCTTTGATGTAAACATGCTAGTGCCAAGACAGCTCTCCTGTAATGTCATGTTCCACCACATGTGGCCACTGTAATTTTAATGTAATGCAAAGCTGCATTCAATATGACTTGAACCGAAGTCAACTGATGTCTCCTCATAATCCACTTAATTATCTGAGCACACTTTCAATGCGAGAACTGGAAACAAACAAACCAGGGGCAGCCTGTCCCTGAAAACATTATGTGGAGTTTCTCGACAGCACTGAAGGAAGGGTTAATGTACCTCTTTGCCCTGTTTTGTCATCCACCATTGCCATTAGTCAGTATCCAACTCTGCATATCAGCAGTATAAACACTCAGAAAGGGTACCAAAATCTTCATGACATTTTATAACAATTGAGAGGACGATATCACCATTCAGAAACATATACTGAATTCACAAAGTGTTCCAATGTTTAAGCTGTTAGGCCTTATATAATAGCATCACAGCATTTTATGTGTGCAATCACTACAATTAAACTGTTATAGCCTCAAATTCTTTATAACCCTTTGATTGAATGTGGGCTTCATAGATAATGGTTCAGAAGCATGTTATTTATGCTTCTGTTTATAAATTTGACCTCATGTTTTTATCTAAAGAAGTATATATTATTTTTGAACCAACTCCATCAAAACACAACAGAAATGTAGCTTGTCCCTTCGTTCAGTGCCCCCTGGGAAATTCCACACAGTGTTTTGTTATTTCTTGGAGGAAAGGCTGCTAACGATTCACAAAGCCAGGGTTGTTTTTTTACTCCTGATCATAACTAAATATTTGCTAAATATTACAAAAAGGGTTGATTGATGGCTAAGCATCACTTACCGCACCTTTTAAAAATCAGTGAATAAGACAAAAAAACAAAAGCATCAGGTCGACACAATGACACAAATGAAGGAAGAAGATGAGAGAATGGAAGACAAAATGAAACACTGTCCCGACTTGGCATAGGCCTTCTCCAGCAGGGGGCTCCAGAATTCATTCGCCTGAGAGGAGCGCAGGTAGATGAGCCTGCCATCATGAGTAGGAAGCAGATCGTCGATCTTCACATCCTTCCACTCACCATACTGCCAGAACTATAGAGAGGAAGTGGGCAAAAGAGAGGAGGGTACAGGCATGTCTTACACAAGTTAAGGTCATGTAGAGAACCTGTGATGTAACACACTTAGCTAAATACCTCTGACGTCAATTACAACTTCATTCGTGTTTCTCCAGATTGCCCACAGAGCAAACTGCCTATTCAAACAACAAGCTGAGATCATCAAGTACATGATCAATAAACCACTCCTATTTGTGTTAGCTATGTTTCACCAGTAGCCCTATTTCAAGCTAACTGTGTAACTGAGAATCCATGAGGTTTTTGGAATCTTGGAGTCTGCATATAATGCAGACTTCAGGAAAGGGCTCAGAAAGGGTGCAACCAAGCCCTCTCACCCTTGGTTGCACTCCGACCCTATTTGGCCTGTGGCCTAAAACTTTTTTTTTTTCTAATTACGCCTGGAGTTCCTTCACTTTTTACTTGAGCTCTACTGTTACAGTAAGGTTACAGTTGGAGATTGATCTGGCATGTAGGCTATGTGTCAAAAAGTAGAAATGTCAGGTCCTACCTGAAAGTGGAAGCTGCCGTCATAGCCCGCCTGAAAGCTCTGTGCCACTGACATGACCTGTTTTAACAGGGAGCAGTGCAGGGAAAGAGAGGCAACAGCAGACAGAAACCAGCAATCATCTGCGTGTCAGGAAGAGTGGGGAAAAAATGTACAAACATGAAACAAACACAGAAAATAATTTAAGAGTTCAATTGATAAGAATTGAAGTCCATTTTCAGAAATATGCAAAAATTAAGTTGTTTTTATGATAATTTCTAAGTAATCTCTATCAAACTGCAATTTCATTTTCAAGGGAAACATCTAACCAAAACAATCAAATTGGAGCTGGACATAATAAAGTTTACCAAAATTATATAAATATAGGTCTATTTATGTAAATACATCACAAATAGACTTAAAGGGTTTTGCAGCTGAACTCTTCAATTAGACAACACAGACAATAATTACCGGTAGATAACTTTTCAGGCAGATTAAAAGTAGCCTACAGCACTATGCTGCCAGCAGGTGCCCTGCCATTATTAGCTGAACGATTACACAATAGAAGAGACAACAAAAAGACATGGGGGAAAACCACTCACTCAAATCCCCTTGGCAAATATCCATGCGTGTAGCCCCATCCACAATGAATTGGGGAGATGCACATATATCCTGACAAAACAGTAACACATCCAGTCAACCAGCCTATCATCTTTGCATTTTTCAAATGAGCTACCCTTTGCCCTGTTTTATTTTTTCATTCAAATGTAGATACTTCCCGTCTTATGAATAAGCCAACTGTTTAAGATATCAGTTTAAAAGGTTGGATAGGTTTCACACCCATGAAAGTCATCATCTTTCCGTTTTGCCTTAGCAAATGCAGTTCATGACTGCCAAATATTAATCTAGGCTCAATCATCGATGTAAGCTTTGCGCATCATATATCCTAGATCCATTTGGCGCAGCCCATATGGCTGCCAATGAAAACCATTTGGGCAAACTTACCTTTGGGCGCCTCCATTGTACGTTATGCTGCAGCTGGACGTTACCCATAGGGAATGAGCCGTCCACGAACAGCCCATCATTCGGTGACAAACTGCTGATTGCATTACCGGGGTGAGTAGGACTCCACAATGGACTGCCAAGTGGCTCAGGCCATCTGCCTGGTGACTGCGGAGTGGAAGTTTCCTTGTTGTCGGACATCTCACCACTCGTAGTGCGACAGTTTAACAATTTCTCTGTAGACTGACCTCTGTATCACCTTTAGTTTTACAGGCTACTAAAACTTAAGTGTTCTGGGAGGTTTAGCCTACAACTTTGCATATAGACCGTCCAATGGCTACCCGAAGAATGTTGCAATATGAACTTTACACGACGAACAGGACAAATTTGGGAAGACGTCCTACCTTTATAACCACACCCATCTGTGAACGGCAACGTGAGAAGGCTTCACACCTGAGGCTTCACACCTGAAACCGTGCCCATGTCAAGAATTACCGCCTCACAGTTTTGGCAACTCAAAAAGGAGCATTAGCTTTAGGCTATACCATTCGCTTACTGACGCCCATTAAGCCTCAGCTCCAATGAATTTGAGTTGGCAGTTTTAGAAAAAACATGTAGTTTACTCTGCATTTGCACTTTAGCATACTACAAGGTTCCTACTCTTATTATGCTGGTGTGGAAGCTGAAAATGTCTGATTTATGTCCAGCAAAACCCGCTTGGGTGACCATCATAAATTATTCAAGCCAGCCAAACCATCAAAGCTCATGCAAAATCATGAGATGGTAAAAACTAGCTGGTCAAACCAGCTTGGACCACCTTACACCAGGTAGACTATTTATTAATGTTGGTCAAGCTATATTCTCTGCAAAGAAGACATCATACTTGCAATGGAGTAGACCTAACCCCGCCCCCCACCCGTTTGAAGATTTTGGGATGCACTACCTGTTTCCCCATGAATAGCTGTCCACTCCAAAATCAATATGTTTTGATGACATTTAATTCCATTGAAATGCATTACACAACTATGCATAATCCATGGCGTGGAGGAAACTGGGTCTTAACTCAATGGGGATGGGGGGTTGGTTGTTTGGGTCTTCAATCAGTACACCATTGCACCCACATCCTTGATAATCAAAAAGTAAGGGAAACTTTAAATGATTTCGAGATTCTGAAAGCTACATCCCTATTTTCATGCAGTTTCATATGAAAAGCCATCAAAAACGCAGCTCAGTTGTCCCCACAGGCCCATTCATCCATTCATCCCCACAGGATGCAGTGCAAACTAAGAAGCAAAGTGTATACTGTATACTATCTGAATGGGGGGGTTAAATCATAATTTTCCAGGACAATACAGTTTTTTCCAGGACTTTTTAAAATTTGAATCAATTTTTAGGTGTTTTCCATGACTGGAAAAGCCACCTCTACAATTTCAGGTTTTTCAAGATGCGTGGGAACACTGCTAAATAGTTTATGGCACTTTACGCATAAAAGCAGGGCATGAAAGCAGGCAAACTACGTTTGCAACATTACCACAAAGCAGTTTTCCTTATCACACACCTCTGGTCTGATTTTGTTCACAATAGGACACAAAATGCATGTGGTCTACGATGACTTGGTCTAGGCTGCAATTAGGCCTAAATGATGTGTGTGGGATCTTAAAACAGTATAATTAAGAATACTTGGTATGAATTTGAATTCTTGGAACTTCTGTCCTCAAGGTTACGACAAGCAAAGGAAAGGCCGGCCACATTTCAACACTGCAGAACTGGCAAAAGCTGAAATGAGGGTGATGTTTACTTTGAGAGGAAATAACGCCATCATCACAATTATTAACCATGGGTTTAACACGCAGTAATACCATATTTTGGTAAAAAAATTAAATCAAGACCAACTTAGCCCAACACTATAAGAAAAAAAAAAATGGAGATAAGGAACAAAATACTAACAAATACATTCTTATTTTGACACAGGTGAAAGAATTTATGATGTATTTTGCTGGATCACGGGTTCAGAACATTCAGAATATTTTAAGAACAGACACCTTCATTGTCGAAACAATTATGTTTATTGAAAACACAAAAGGGCAAAACAGAATGAAAAAGTCCAAAGATTTGTTATTGTGGTGATGCAGGGTTCACTGTGATGTTGCCATTATGCTTGACACACCTGCAAACAGAGTTTAAAATGTAGCATTATAAAAATTCTACCTGTGATACATGCATCTGTACAGAGATATTTTTTTTGATCACTTGAAACAGACAACATGGAGCCTCATTCTCCAATTGTTCTTACAAAGAAATTTGTTCTTAACCCCTTTTGAATCATCAAAGACTGAAAGGGTAATAAACACAATTTCATATGTGAGTTATTTTCAATTTCATGCTGTGGTGAGGTGATGCAGGCATCTTCCAAGCAAATTTGTAATTTAACCATGAAAATGACCACTAGTCTACCTTTAATCATAAAAGTCACGATGAAGCTGGCAAATTAATCTATAATTCCAGCATTGTATCTGTAAGTCTTATTTTGATGTGAAAAGGAAAAGAGTGACTTAGAAAGTTTAGACAAAATAAAAACTTTTTGACAGGGTTCCCACTGTAAGTAAAACTTGACTGACTTTTCCTGACTTTTCCATGACTTTCTCTGACAAACACAAAATTTCTAGCAATAAGCCCCGTTCTACACCGTTAGGCACGAATTGTTAATTGTTAATTAGATCCACTTGAGTTTGTAATAGGTGTTGGTTCCGTGTGGGGGTAACTACACCCCCCCCCCCAACACACACACACACACACACACAAAATGCAGTACATGGCCCGAGAGGCATGAGAGAAGTTTATCCTCGATAAAGACCAAGAAGAATGGAGATAAATAGATCACAGATCAGTTATTACTTAACTACATGCAATAAGCTAAATAAGTTTAATAAATGTTTAATGCCAAGATGTCAACCAGAGAAATGCTAAACACCCTTTGTAAACTTGGCCCCAAGTGTTTCTTAAAGTTTTTTAAATTTGGCTTTCAAGTAGGTAAGGTGTAGAGAGTTGAGAGAAGTGGGTGTCAGTGACGCAGTGACGCTACAGCTTACATTACATTTCTGAACATAAGCCCTGATGTATTAGCCTTGACATTTCAATGCTCCTAAGGCTAAAGCACAGCCTCTCTGCTCTGGTCCACATTCCAGAACCAAAGATTAGCTCCTGATGGTTTTAGGTTGTAGGAAGACACAAATAAAAATAACTCCCCACTTATGCTTATTTCAGTTGGACCATAATAACTGTGAGCAGGTCATACTCACTTTCAAAGTCAATCTTCTCCACAATGTTTTTGGGTTTGATGCTTTCTTCCTGGTTGAAGATGAAAATCATACCGTCTTCATTCTCTGTCCAGCCGTATTTACTCATCCAGACTTTCACCTGAGTGTCTACAGAGGTGAAGGATAGGGACATACAGAGGAAAATTAACTAATATTACAGCGAAGCCAAAAGACATCATTGCCAACAACTCAAGTCTTTTTTACATTTACATTTTAACTCTTGTGTTCAAAGATGCCTTGATCTACGGTTGAGTATTCAACTACATGACTTCAATCTATAACAGGTCAGTTATCCACATCATTGTTGCCACCATGAAGTGGGACATTTCTATTTTCCACTGGCTCAGTACTAAAGGATCCAGCTGTTGGGTATCTACAAATTGTTCTATGACATACGGATGCATTCAGGACGAGCTTTCTTACCCAATGGATCACCCAACATTTCAGCCAAAAGCCTGTGTTCAATGTTCTGGTAGGTGATTCCTACAACATGGCAGATAACTGAAAAGAGACACACATTTTTTTTCTTCAGATAGCAAATAACTAGGGATGTAATGACCCATCATCATCAACCAGCTTAAATTGCTACAACTGTATAAGGATTAAAACCAGTTGAGGTGAGGTCCCACAAAACCATAAAAATACGTTTCAAAGCCTGTCAAAAAAAACAGCATATGTGAAGACACAACACAAACAAGACCAGAAAATAATTTCTATCTCTCTATTGACACCCATTCATATTTTGTCAATGTAGGTCCCATGGACTGGAAGTAACTTAGGTTAACAGGTTCGTGACGTACAGGCTCTACAGAATATCTGTGTGTTTATACCTTGCAGCTGTACCTACCTGACATGCTCTTGACTCTAGGCTCTATGTCTTTGTAAGCCAGCGCGAATTAAGTTTAGGAAACGGATTGGCCTATGGATTGGCTAATTTTTCTGATACCTGATCCAAGTATTTTCCCATAACGGCACCGTTATCCGATCCAAATATGGGATTAGTGTATCCCTCCTATCTACTGACTCCCCCAGAGAGTGTTGACACTATGTTACCTGAGAGCCATGCTGCCTGCCATCTCTTGTAATAAAGCTACAGGTTTCTCTTGTGGTCTTAGGCTTTTATGGCACTGTCAGAGATTTTGTCCCTTAAGAAATGACAAGTCTACAGAGTCCCAAAAAACAATTAGACTTCATGATTTTGGATTACCGCTTTTGTATGAAATAGGGTAAATTTGGCATGCTTTGCAAAAAGATCACCTGCCCAAGAGAGTGGAATTGTCTGTCCACACACTCATACTGCTCATTTTCTTTTCGTCAAGCAGCCTAGTTATATAGCAATCAATAGTGTGTAGGCCACTTTGACAGTATCCTAAACCTAAAGTCAGTGGTGGCAGTACATATCTTTTGGCTTCATTTGTTCACATTATAACTAAAAGGTTTGCTTTTTTATGGTACAGCCTAATTACACCATCCCAGAAGTTAATCTTGTAACATCTTAGATTTTTAGGTTCTGCTATAAAAGCATAACTAAAACCCTTGCATTTTTAGGTTAATGTTACCCTCCTTGTATGAGGCAGTGAAGCAGTTAATCAGTCAGCAGTGCTGTGTTTCTCTTGATTACCAATCAACAGTGGGCTTTTACAGCCACACTTGGACAACTGAACTGAATTCATATTCATAAAGTGTACAACCACAATATTGGTCCGAAAAATGACCAAGCACCAAGTTCACCAAGCATGTGATGGTGATAGTGATCGTAATCTACATTTTCTCTTACTGGGCATTTTTACTTGAACTTTTCTGATGGCTTCCTGTTTGAAACTATGGACAATGCAGCAATGTTGTTTTGGTTTCTGATCAAATTTCAAATTATGATTCAAATTGGTCAAATGTACAAAGGCTGTTTTTCCCCTTAGGATGCTTTTCAAATCTACTTTATTTAGTCCGGTTTTGAACCAAAACAGCAAGTGCCTTGGCCCATGGCCAAGTAAAAACTGCACTCATCATTATTACTTCCTTAACTATATGCATACAAGCTAGTTTAACAAGTGTTTAATGCTAAGATGATAAACACCCTTTGTAAACATGTCTTCGAGGTTTTTTTTTTTTTTTAAGTTCCGATTTTCCCCAAATCTTGCAGGCTTACATCACATCGTAATGTAGTGTTATCATTGATATACTCATCTCATTACTCGAGTCAAGTTCATCTTTATTGTCTCCCAAGGGAGATGTTGGAGTCACACACTATCAGCATCAATCAAACCACTGAGGAAACAGTGCAGTCACTCAAGTAACATTTTACACACAGTCCTTAGTTAACATACAATACACGCTATTAAAAAAATATTGCACAATGCCCTAATAATGCCAAATTCTCTACAACTAGTCATTAACTTGACACAACATACATGCAATTAAAATGTATTGCACAATGACCTACACACACAGATACACACACACACACACAACAGCCTACCTATATTGCATAATACCCTACTGGCCCCACCACACACATGCAGTAATTTGATTTGTAGTTGGAGTTTGTACTGGCTGATCTTGCACGTTAGATTATATCTCCAACCTGAGGGCATCAATTCAAACTCCTTACGTAATATGTGGTTGGAGTCATTAGCCACTTTAAGGCCCTGCATCCTTAAAAATGTCCTGTGAAGAGGATAGGGAAGTGTGCCTACTTTTTTGCCAGCCCTTTTAACAAAGTTCTGGAGTTGTGATTTAGGTCTGACAGTTTGACTGGTTACCAAACCATGTGCTAATGCCATACTGGATAACAGATTCAATAGTTGTTCAGTAGAAGGTTTTCCACCTGTGGTATATTGAGAGACCCACAAGGAAAGTTGATGCATCAAGGCAGTTCACTACATGCAGTCTCAAGGCCTGGGCATGCTTTCATACCAGGAGAATACACACCGTGCACATACGCAACTTCTAGGAATACTAAATTCAGTATGTTCTCATACACACATTGAACGTGTTTCTAAACACAAAGTGAATGCATGCAAGACTTTTTTCAAAATACTGCTAGGTGTATAGCTATTTACAGTTACCTTTTTAATTGATTTTAAGCAGTGATAGTGTGAAAGTGTGATTGCTAAGCAATCTCAAGACAATAAAGATATAAAATCCAAGGGGTGTGGAAGAGCAATGCAAACATTGTCTCTGTCTCCAACACACACTCCAATTACTAACTGAATAAAGTGCATTAAAAAATTATGAAGCATCACTTTCAGCAGCTCTCAGTCGTGTAAGAGGTACGCGTATGTATGTGTGTGTGTGTGTAAGTCAGAGGTCCATACACTGATCTATTTATGTTGGTTCAATTGTATATAGGTCTATTTATGTTAAGATGTTCAGATATCATCCAGTACATTACAGACTCTAATTAACTATATCCTGTATGGTGCCATGCAATCCAACTATAAATCAGGACAGACTTCTAAAACGTGTCAGAATCTTAACTCACATTTGCGTACAGAATCCTCAAATCCAGTGATGCCATCAATAAGCTCTCTATTCTCCTCCAGACTCGTCTAGTCGCAGAGAAACATCAATCATGTCATACATCAAGAAGTTATTTAGTAGACAAATCATGAAAAGCATTAAAACATGGACATTAGGCACTTCATTTCTTCTGACCTTTGGGGGTGAGAACATCAGCAGTTTAAGTGTTCATTAGTATGTGTAGGACCTTACCCAAAAGGCCTGGAAATGACATGTTTCAAGAAGGTTTCCCAGGTAGAGTATCTGTCTTATCGGTCGTTCCTCCTGCTGCGACACTGTAGTCAAGGAAATTAAACAGCTAGAAAAGTTTAACTTTTCTCCAAGCAGAGAAAATAGCTGTTTCCAACCATGTAATCTGTTAAACACAGTAGAGAAAAATGCATGTCTGGTCACACTTACATCTGCTGTGTTATGTAAATTAAAAATGGCCATTCTCCTAATCAAAAAGATGAGATGGCAAATCAGATAGTGATTTAGGCGGAAGGAAGAAAAATGTATAACCTGCCCCATCAATTCATCTCATAGCTGCATAAAATAAAAAAATGAAATGAATTGCATGAAACTTGGGCGCAGGAGTGGGGGCAAGTAGCAATTTTGCCACAAAATTTGTTAGGCTACAGGCCTCCAATCAACATCATTTTTTAGGTAGGTAATCAGTATCATTATGAGTCACAACGTCATCAATGTCATGATTGGTCATCGGTAAGAGTGCGACAGGCTATTCTGATTAAAAATAGAACAGAAAAAAATGAATTGAATTACATTGTATGAATGTAAGTAAGTGAAAATATAAGTGAAAAACATACACTAGTTCAGAGAAATAGTGTAGTTGTGTGTACTGAAATGTCTGTAGGTCAGTTTAGTGCAGTTCATTCAGCAGCCAGGCCATTGGTACAATGCCGCAAGCAGATACGAGCTTGTTTATGACTTGGATAGGGGACCTCTGGGGAAGACTGAAAGGCTGTTTGAAGTGGTATTGGTGGTGGCCAGTAGGTGGCATTCTTCTATCTGGCCAGAGACATTTCCTAGTGGCCTAGTGCAATGATGGGGACACTGTGTTATACAAGAGGCCGTCCTTTAAATGAGATGTTAAACTAAGGTTTGGTGGGGAAACACAGAGAACAAGTGGAAAAGGTGGCTCCACAAGTGACACAGGGTGTTCTCGCTGTCCTGTGTATGAAATGCGCTATATAAATAAACTTGCCTTGCCCAAAATGAAATGAAATGAAATGTGCAGGTAGATCTTTATTGAATCGGTGATGATACAGATTCAGGCCTGTGCAGTTAGAAGAGCTATGTTCTTTATTGAAGGTAAACTACAAAGATGGTCTAAATGAAGTTAGTGAGAGTTCAAAATCGCATTCGGGTTGCAGGTAACCTATCTGTTGTGATGTTTTAAGACGCATGGCATAGCCATGTGTCCATTTTGCAGAATTATTTAATGCAATATTTAGTGCCTAATAGTCACCAGAAGCTGTGTTTGTGTTATGGAGCTCAGACGTAATTAAGATACACAGAATCAATCAGGCTAATTGCACAACTTACTAAGCCTAATAAGAGAGAATAATCTGATCCACTACACAATAAATGACTAGAACATACTATTTGAATAAACTAATATGATCCTAATATGTTGGCTCAGCCATCCATGCCCTGTAATGCAGACTCTAAGTTTGTAAAAAAGGCAAATTTTAACTACAAGAGCACAGTCTAAACAGGTTCCAAAAGGATACATGTGTCTGGTCAATCATGCACTTGCACAAGGTGAAGTCCGTGTGTGGTAGATTAGTCAGAGCCTTCAGCAAGATTTGTGATGTGACTGTGGTCTGAAAATATGCGGGGTTAAACTGGTACCTAAAAAGAGAAAACATATCAGACATAAGTATACACAACAAAAACATAAATGTTCCTACTTTTTTTTCAGTAGTTACCAGAATGCACACAAAATGATTATACCTCAGATTTGACACTTTACACTTCTCCTTTCATATGACATTCATAGGCAACAGCTGTTTTTGCCAACAACAGTCCTTCCACCAATCAGCATGGCGGCTGCTCCCTCTTTCAAAACTTGTGATATCTGCGGTATTGTGCTATGTGCTAAAACACATCGGCTAACACTTTACAATGGCCTTTTACGGTTACTAGTCCAAGGCACAATGAAAGGCAATAATCATGCTTTTCAAATCAGCCTACTGAGTAGATGGCTTAAGTCTTTAAGAAATACAGGCTTCTAAAGCCTTATCCACACGAAAACTTTGGCAGTATTGTATTCTTTGCAGACTCAAAAAGATTTGACTCCACACACATCGTTTCCAGAAGAGGAAAAATGAGTGAAAAAGATTTAGCACACATGCCGGGACAGTAGGTGGTGTATTCGCCTAGTAGAGGTCAGAGCATCAGGTAAAGGTTTTACATGAAGAAGTGACAAACACAGCAGACGCGTTGTAGTTAAGCTACTGTTTATGAAGTTAAGCCTACACTGAGCAAGTTTGTTTGGTAGTATTAAAGTTTTAAGTTTTCAGTTTTAAAGTTGAAGGTTTGTGAAGCCTGTTTGTAAACATGCTAACAGAGATTTTTTAATAGGAGTGATGCTAGTTACATAGAGGTATAGGTAGAGCAAGTTCTGCAGAGCTAACATAAAATTTCTATGCTAGCCAGAAATAGGCAAGATTTACACCGTCTGCAAGGAAATGATCACAGGGAGGAAAATGCATTTTCTAATAATGTGACAGTGTTTTGGGATGCATGCCACACAGGTTAGGGGTGGAGCTGGAGCTATGTTGTCATCATTGTCACCCGTTTTACTGCTTTGCCTCTCCACAAGGTAACATGTGGTAGCATGTGTGAGTTTCCCAGCCTGATCTCGAAAAATATTGTTTCAGGGCACCAACAACACCGGTGCCATATGTGCGAAAGGCCACAATGAGAAAAAACTTTACCGGATTGACCTGAAATCGATTCTGTGTCCATGTAGTCTAAGTGTACAGACATCTTTTAAAGCAGTGGAGAGAGACTGTCATTTAACATATTACACTTTTTTTTTAAAAAACGTTTTCACCACAGAGCTCAGAGACGGCCTTGTTAGGGACAGTCAGCTACAACTCAGCCCAAGGGTAAAGACACTTCAAAAAGTGAGCACTATAGCATTAAAATGTACACACAAACTAAACTGTGACAAACACAACCATGAAGTTGCAAATTGAGATGCCACTCTTATGACTGTCATAATTTTAACACAAAGTTAAAGGTTGATGTTAGCATAAAGATCCACAGATTGGGTCTCACAACTTCTCAAACAACAATTCAAGTTAAATTTTAGAATCTACTTTTAAAAGCTGGACTTTTTAAATATGGCAGGAAATGACAAGAATACATCAGAGAAGGTGGAAGTAAAGTTCAGGCCAAACCTAACCCAACATGCAACCCAGCTCCTAGTACAAACCTTGGTTATCTCTCGCCTTGACTGCTGCAATGCCCCCTTAACAGGTCTTCCAGCCTGTGCTGTGAGACCGCTACAGATGATCCAGAATGCAACTGCAGGTCTGGTTTTCAACAAGCTAAAAAGAGGAAGTCACACCTCTGTTCACAAACTCCACTGGCTACCCTCAGCTGCTTGCATCAGATCCAGGTCCACCAAGAGTCTCTTGGCTTCACTACCTAGAATGCACATAAAATGCACCCCCCCACTCTCTCTCTCCTGCACTTTTATCACACACCTGCACTATCATCTCCTGCCAGTTTCCTGTTAGCAGGTTGCAATCTTAGTAGTTAGTAAGGTTTTTTTAATTGTGTTGTAGCTTGAACGCTAATCCTCTTTTTGTAAGTTGCTTTGGGTAAAAGCATCTGCTAAATACATAAATGTACAGTAAAGTGATAATGATGGAGACAGAAGAAGCTAATACGAAACTGACAAGACCTCAATGATTGAGACACAGGAAAAGGTTGAACATGTAATGATAGAAATGAGTGGTGGGTGCTTTTGAGGAACTCACAGTTTGAGAACAGCAAGATTGGCTTCCAGGTCATAAGCATTTTCTCTTGCTTGAGTTTCAACATAGCGCTCCAGAGTCGCAAGATTCTCTGGGTTGTACCTGAGAACAAAGTTCACACAATGGACAGTGAGATGAGAGATAGCGTTAAATGCTCATTGAGCTAATTTAATGCCACTTGTTTAACACTCACATCAACTTACAAATGCAAAACAGACATATTACTCAGTTTCCAACAACTTGAAACCAACTTGTACTGAAGGGGTTCTTTGTTCCCAGGGCCATACAGCTATTCAACTCCTCACGTAAGGCAAGGGTGGGAATGTAGACACAAGTCTTGCAACCTCTATCCATACCATATCATATCAGTCTCCACCAAACCGTCAAATCACCATGTATATCAGCCCCAACCCACCCAGACTGTCTCTCCTGTTACTGGCTGTCTTAACCCCTTGCACAATCTGATCTTAAATGACAACTGGTTCCAGTCCTTCCTGATGACTGGACTGCCCTTTTCATGCTTCTTTTATTCTGTCTTTACTATTTGCTCAGTAAGTGATTTGTTAATAGGATCCCTGACTGGTAAGACATATTGGCCCTATGAGAGTGATGTTGGTATCAGCTATACTGAACAGGATTTAAAAAGGGAGGGGTGGAGGGGACTGAGCAGTAGTGTGTGTTGCACTGTGTACCAGTTGGGCACATGCATTATGTAGCACAGCAGTATACCATTTCAGAAACAGCAGATGTCTATGTGCAGCAGCAATTTGATTGCTGCACCTTAAGTGCATCTTGACTAGAGCCAACCAGGTGATGTCACTTTTTACAACAATGGCAGGTTACAAGTGAACGGATTTTCTAAAATTTTAATGAAACCAAAATCATTTGGAGTGTTTTTAAATCACATTTATGCAGCTGACGCCGACATCAATCTTATAAGGTCAACATGTCTTACAAGCCAGGGATCCCTTTAGGATCAATTCAATTGATGTATAACAAAGTCCTCCTAATAAACTGTCTCTGTGTATAAAGTCCTGTTATAGTTTACTGATAGTGTATATTTGTATCAGATAACGCTATCTGTCTATCTATCTGATGTTATGGTGCAAAGAGCCTTCATCACGGTTAACAGTTAGTTAAGCAACGTTCATTTCAATTCAATTTGATTTTATTTATACAGCGCCTTTTACAATAGTGCTGTCTCATGGCGCTTTACAGATGAGCAACAGGGGCAAGTAAAAACTCCCTTATGTTTAGTTAGTCTAGGAAGAAACCTTGGGCAGATCCACGACTCAAGGGGCTAACCCAACTGCCAGGGGTCATGCGGGAAAAGTACAATCAGTAGTAACCATGATAGACTACAAGTTGTCCATGGTGTTAGGATCATAGTTCCAGAGTATTATCCCACCTTACATTACACGGTAGTCAGTCTATAGGTGGTTATCAGGAATTATGGCTGGACAGTGTAGTAGTGGCCAAACATAGCGTTAAACTCAAGGAGTGAGATGGGTCATGGGGGTAACAATAAGGGTCCATTTGACAGTGCCATTGTGAGAGGGGGTCAGCCGCAAAGCCTCAGGGAAGGGGGGTCGGTCCTGGCATGGTCGTCTAGGAAGGGCCTCTAGGATGGAGAGTCGGTCCTGGCACGGGCCTCCCGGAATGTTGGTTGCAGTCCACTCAGACCGTAAATGTTTTTCGACTCAGATCTAGTGTTTTATTCAACCATTTATTCAAACAATTCAGCATGCTAACGTTACAGCTATTTTCTTCACGCTGATGTCGTCTCATTGCAGTGGGATAACGCTAACCAAAGACCATTGAATCTCTTAGCGAGCGTTACAGCTAGCATGGATGAGTATTCATTAGAGCAGTTAGCTAGCCAGTAGTTAACTTATTTTTTTCTGTGTGCTACGAGAAAATATACCTGTCAATCCCACGAAGCAGCTTGGCAACATTTGCCCGCATCTGTTCAAATGACGAACCCATGTTTTCAACTTTGATTTTCCACGAGCTCTCGAATAAAATCCACACGTGGAATCGGTGATGTTACTGCGGCGGCTCGCTAGCCAACCAACCGGGAACGGAAAGAACCTTTGACACATGACCGGAAGCCCTGGCGCATGATTGGGCTATGCTCTTGGTGAACATGTAAAGTTATCGCCCCTTACTGGATAGGAGTGCAACCTTATTCACTGTTGGATTACAGATGTATTCGATCTAATCTACCATAGCGTAATTTGACACAATTTAGGATCGTTGCTGGTCGCAACTCTGGCCATGCTATACAGTGAGTGGGAAGAGAAAAATGCTAGGTCGGGTTGTGTTAGGCATGTCATAGGGCTAGCTTGGAGTCTAAACCCCAATGAGTTACTTACTGTTCTTTTGTAATTGAACCACAGCCAAAAAGTTCCAAAGTCAGTGAGGTGTAGGCTATATTTAATATGCAATTTATGGTGTAAAGTACATTGGTTGCATGTTTAGATAGCCTTGTAATGTTAGACAACCGCTGTTGGGGGAAGTTTTGCAAATTGTAGTATAATGCAGTTCTGCACCATTCTACTGGTAGGCCTTCAGGTGAAATGCATGTATCACTCAATAATATGTCACAAAGCCCTTGTGTTCTCCATAAAATGTTACTTTGCTCTGACTTTGGAGTTGAACAATGTAGCCACATCGAAGATCAAAAGACAGACCTATACTTAAAAATGTTCTCCCTCACCACTGACACATGTGAATGCACAAAATATTGATGCAGGCCAGGGTGGTGTTATATGGAGTCTGCTAAGATCTTTTTCTCTAAAGGTGTAGCTACCCTGGAGGCTGATTTGAGAGCCTGAAGATCAGCCTCGACATTGCTAAACAAAGTTCTTTTTGTCTCAGAATGCCCTTCCAATCTGAACATCTGGATGGGAAGAGTCTAGACTAGAGCTATGCTTAATGTTGAATATGTTGTCAGTGTCACTTCAGTGATGAAAAATGACAGGAAGTTAGAACACTGTCATGTTCAGCACAAACCTATGCAGCCTTGCAGCAATTGGACGAGGTGTCTGCAGACATGCATAACTATCACCAGAAACCCACAAATACACATTCACTGCCAGAAAGTACACACACGCACATGCACGCACCCACACAGACACACACACACACTCTCTCACACACACACACAAGCAGGAAATTGTCTATGAAAATGAGACGAAACCATGTGAAAGAACAGGGAGGGGACTCACAGCGCAAAAGAAGAAGGAAGGTGAACGTGTGAGAGTGAGGCTCACACTTGAGTGCGTTGGGTGAGATCCAGCCGCTCAGACATACACACTCTTGACATTTACTGAAGCCCACATGCTGGAGGGAGCTGAGAAGTGCAGCATCAGTGTGTAGTGCCATGAACCAGAAATGATGGACTCCCAGCACCGAGCCGCCTTGGACATTTCCACCAGGAACCCCCAAGAGGACTTTGAAATCCAGTTACGAGTTGGTGGAGGAACATATGGCGAGGTTTATAAGGTCGGATACAGTGTTTTCTGTATAGATAAAGACAAATAGCATGATGTTTTGTCAGGGTTTTGTTGAAGAACATGAAACCTGTGAAGTATAGGTTTTTATTCTGTTTCACCTCACCTTTGTCATCTTTTGATTAATTGAATTTGTGAAAAACTGTTTTCACATTTACACACAGTAATCAATATTTACTGGCATTGGTTTGTCAGTACAACTGTCCAGGGACTTCAAAAGGAAGGTATTTTCAACAGGTATTTTCAGCCTTTGCGGTTTTATTGGTCTTATCTGGTATGAAAGGACCCCTCTCCCTTTGTTGTATCATGGCGCTGTCTTTCACTTTTTCTTCACCTCTCCCTTGCTTTATGTAGGTTGGCTGCCAAATTAGGAAATCACAACATTCACAATAAGTAGCATATAGTTATACGTTGTAAATTAATTTACCGTAAAGCATCCTTGTGAGCAACAATTTGGTTCAAGATTCTTTTTCAATCATTTGGCAAGCTTTGGCCTAAAACTTAAGGCTATATACAATTGAGAACTATCCACACTATTTTAGCTGTCAAAGATCTGCACATATTTTAATAGTTTTGACTTTCAATATGTTTCTGTGGTGTACTGGTAGCTTGAGGTAATATATCTTAAGTCACTTACTGTCACTTTTCATAATAGATTCATGGAATATAATCTATTTTGACTGCACACATCTCATTTTTTGTTACTGAATCCAGGAAGGTCAAACCATGTAGATAAATAACTACTTCCTGCTTTCGTTAAGAGATTTTTTTCAAGTGTTTTCAACTTTTGGCACAGAGTGAACCTGGCACTGAACCCTTCTTTCTGCACAAAATATAGAGTCAGCTTCAGTTATTTACTACAGCATACAACATGAAAGGGTTCTTGCTTGTCATTAGAGGCCTAGATTAAACAAATGACGGCCACTATGCATAAAATTTAGCTATGTAACAGATTAGAACAGGACTGTGTAGCAGACACAGACACTGTTCAGCTGAGTGCCCGATGTCAGGGGAATACATTGAACTTTGTTGAAATAGAAGATGGAATAGCCTACATTTTGCTGCAAAAGTTAGCATAAGAGGAATCAGAGTCAGAGGTCAGGGACAATTGGCTTTAATGTAGGTACTGTGTGATTTAGTCATGTCTGTGTTAAATTCATGTTTCCATTCATGTTGCTATTGAAATGTGATGCAGAGTTTACACAGATACTCACAAGGAAACAGGTACTCACAAGGTCTTGTGACCATGGCATTTACACATCTGTGTGTGTGTATGTGCGTGTGTGTGTGTGTGTGTGTTTGTTTGTGTGTAAATTTGAATGAACCTATGTCTATAACCATCCAAAATTACTTGGTAAATGAACTGACTAGGCGAGCTCAGTAGCAGGGCATTCCTGTCTAACATACTGGTTTGTCCTGTTTAGAGGCAATGAAGCAGTCAGGATATAATAAGGGCAATGACATGCTGATCAGAAAAATAAACTCATTTGCTTATCATAGTAATTGCACTTCTTTCAACAGTATGTCTGCCAAATGGGCCACATAATCATTTCACATAATGAGAAGGTTGCTTTGAGAGGGTCAGGCTCCCCCACCGTAGAGTAGAGGCCAACCATGTTAGTGGTTCCAGCCTTCCACTGGGGGCCAATAGTTCCACCCACCCATCACGTTTTGGTTTGAGTAAATTACCAAAGGGAAGCCTTCTGGAGAATTCCATCATAATGTGTGTCACTATAAGTGTGAAATTACAACATAACACAGTGTGAAAATAAATAAACATAATGTGAAAACTGATTTACTATTTCAGAATAACATACAGTATGATACTGGAGGCACTGAAATACATTTCATTAGAAATACTCAGTCTCAGCTCTCAGAGCTTTTGGACATTTAAGAACATTTAGGCATTTAGATGGAGTCTGTCTGAAATCAAAGGGGAATTTCAAAGTTGGTGAGGCCCACTGTTGAAGTAGACTGACAGAGGACCAGGTGCACCTCTGCAGTTAATGCAAAGCGCAAACACAGAAGTGAGAGTGGCTGTGATGTTTATCTGCGCTTCAGTGCACTGTGGGGGCTGGGGAGAGAGGGAGAGAGAGATCCACCGACACACTATCATGAACAGTCTGCTTCAATTTTCTATTTTAATTATGTTATCTAAAAGACATACATTTTGGTACGACTGTCTCTGACTAATTCAGTTATTTCAATAATCCATGTGTCTTTTTTTCCCTTTGAATATATGTGTCCTTCTGTGCTTGTCTGACGTCAGCATAGAAACCACTGCAGTGAGAGGCGGCCTCTCCAAGCCTGTAAACAGGTGTGGTCATGTCTATGCAGCTTTGACCACGGCCTAAGCACAGGCATTTGTAGCCCACATTTGTCTCCAGCCCCCTCTGGGTTTGCTTTGACCCCATAAACATGACTATACTTTCCATAGTTTGCTGGCTTGAGGTCTTTTGCACTCTGCTGTTTTGAAGAAGTTCAAATTTATAAATAGCAACTCAAAACCAGCATATGGTAACTGTTCAGTTACAGATGGAGAGACAGTGACAATATCAGCTCATAGTGTGAAACTAAAGCAACTCCATTTCCTGTGTTTTTGGATTGGGAAACTGGCCAAAAGTGTGATAAAGACAAAGTCTTTTTTGCAAGTTCAGTTTAAGACTTAAGTGTGTTAAGGCCTGTTTTCAACTGGTCTTGTCAGTTTGTGTCTACAAACTGGAGCACTCTGATTTTCATTTCCATGCATCTAGGTCAGGTAACACACTGCCGTATGATACACGTCTTAGGTGCAGCCTAAACTGTTAATGAAAATGAAAATGAAATCAAATGAAAATCAAGATTCTGCAGTTGTCATGCACATGCATTACATACAGTGTGACCAGTAATTTGTAATTAAATGTAGCCTGCTTAAGCAATGAATGTACAAGTATGTTGTTAATAAGAAAAGAAGTCAATAAGAACTTTACAAAGTTAGTTTAAAACAGGGAGTCTACAACAAATGTCAGGAAATGTCTCTTTTCCCAAGAATTTCTGCTTGCATTTTTATTTTGAAGTTAATCCTGAAGATGAACCTACCCTAAGAACAGGTTTATAGAGGTTTTGTTGTTTTTGGATGTTTGTACGTTTTGTCTGGTTGCCCAGTGACAAAAAAGTTCGTCAAAACTTTGTTGCGGTCACTCAGTGGACCACCAAATTTTATTTTATCTGATACTTGTAACTATACTGCAAATTGAAAATGTAGTGGAGTAAAAGTAAAAGTTTACAGAATTATAACAACTAAAGTATAGATACTCCCAAAACATAGTGGAGTATTATTGCTTCACTACTATACACCTCTGATCAGCATTGATTAGTCATCTTTCATTAAATAGGCTACTGCAATGCAGACAAGAATGTACAATTAAAACTTGTAAGTATTGCTTATGTGGAAGATGACAGCATTTGAACACAGAGCTACAACACAAGTAACGTGGTTATGACATGCAAATTATATGGGAAATATGTCTTCAGTTCAGTGCCCCATCTGTTTCAGTGCCACTGGATTTTGTAAATGCTGTAATTGTACTTGTTTAAAAGTTATTTGTCATTAAAACAAGACAGGAATGGATTTTTTTGAAAGGCAAAAATGAGTATACAACTTTACAGGCCAACCAGCCTACATATCCACTGTGCAATTTATTGTTATTTATGAAGTATTCTTATGTATACTTTAACTTTAAGACAATTTTGTTTTGTGATGTTGCATGTAATGATACTTTTGTTTAAGGCCTTGTGTGATGTTATCATAGCCAAAGGTTATGACAGGTTGCTCCGCATGTGGACATGTGGATCCATGTTGTTACTACAACTTTCCTTTACTGCTTTGCACAGTGTGATAAGTGCCAAGTTTTTAGCACAATTCTCAAGTCAAGTTATAAGTCACTGTGTTTGCAACTTGGGCTAAATGTGTCCTGAGTCGAAATTGCCAGTCCCCAATTTTGGGTCCTATTCCACATATATGTTTCTGTTAAAGCACTTCCACTTTTGACCAAAGTAAAAAGCACAATAGCGACCACAGAAGCAAATTGGTGTCCCAGTCGTGCAGCTGTTACTATTGCTGCTTTGCATGAAATAAATCCAGGTTTGATTTCTGAGCATTGCAAGTCTTGGATTTTGTTTTACAAAAACTGTGTGTCTGCTACCAGTTACATTGATGGAAAATCATTAACCATTGGTCTTATATTTAGGCTCGGAATAAGCAAACAAGTGAGCTGGCAGCCATCAAGGTCATCAAAATGGAGCCAGGTAAGTGATTGACTTTATCTGAATGGGCTCTCAGCTCTCACCAGCATTAAGATACATTTCTGGTACAGACTACATATACAAACTATGTCTTAAATACAATCTCTATCTCTATTAAATACAATCCATTTGCCACATTGTGATGTACCATATAATATATAGTTATAATTATGCAAAAAATATAGAAAGCTGTCCGTGATGCACAGGGTAGTCCGTAGGACATAGAATGTCTCAGAGGGTACACAGCAGTTAAGTTTGGGAACCACTGGTCTGGTCTGGTCTGGTGGTGCCTGTTAGGGATGCAACGGTTCTTGGCTTTATATAGAACCAAATACGGCTGGGTATCGATAAAGATTTTCTGAATAGATTCAATTCCAATCCACAAGGTCACGATTCAATTCGATTCATGGTTCGATATCGATTCTAGAGCCATTTTAGTTTCTAACCCAAGATTATGAAATGAGTAAATAGAGCGCTCTTTCATAGCCAGTTGCCAATGTTTGCGTCAGTGTTTCTCAACCTTTCATACATGGCAGAAAGTCACAAAATAATATTAATGTAGCATAGCCTAACTGGTTTTAAGGTGACCTAGCCCCTATAAGAAGGATAAATAATTAAATAAATCTGCAGCCGATAGTGTTTGTTAGGCAGTGAGACAGGCAGTGCCAATCAGAAAGCCAGAAGTTGGAGACTAAAATAACAGAATGGCAGGAAACTGTGAAAATATTGCTAATTTAGCCGAATAATTCGGCAATGTTGAACTGAAACAGCATCTTGCACTACCACCCTTAGGTGAAAGACGTTAATGTTCAGCACCCTGACCATCAATAATGATGTTTGCACTGTCTGGTCTGGTCTACACTCAACAAAACCATAGAGAAAGTTTTTTTTTACATCTAAAAGGGTATTCTAAGTTGTTCTCTGAGGTCTCCGAAGATGGTATGTAACTTTGGTTGGGCTGAAAACGGTACAAGACCTTAACAGGGTCCTCTGTGACCTCTTGAAATAGCCCTTGAGTTAAGCGCCTAATTTTTCCGCTTATGATAATAAGCTGTGATCTGATTCGCTGCTAGCTTGTCAGCGCTCTGATGGCACTACGTGAATATATTTACATTAGTTCGCCAATGTCAGAATTGCACAGAAGAAGAGCAACTTTTTGGAATATTAAACTTCAGAGGAAGCTGAGGAAGAAATTATATGCACATTCAGTGCTTGGAGATTATAAATACACTTTGCAATGGTATTCTTGTAAAGGTTTCATAGTTGCCAATGTAACCAGATAACTGCTTCGATATCGCAATGTTAAGTCACAACCACTGGTGAAAACTTACAAAGCCTGTTGTATCCGCCAAAGTTGACATGTCATTACGTTTGAAATGCACTGGAAAACAGAAATAATAATGGACTTCTCCAAAAAGTAGCTGCAGCCGTTTGTGCATTAGCTCCTGTTATTTAAGTATAAAGCTAAAAAGAGACTGTTGCTGTTCTGCCCGTTATTTTCGTTTCACTTACATTCGGTGAGTTTTCATAGACAGAATTCTGTTGGGTGGGCACTAATCAAATACAGGGGAGCATGGACTGGGTGATAATTCACTGCTATCCGCCAATGGCTTAAAGATAGGCAGGATGACAAACTTTGCTTATTGGCCTGATATCTTCCATTTATTTCTTTTCATTGGCTATTGCAGACATCGAAGGTAGTATTACATTTTCACATCCACCATTTAACAGCAAACTCATACACACCTGTCATATTTCAAAAACAACAGGTCAAAATGGTTGTGTGGCAGGGCACCTTTAAACTACAAACCACTGCCACGCACCATGTGGATAGCCCTAACACTGATTTCAACGGATCAGCCTCTGTTTTAATTGATCGGTCTCTGACGGTCATGAGAATAGCGGATATATTAAGCAGATATACTGTAGACAAAAGATCAATCTACAAAATAATGAATCGATATCGAATTTTTCAAACAAGAATCAATATTAATTGCTGAATCAATTTTTTGAACCCAGGCCTTGAACCGAATGATACATCCCCGATGGTTCAATACGCAGACATGAATTGCAAATTTCGGTACATTATTTGAATATGAATCTATGTACTTTTCCGAAACTCTGGAACTCTATATTTCCCTTCAACCAATCAGCGTGCTTCATGCAAAAAGTGGTCCGGTAAGAGAAAAAGAGAGAGAGAGAGGAAGGGAGAAGCTTAGCTCAGCTGACAATAAGCGGTAGGCCTTTCATTAACGATAACCGGGACAGAGAGGCGCTTGAAAAGACACTGCTGTAGGCTATGTAAAAATTGTTGCGATGGTTATGGTGCAAACGAAGAGCATAAACACAAACGAAGCATTTTATGCTGCCTTCTGGAGTAAAAGGTAAGTAGGCCTGGCCTCATATAAAGTGTCAGGCAAGTCACACAAATTTTGCAAGGAGTTAGAACAAGTGACAATAGTGGGTGAGAGTGACAGTGACATGGAGAGCTAGGGAAAGTGCATGCAAGTGACAAGCTGAGCATCCCCTCTTTTGGGGGAAAATACCGAAACCGCACCGTTACCGTGGCCCAAAAACTATATTATGTACCAAACCGTGGGCACATTGTATTGTGGCATCCCTAGTGCGTGTAATGTTGCAGTGTTGTTGGCTAGTGATGGCTGGTTATATCCGTATTTTAAAGGCCTTTGTGTCACTCTGCAGAGGATGATTTCTCCGTGATCCAGCAGGAGATTGTTATGGTGAAGACATGTAAGCACCATAACATTGTGGCATACTATGGCAGTTACATAAGGTAATGACCTACAGCTTTCATCAGCAATATATGTCTCATCACTCATACAACGTTCTCTAGAACTACTCCACTGATCTTAAATTTATGGTGTTGTTAAGTGTATTTTGTAGCTACATAGTTTGTTGTAGTGTGTTGGTACTACATTCTTTGAAGATAACTCTGGTGTGTTTCAACCTAGATTTCTGTTGTTAGGGGGCTTTTTGTAGGCTACTTACATTCACTTTCCACTCAGAAATAAACTACCCTGCTAATATTGGAAAGACCTAAAACTACTTATTGGGGCAAATACTATGTGTCAAAATAGAAATTACCATCCAACCTAATTGTTTTGTAGGTGCTTGAGATATTAGCCAGATAGTTCACTTGTTTCTGTTTTATTAATGGCCAATGACTTTTAAGAGTGTATTATTTTATTTATTTATTTGCAAAGGTATAGCTCTGTTTCCATTTATTGGGACCCCTGATAATGATGTGTAAAAAGAGGTATTAAAATCATATTTGGGCATTTATTTTTTAAAAAGAGTTAGCGATCCAGTCTTGAGGAGAAGCAAATTTACTAAAAACTAAAATACTAAAAATGGGTCATGACTGAGTCATCAAGCAGATCGGTGATCCAAAAATGTACAGTATGTCCAAGTCAGCATAAACATATACTGAGCACAAAAATTGTTACCGGTAAAAAATTTGTAGGATTACCTGAAAGAGCTATTCTGGAGTATTTTAGCCTATGTTGTTCTAAGCCACAGAGTAATAGGGTAGGAAAAGAACCAAAAAATGTGGTACAACAAATAGTGCAAATAGTGAACTAGCAGCTAACTCTAACTTACTGGGCCACAGGAAAATGAAAGTGAAAGGGTTTCTGTGAGTGAGTATTTCTTTGCTGCCACGCTTTTGGACACTGGAGCATTATGGTGCTATATCATCTTCACACTCTTTCAAATTTCTGGTGGAAAGGGGTGGAAATTAGTATATTTCCCCAAAAGATGATGTGTGTGTTTTAACGAAAAACAGTGATACCTAACAATTTTGTGGTAAATTCTTGCGCTGTAGCCTGATGTACCTAGGCCTGCATTACATGTAATATGTTTCCTATTCCTGTTTCATATGAACTCATGTTTCACTACCTCAGCCTGGTGGGCCCCAAACTGATACATAAACCTCTAATGTGAATAAAAAATGATTTGCTAGATGGCATGGGTTAACTCCTGATTAATTCGCAGCACTTAAACTGGGCTGAAGTGGAAGATCAACTCTTTTGCTGTGTTGTGCCTAAATGTTTCTTCTTTGAGTCCTGTATTTTCAGTAGCATTTGTATTTGAATGTTGATAAAAGTTAATATAAATAATGTAGATGGGAAAAGGTGATGAGATTTCTGATCACTGGCATTGGTGTGTGGGTATGTAAGGGATAAAGGTGATCAGTTTGATGGAAATAATGGTGTGGAATGGCATGGAGCAGAGTCGCTTTCACCGAGTCATTATTTCCATTTCCAACCTAACACCCCCCCCACCCCGTTTAGAGCCAATAAACTGTGGATCTGCATGGAATACTGTGGAGGAGGATCTTTACAGGATATTTACCATGGTGAGTGCTCTGCTGGACAGTCCTCTAACGCCCTCTGCTAGGAGGGCTTAAGGCAGTGCAATATCTAATGATCATAGCAATTCCATTACCCATCAATCCTCCTCTGAGTACTGTGAACACATATCTAATCATCTATGGTATTGTTGCCTTAGTAACAGGACCACTCTCAGAGAGCCAGATTGCATATGTATGCCGGGAGATGCTTCAGGTGAGTCCTGTATTCACTCATCAGATATCAAAAGAGATTTCTCAGCTTAGTGATTTAAGAGATGTCAAAACATTTTTTTCTGCTATTATTTTCACACAGATGTACTTCACATCTGCTATTATTTTCACACACATGTGCTTCACATCTGCTATTATTTTCACACACATGTACTTCACATCTGCTGTTATTTTCACACACATGTACTTCACATCTGCTATTATTTTCACACACATGTGCTTCACATCTGCTATTATTTTCACACACATGTGCTTCACATCACAAAGACTAAGCTATTAAAGGAACATGTAAACACATTACCTGTTGTTCAGGGTCACCAAATGCTGTCAGTAGGAAAAGGAGCTAGAAAACTTCGAACAACATAGACCTAATATTGAAACGACAGAAAGCTTAGCTTTAAAGCTAACCAGTAGGGGCCAGGAAACTGATTTTTAGTTTCTCTGTCCACATCAGTTAGCTTTAGCTGCCATTTTGCTATTCAGAAGCTATTTCTATTTTTTTTTTGCTACCAACAACACTCTATGATCCTGAACAACATGGCTATGAGTTATAATGTACTAGAATTTCCCTTTAATCTTCTGATATGTAACCAGTAGGCCTATTTTCACTAAATGTTTTACAAATAGGGCCTTGATTACTTGCATGGACAGAAGAAGATTCACAGAGACATAAAGGTGTGTTGTCAGGGAAAATATCTTGGAAAATCTTGTATTGTTGATCATGTTCATCAAAGGTAGAGTCACTGAAGGCTAATCTTCTCGATGCATTGTTTCCCCCTGGTTCCACCAATTTAGTTACAGGTCTATAAATGACTTCCTAACCTGATGTCTGTTTACTCTTTTTAGGGTGCAAACATCCTTTTGAATGACCAAGGAGAGGTCAAGCTAGGTAATTTGTGTGTGTGTGTGTGAGTCTGTGTGTGTGCGTGTGTGCGTGCGTGCGTGCGTGCATGCACGCATGTGAAGCACATTATATATACTTTAATCAGCTTGTCTTCCTATTTGTGTGCAGCTGATTTTGGCATTGCTGCACAGATTACAGCCACATTTGCGCGCCGGATGTCATTCATTGGGACTCCCTATTGGTAAGCTCAATGCTACACTGACTCTAAACCATCTCCACCTGATACTGATCTTTACTGGTATGCATACATAAATATGCACACATATGTGCATACATGGTGTATGGTGGGTCTCTTGGAGCAGTGTATTTGAATACGAATTTATAAATGAATGGATAAATGAGTGTCTGTTTTACTCTGCCTCACAGGATGGCACCTGAGGTGGCTGCAGTGGAGCTCAAGGGAGGCTACAATGAATTATGTGATATCTGGTCAGTTGGTATCACCGCCATTGAATTGGCAGAATTACAGCCACCATTGTTTGATGTCCACCCTCTACGGTACATTCTTTTTAACAGTGTATCTGTATTCACCTGTCTACTGTGTCTCTGTGTGTGTGTTTTGATGGTGTGCCTACATGTTTCCACACAATATCAAAACTCTGTCATTGAGTTCTGAGCACAAGTGATACGTGATCAGAGTAGCCTACCCATATGAATCCTCTAAATCTATTCAATACCTTCATTTCAGGGTCCTCTTTCTTATGTCCAAGAGTGGATACCAGCCTCCAAAACTCAAGGACAAGACCAAATGGTGAGGATCAAAAAAAAAAGAAAGAAATCTTGAAGGGGGCTGTGTTTTGTTACTAATATTGTCCACTATTGGCATTTTCTGTTGGCACAGGACTCCCGTATTTTACAATTTTGTGAAAGCCATGCTTGTCAGGAACCCTAAGAAGAGGCCGAGCGCTGCAAAAATGCTCACAGTAAGATGTGCTGATTATCACAATAGACTCAAGAGAATGCTGGGTGTGAGTCTGTGAATGTGGTTTCTTGTGGTTGTGTCTGAGTGTGCATGTCTTGCTCTGCTTTTAGTGTCAAATCAGCTTTAATCAGCTTTTACAGAGTGTTCATCAACTGTATTAACAACATGTGCAGAGACTATAATGTATTTATTTGCATGCCCATGTAGCACCAGTTTGTGGTCCAGCCAGGCCTGAGGTATGAGCTTACATTGGACTTGCTAGAGAAGTTGAAGCATCCAGAAAAGCTTAAGGACTGTATATTATCAGAAGATGAGGACATGGAGGTACTTTTTCCCAGTGACATTCTAGTCTGAACTTTTGTGGCACCCCATATGTTGCAGTCCACAGTGGTTGTAATTGGTTGTGCTTTGTTTGTACACATTTGTCCATCACCAGGTCTCCCCTTATTAAGCTTTTATTTATTTGACATGTGATGTCATCAGCACCCCCACTGTAGAATCCCTATAGAAACCCGTGTAATTTATATGTCTAAAACAGTTTGTGCACAAAAGGTTATGTTTGCTTGCACGAATGTGTACAAATGTTTTTTTTATACAGAATTGCAACATATGGGGCACCAACTGATATTATATTACCTTAGGAGACATTTTTTCCAATGTGACTGACATTACAATGTTGATAATAACAACATTTAGATAAATGTTCCAAGTTCACTAAGAAGAATCCATTCCATCAACCGACACAATCAAGCAGAGAGGACAAATTCTGACATCAGCTGTGAGCATTTTTTTGTAATTCTATGATTTGGTACATGGTTGTCTGGGCGGATGTGTAATTTAGAACTTTGCTCTCTATTAGCTCTGACCTTTAAGTATTGAAGTGTGAATGCTGTGGTGTTTTTAGTGCAGCAGATCTACACACAGAGACCACTGAAAACAAAGACAGACTCCCCAGATACAACAGTAAGAAACATTTTGTATTGAATACATTTGCAATGTGCTACATTGCATGGCCTTCCCATGCATACCTGAGATGAATCCATCTGTAAATTCTGTTGTTATTAGTTGCGTTCAGAGGGTTGTCAATGGATAGCTTTTCCTGAAACAGCCAAAAAGTGGAGAGAAAGGTAAGGTATTGCCGCACAACAATGTAGAATAACACTGTTTGAGATTTTAGCCACACACTTTCATTTTCAAACAACTTATTTCTCTTCTCTCCTCTAGAAATGAGAATGGTGGGTCAGATGATGACTATGATGATGTAGACATGTAAGTATAAACTATTTCTAACACTGAAGGATTTTGAATGCCTTAAGTACAGTATCTTGTTCTCTGATGTTAAAATAGAATGCATTTAACTTTGATTCATCAAAGATAACTTCAAATGCAATTTTACAAACCGAGTTACAACCTTAGCCTATTTAGGCTGGTGATTGAAATGGTCAGTTTTGGCTAAATGGTGCACTCTTTGGCAACCACAATTGAACTATAGTTGGTTTCCCAAATGTGGCATCACAGCCAGGCTTTGTTCTAATTGGTCCATTTTCAGTGGCTATTTATAAGTTCAGGATTTATATATGGGGGAGGGCTCAACCATATTTTACATTCATGACCGCTCTTTCCTAATTTAGCAAAGCTAAGGTAAAAATAGTTTTTCATTCTATGACCCCTGTAATGTCTTTCTCACCTTTGCTATTTGACAGACCCCTGAACTACAGCAGCAGGTAAGTTTTCCTTGTACTTTGCAGTAACAACATGTGATGGGCTTAGCTTTGAGTACTTGATATATTCCTTATGACATGCACTGTTATATTCAAACTGAATATAACAGTGTTGTTTTGATGCCATGCTTCATAACAGAAAACCTTCATTTATGATGTCAAGTAAAGTTTACAAGCTGAGACACTCCTTCCTTCCTCTCTACAGTGAGACTGTTCCAGATAATAATACTCCTCCACCACTTCCTCCAAAGGTAATTAAAATAAATGAAGACCCACTCTAACGTTATAATATGGTTATGTGTGTGTGTGTGTGTATGTGTGTGCGTGTCTGTGTGTGTGTGTACATGCAGTGAAGGTGTGTGTATGTGTGTACACGCAATTAAGGCTCACTGTAACAATATGGTTATGTGTGTGTATATACTGTATGTATGCAAGTATGTATAGAGAAAAAGGCACCCTTTAAAATGTCAAGTAAAACTTCCACGTGGTCAACCTCATCACAAGGACACATCATCTCTATGGAAAGAAATGACAAACAAAAAAATCTATCAAAAAAACAAACAAAACAACTAAATGGATGAAGATGTAAATGCATACAGCTTAGATCGCGATTGCTAGACAAACACCAGTCAGTATTCACTCTGACAAACAGCTTACAACAGACATTTATTAAGACATGTATTGCTTGGCACAGTAGATTACACTGAGGGCTTCTCCTGGATTTTGCACAATAAACATATCAAAACCTTTTAGCATTTAGGGAATTTGCATGTTTCACATTGAAAAAAAAAAACAGAGAAAAATACAACTTTTAGTAAGTAAATTTAGAGGTTAGCAACATCTAGCTGTTTTGTGATGTCAATCATGTCATTTTTAGCACATAAATATATATATACTATAAAATAAAACAATAATAAAAAGATGATCAGCAAAAAATGACAAAAAATATTCAGTATTGATAAATAATAAGCAGAAAAGGTGTACATTGTTTTTTTAATGCACTTAAAATAAAAGAGTGAATACGATCAGAGTGAATGAAAGTCTAAAGAAAAAAGATATGTTTTTAATTTGGATTTAAAATTATTAATTGTATGTCTAGACCTAATTTGGGAGAGGAGACTAACCTAGAGCCAGGGAGGAGAGACAGAAAAGGCTCTGTCTCCTCTAGTTTAAAATTCTATTCTATATTTGTTTTAAATTTTATTCTGTATTTCACTGGTAACCAGGTCGGTTCACAAAACATATGAGGATGTGTTTACGCTTCTTCATTCCAGTGAGTAATCTGGAAGCAGCAATCTGAACCATTTGTGGTCTACCTACTGTATTTTAATAAAGAGCATATATAACAAAACTATAGAAATGATGATGAGGTCTTATCAAAGCTATCAAAGATCCATCTTTTAGAACAGCAACTTCTCTGTGGGTCAGCCAGTTACATAAATATCAGATTTCGTTGTATAATTTTAATCTCGTTCAATAATTGCTTTTGGACAGAACAGAACAGTATTAATTATAATAAGTCGCCATTATAGAACACTCCATGACATTTTACCAGAGCACTGAGGTTGCACTGCCCTAATTAATCACGTGAACTAAATGAAATCTTATGTCCACACAGCCCAAAGTTCGCACAAGTTCAGAGGAGAGTGTTGTTAGTGAAGAGGATCCCAGTCGCTCGCAGCACACCCTCCTGCCCCCTGTCCCTCCTCCCCTCTATAGGACTGCTAGTGGGACTCACACACGCCCAACTCCACGACCACGCTCTACAAGAAACACCAACTCCGGTAAACCCATACATTATTAGCAACCACAACATGGCTTCCTCTTTCTTAAAAGGTCAGATAACAGAACCCAGGTGTTCTCTGATTTCCATTTGCAGATCCCTCATCATTTACAGCATATGGAACCAGCACTTCTGCTGAACCTCAACCACCACAGCTGCCCCCAAAGAAAGACAGGAGGAAACGGCAGCCTAAACAGGTACACAAAGAACAAAGGACAGATTTGTAAGAGTGAAACACATTGGTTATACAATTGCTCATACATTGCAATCATTAGCTGGGGAGATTTTTGAAGTCAGAGACTGCAAAGTTTAGGTCATTTTTTGCTTGAAAATATTTGTCAAAAAGTTAAGAGTTAAAAGGCAGGGCAATCATTTGTTTAGGTTGAGATGGGGTGAAACATACAGTATGCTTGAAGTATGCTTACATTGAAGTAAGTTGGACAGAGACTATAGCACATCAGTAAAAATATATATGTCCTCTTCAAGGAACCCAGTGAATGTGCCAGTCCTGTATCTAGAAAGCCTCTCGTAAGTTTATCTTTAATTATTTTAATTTCTAATATCCACATGTATTGAAATACCAGAACAAAAACATGAAGCATTTTATGCTCTCACTGGAACACTGGAAAATATGCTACCTTCATTCCTCCTTCCATCTCCCACTTTCCTCCTACCTGCAGATTATATTTAGAAAAGTATTTAATGGATGTCCTTTGAAGATAAACTGCTCAACCACATGGGAGCATCCAACAACTAAGGGTACGCAGCTTATAGAACTATTCCTGACAGTCACATCATGTTTTAGGTGGCATGCACCAACATGCCTTTGCATTGGTATTTTCTAGATCAGCACCTCATATTTGGAGCAGATGCTGGAATTTTCATGCTGAATCTCAATGGGGCTGAAGCCACAATGGAACTAGTGAGCGTGCCAGACTGTTTTTTCTACATTGTTGAATTTTATACAAGCCGTCAAGTCTTTGTAACCATTTTCTTTTCTATCTTTATATTCTGTCTTTATTCCATCTCCCCTGAATTACAGCTTTACCCTGGGAAATGCACTTGGGTTTATACAATAAGTAATGTTCTTATGTCTATATCAGGTAAGGTGTAAATATTTATTTAAACATATGTCATCATTAATATGAATATGAAGATGTGTGATGTGGTGTATGTGGCTCTATTTTCAATATCAGGAAAGTCAGCCCAGATACATTCACATTCTCTAAAAGAGTTGTATGAGCAAGCAAGGAAAGATCATCGTATGGTTGCCTTGCCCACACACAGACTGCTTCCGAGGTAATTCCAAGAACAATATCATCTTAGGTGCTGTTTAAACCGAAGACAGTTTTCACCTCCAAAAACCTGTGTGTTCTAAAGTAATGAGCGATAAATCCTGTGCTTTGCTCATATTCAACGCGAAGCGCATAGCAACAGATTGTTCTATAAGGAAACAATTTAATTTGAATGCCTGGAGGTGAAAAAAGTCTGCCGCCTTACTCCTACAAGTTAAAAGATTTAAAATTAAATCATTAATCATCATTAATGTTATTAATTAGATCTGTTTCTTTTTCTTTTCATAGGAAATGTGCAATAACTACCAAAATACCAGACACCAAGGGCTGCCAAACATGTACTGTTGGTAAGGCTTGTTTGCCTCCTCAACACATCAGTTCACTAATCTCAGGACACGTTCTATTCTGATAAACTCTTTTTGGAATATAATATATATAATATAAGTAACATATATACACTAATATATCTGCCCTATTCATTAAACCACTGAGAGTGTTTTTTGATGTTGATGATGTATTATCTACCACAGATGCCTTGTAAGCCCATCACATTTCAAACCTGAGTAAAATTATGCTTCCGAATATAAACCATGTTGTTCTCTGCTTTGTCTCTAGCCAGAAACACGTTACGAGATTGTGTGTTTCTGTGTGGTGCACTGGAGTCCAGTGTAGTCTTGCTACAGTGGTATGAACCCATGCACAAGTTCATGCTCATCAAGGTCAGTGAATCTATTGCGTCCTTTTGTTTCTTCTCCTTTAAGGGGTCATGACACAGGAAACCATGTTTGCTTGTTGGCTTTGAAGTAGGATATGTCGATTTGATTAGGGGAGATTTTCAAAAAGGGGGCTTTTTAAAGTAGACTGTTACATTCCCTGCCTGTAATGGCCATTAAAAGGAAACTGTTGAAGAGGAAAGGCTATTTAGTGCATAGTGCATAGTTTCTAAAGTGCATAGTTTCCGCTCTCATCTATGCTCCCTCCTCATAGCGTTTGCTAATGCTGCCTCTCAGCAACTGTGCTTTCCCTTACATTTCTGTCACAGTGTACACTACTGTCTTCTGAGGTTAACCCGTGAACTTTAGCAGTTATCAGCATAACTGCACAAACATTCATGATATTACATTAGATTTAAATTCATTTGTGTATTTATAAGGACAACAAACAACAGTCAGCTTAAAAAAAACCAAAACAGAATACTAGGACACAACAGCAACAGGCAACATCAGTAAGACTAGACGCCAGCCATGTCAGCTGACACAATCCCATAAAACATACAACAGCCAAAAACATCAGTATCAAACATCAACTCTTAGCAACAGGTACATGGTGTGGTTAGCAGTAGTTGGGATGTCATCACCCCAAGTGGTAAAATATAATCAAATGACTAGAATGCAGTTCACAATTGTGCTCATATTTCTGAGATTTCTCTCAGAAACCCATCCTTACGTGTGCAGTGTGCTGTAGGAAGTGTAATCCCTTAGCTTAGTTGGTGATAAATGTGTTCCATAAAAGTGAAGCTACAAAAAAGCCTCGTTGACTGAAGGAACTGGAAGAAGGTCTACTCAGTCTGCTTGGACCGGTATTGTTGCTGTGCTACTGTGTTTTTCTTTTTAATTATTTATTTTTTTATTGTTATTTATTATATAATATGACTTTATTATTTATTTTATTTATTAAGTAGGCCCACTGAGCAGAGCTGGAGCGATGTCATTTAGAATTTTAAAATGTAAGCAAGCGTCAGTATACACTTTGTTTCCAAAAGTCTTGGTATTGTTTTGGGATTGGGATCATTACACACACAATGACACCCCAATCTAAGGTGTTTGTATGGAGTTGGTTCCCGTATTACAGCTGTAATAGCCGTTATTCTTTTGGGAAGGTTTACCGCTAGATTTTAGAGTACAGGTGGAAGGTTTTGCCCATTCATTTTAAAAGAAAATTTGAGAGGTTAGGTAGATGTGACAGTTTTATTTACAATGATCATCAAGGGAGAGACAGCATGCTTCACATTTAAATCCACCAGTTTCTCTAACGAGACAAGGAAATAGCCTGACTAAGTACAGTTCTAGGTTGATAGAAGATGGCGATCCAGGTTGATGTGGCCTGCACTGAATCAGACCATGATTAGTGCCAGCGTGGTACGCTAGAGCAGATAGCCACTGACGCAGGGGACAAACACAGACAGTCCAAGCACCAAAACAACCTAAGAACATAATATTCCACATAATATTATGACAGTATTGGGCTCTTTCTCTATGGTGTTCCCTCTGCAGCTTTTGAGTAGGGTAATGCAATAACAATGCAAAAAGTGTTGCATAAAGAGTTGCTGAGCACCTCTTCAATGTGAAAAAAGTTGACTGACCCACAGTAATTAGGTTCTTCTATGCCAGTGTTTCTCAACAGGGGCGAAGGAGGGCACTAAATAAAAAGGGGAGCGCTCACCAATTTGTTATCACAAATTTAAATTTAAATTTAAAAGCCAATTGCACCACACAGGTTATGCACTTTTCCTGGAGTGCTGCCAATTGCACCACACAGGTAACGCACTTTCGCACTGCTTTCCACACAGGTATACTCGAGAACCTTTGCGACTTAAAAATGTAGGACATCTTACCACGTGTAGTCTACAAAATTTTTGTTAAAGACTACAAGTTTCATCTGATTTTGACAATACAATTTGTAATCTCTCTGATTCAGCTGTGGTATGTGTGTGGGGTGGCGGTGGTGTGTGTGTGGTTGGAAGGGAGCAACGGGTGTTATAAGGAGCTGAGGGGGCATTGGTTAAAAAAAGTTTGTGCTACAGAACAGCAGAAATTGCAAGCTAGGCCTCTTTTCTTTCCCAATAATAATAGTGCTAAATAATATCAAAGAGGTGGTGACACACACAGGCATATGTGCAGCTCTGACAATGAGCAAGGGAGATAGATAGAGTGAGAGCATCTCGTAGTTGCCTTTTTAGTAGCCTATTTTTGTTGACGTAGCCAAACGTGGGTCAGAATATATTATCTATCTTAATCATTAAAATGACTGTAATAGCAATAATAAACATGCTTCGTTGTCATGTTATTGATTATTCAATAGGCAGCCGTGTAATGAGAGGGGGAATAAGTGGGATAACTCACTCTGTCAGGAGTTATTCCACGATAATGATCGCCTCACAAAACGTTATCCCTTACTTCTGGTGTGTTCACAGACATTTGATTTCCCATTGCCTACTCCTTTGAGGGTGTTTGAGATGTTGGTGGTGCCAGATCAGGAGTACCCACTTGTTTGCATTGGAGTAACCAAGGGTAACAGTCCAGACCAGCCTGTTCAGCTAAACACCATCAACCTCAACTCTAACACTTCCTGGTTTACTGGCACAGGGCAAGGTAACATTAGAACAGTACATCTTCTCAGAACACTACATGAACTAAATTGATGTGATGTCAACATTGGTATTTCTCTGTTTGTGTATGTGTGTGTATGCTTGTGTGTGTGGTTCTGATATTCACAGAGACCTGCTGTGCAGATACAGTGCAAGTGATGCAGCTGGACAGTAGCACCCTACTTGTGCTCATTGATAGTAAGTCCTCTGATTTCTGATGACTGTTAATGGTGGTGGGGGGGGGAGGTTGGATTTTATCGTTTCTTTGTGTGGATGACTGTGTGTGTGTGTGTGTGTGTGTGTGTGGGGGGGGGGGGGCTCTGGGACAGATGCAAGGGTTCTCATGCCATTATGTTTTGTTTGATGACGCTAAACGGACAAGTATATTTTCTAATCCAGAAACTTTTGTCTTTTGTCAATAGACTTTCGTCTATTGGACACAGTTCTGTGACAGCAGAACAAACAAACAAGGGTCATTCAAGGGTCATTCCATGGTCTCAAGAATTTTGCAATTCTTTTGTCCCGATCATCCCCTAGGTCCTCTGACCATCATACAAAATTATTTCAGTCTGCTATCTTGTTTTGTTGCCGAGTTGCATTCTTTTGCAAAAAAAAAATGGGGATTCTCATGCTATCCTTTTGAAAGGATAATAAAAGTAGCAAATTTGCAGAAAAAATACTATTTAGGTCAAATTTAAGGGCTCATAGTTTTTGAATAAACCTCCCTCATAGACTCCATATTCTCAGAGTTTCAAATGTGCAATCAAGGTAATATGGAAGGCCATTTCTGCTAGTACTTATTGTTTAAAGTCATAATTATGAGATAGAAAGTCAAACCACAAGATTAAAGAAATTATTACTTTTTATCTCATTATTTTGATTTTCATCTCATCATTTTGACTTTACATGACGATTATTATTATTTTTTTACTGGCAGAAATGGGCTTCCAAGATAAAATAACAGCAAAAATATGTTTGTGTGTGTGTGTCTGTCTATTGATATTCGAAAATACATTACTAAGCAACAAAACAAGATATCAGGCTGAAATTTTTGTATGTTAGTCATAAGACATGGGGTCAATTTGAACAAAAAAAAATTAATATTAATGTAGTCTATCAAAAAGCGGGACATTTAGTGTCCTGGGAGGGTGCTTCAATTTTCTGACAATCCTATTAAAACTGAGACAGCTGGCAACACTACAGGAACAAAATACTGAAAAAATAAGTATATCAAAAGCAAGCTAGCAATGTGAGCCATGCAACCTGGTATGGAACCATGACTTAAGCATATCTTTCTTCACAGGCTCGTCTTATTTTGTTAACTTGGAGGGCTCGGTGAAGAGTCAGAGGAGGTTACAGTCTGAGGTTTTCTTTCACTTGAGTGTCGAGGCCATTGGTAAGATTAGGCTTTAACTTCCAATAACTTCTGTTATTCTCTGACATGTTAATCTGTTTATGCCTGTTGCCCTATACCATCAGAAATGGAAAAAAGAATTCTTAGAAATCAGTCTCTCAGTCTTTATCCTCTCTTGTTCTGTGGCTCAGTGTACTTTGATGGTACATTACTGGCTTTGTGGCGGCATGGTTGGCAGCGAAGAGGAGAGAACTTTTCTGAGATTCTTCAGGAGACCACAGACCGTAGGAAGACTTATCGCCTTGTTGGGTCAGACAGGTGTGTGAGTATTTGAGTGTATTGTGTGTGTGCTTCTTGTGATAAGCTATTTAACAGTTCCTCGATGCAACTGAAAAATGCAGTAGCTGAATATACATTTTTTTAAAGTGCCTTTGTTTAAATTTCTTCCCATCAGAATGGTTGTCTTGGAAACAAGACAAATTGAGGATCACTCTGGTCACTGCAACCTTTATATCCTGGAAATTGCTGAACGCTTCATTCCTGTCCCTTGAGGTGTACACTGCATACAAGATGTATTGTGGAGGAATCCTGGTTTTCCCATGCTGGACTTTTTGATAAACTGGGATAATGATCTCACTGAACACCCAAGGGGCAGAGAACATCAGCTGCCTTAAGATCTGAATTCCCTACAAACCACATGTGGCATCTTTGTGTCAACAAAGTATATTCATGGAGTATCCTATGATCTGTGTCTCCCTCTGCAACCTTCCTAATGTGCCTCTGGAAGACAATGAAGGGACTTGGGAAGCTTCTGAAGAATATTTCCATGTATCTGACATTGGAGAGGTTATTTGTCTGACGAGGAGACCATGAGTTTTTGTGGTACCACAGGAGGGGAAAGACCACAGACTCCCATTTCCTCTTTAAAGGCCACAAGAACACTAGAAACAACCTCTTGGTCATGTGGTCATTTACTAAGATGGCTGCATCAGCATTTTGCCATTAAATGTTTTAAGTCAGTGCCCCGCTATAAGTTAAACCTTTATCAACTGATCCAGACCAAGTATCATGACCAATGCTAATGCTATGAATTAAACTATAGACGGTAAGACTCCATCATTTGGATTCAGCAATAGGCTGCAATTCCAAATGGAGCTGCAAACAGACCTGTAGAATGAATTCAAACATGCTAGCAGGTTCTTCATTGTTCATCATCACATTTCCATTACGGAATGGGATCAGCCCTAGGTTTTACCCTATTCTTAAACACCAGTGTGTAGGCCCATTCTTATATTTACATTAACTGCAGCACTGGGAATATTTGCTAACAATGCTAAACACAGGGTTCCCACTGCTGGTCATGGAATTTCTGCAGTCATAGAATTTTAATATAGCCAGAGGTCAGGAAATTTTTTGTGGAAAAAGTCAAGGAATATCAGTGAATTTTGGTAGTAGCATGTAGTTTTCCCCCAAATGTGATATTTATTTCCATGCTTCCATCTTTGTCTTTATTTGGTGTTAACTTCTCTCAAATTTTGGGGACAACTACATTCACAGCACTCTACTTCAGGACAGGCCTGGGGCCATTTAAGCCTTGGGCCCTGGTCCAGCATCTATCAAAAAACGAGGAAAAGTGAGAGGCTTTACTCCAAACACCAGGGTTTTACCCAATAGTGAAAATGCACCATTTGTTTCACAATGGTTAGGATATGGCAATAAACTATTATTAAATTGGTTGCTACAGTTACTGTTGAACTACATTAGGCTCATTCGGGAATTAGCACATTTCTGACACCATTTTTGGTACCCAAAACTCAACAGTATTTAATCACAAGTGCAGTTTAAACAAATAAATGTCATCTGTATTTTTACCCCACTGAAAAAAAAAAAATACTGAAGCTATTTGTGCAACTATCACAAATACATAACAAAAGGTAAGCATGTAAGTGGATAATGTGTGTAATTACGTAAATGAAAGGCAAATAAAAGAAGAGGTTGCTTCTGGCATGGTACAAAAAAACTGTTGCTCTGAATATTGAGTCAGTTCTTTGTGGAAATGTATTCCATTAATCCATCTAGCAACTATCTGAATTACATTGTAATACAATATGTTGCTATTTCAACTCATATTAGAAAGTTTTAAGGCAGAAAATGCCACATTGCACCTTTAAAGTGCATATCAGTGAAACAACCAGTGTTAACATGGTAGTGCATCTGCAAACCCTTGTCTTCGTGTCAATACCCTTTGAGGGTACAGAACAGTACCTTGTTACAAGGACACATATTTGTACCCTCATGTTTTGTACCTATACTTTTTGTACCTTTTGTACATATATTTTCCCTTTCAAGGTACATTCATGTTCCCTTACTGGGCATGCAAATAAAAACACAGATTTGAAAAAACAAAATCTGTTCATTGTATGAAAGTACAAAAAGTTACTTTCCTAACTGTCTAGAGGCAACAAACTGAAGATCTGTGTCTAGTGTGTCAGATGTGGTGTTGCTGGATCTCCCTCAACACATGCAAAATTAGAAAAGAAATCAAATGAATGAAGAGCCCTATGATTTCTGCAATGCGAAAACGTGGATGGAATCACGGAATCCAGACATAAAAACGGAATTTTCCTTAAAACAACCTTTTCCAAATTTCCAGTCTAAAACCCTATCCAACAAGTCACTGATTTGCAAAATCTGGCCAAATTTCTGCACTTCAGCCTGTAACCATCACGTTTGTTTACCATGTGAGTTTAATACCTATGTGCAACATTTCTGCAGGAGTGACCTTGCCTACCTCCTGATAACACGTTGTTTCTCAATGTTTCTCAATCGAGAAGTTTTCTCGATCAAGAACTACTTGCTAATTTTGTGTCATTAAACATACTGGTAGACACATACAATTTGGTGCAGTGGGAGCACACAGCCTCATTGAGTGAGTGATTGATTCTGCTCATACACACGAGAGAAAGTGAAACCGCTTTCCCCAATAACATCTGACATGACAGGGCTTCAAGCCAAAATAGTTTAAGTGGTTAAAAACACCAAAATCTGAATTTGGGAAAAAAATAAAACAGATTTTATAGAGTCCTATGAATGAAATTAGGTTTATTTATGTCACATAAGAATTTCTAAAAATGGAGATAAAACTTACACCATTCAGTAAAATATTGTTGTCCACTTTTTCTTCGATTGCTGGTAAATGCACCAAGGCAGCTCAAAACTCATTCTAACAAGAGAGAGAGGGTGTAAATGCAAAATACTTAAAAATGGCAAACTTGCCTTTTGTCTGTCAGGCCAGCACAGGCAGTTTTTTCATTCACCTCATATTCTGAAAAGAAAAAGAAAGACCATAAACATTTTATTGAGGATACAGGGCCATTGCTGCTATTTGGGTGGCCCGAGTGAAATTGCTTCAGTTAAATACATACAGCACCATCCATCAAATAGGTTACTGCAATGGTCAGGCCTGCTATAAGGAATCACGTGCACAAACAATTCAATTTTCAATTCAATTAAATTATATTTATACAGCATCATTTATAATAGAATTGTCTTGTGGCGCTTGACATAACCTCAACCTAAGTTTTATGTTGATAGCATAGTGAAAAGGAGTGCAGGCCAGCTACATCTATTAATTTATAGCTTACTGTCACTATTTTCACATATGCTACTGTAAATAAAATGGGAAATATAACTAGTCTGTGAGTCTTTTGCTTCTGTTTCTTTTCCGTTATAGATGGTTCTAAACGATCTGGCCTCACGTTGCCAGGTGGGTGGGGAAAAAATAGAAAAGCTGTCCATTTAATGCAAATACTGGGTGACAAATCCAGGCGATTTTTTATAATAGCCAATCCAAGTTAAGGCATGCATGATGAGATGCTTTGAAACTGAACTTTGATTTGAAAAAACATAGGTGTTGTAACCAGTATAAATACATTTGTGGTGATATACAATGTGTCTACTTGCCACCTACTTACATTAGGAAGTTAGCAACAAACTACCAACAAATCATTGCCTGTTTATGAGCTAGCAAAAGCGTTGCCTGCTCTAATCACCGGTACGTGTGACCATAGGGTTAAGCCCTGGCTCACGTGGGCGACAAAACAGAGATGCAATACAAAACATTTTCAATGACAGTAGGCAACGGGTGCCAAGTGCACACGTTACCAGGTGGGCGGGAAAAAAAATAGAAAAGCTTTCTATTTTATGCAAATGTTGGGCGACTAAAACAGGAGATTTTCCATAATAGCCAAACCGAGTGAAGGCATGCGTGACAAAGTGCTTTGAAACTGAACTTTGATTTAAAAAAAAAATGGCCTTGCTAACACAACGATTATTATTTCTGCAATAAGCTAAAAACTTTGGGATTTATGACTCGGCATTTTGTTAAACGAGACAAGAAATGCTGCAAGCAAGTTAGCAATCAACTATCAATGAATCACTGCTTGTTTATGAGCTAGCAATGCCTCTTCGACCACAAGTGTTGCTTGCTCAAATTGCCTAGTCGTCGTTCTGTGTGGCTGTAGGTTACAACCTAGATTGCAAAAGGGGAATTCTAGTCAGCTAGCTCTGAAAATAGCTACCATAATGCTAATATACTACTTAATTTCCAAAGGCATTTGATGATGTTCCTTATGACACCACTACCAGAACAGAAGATCATCTCCCATGCAGTCTAGAGAGAATACCTTGAAGCTGAGGCCTAGTGCTCCAAAGATGCAGCTGGTACTGAGGTAACATTAGTTGCTGCTAAAACAAATGACTTGCCGACTGGTTGGTCAAGGAGGCAGGTGGACTAATTGAAAGACCACAACTCTTGGCTTGACATTAAGGCAGGGAAATTAGGGTGTTTAGTGTGCAGAAAAGCAAAAATGTTACTACTCTCAGAAAATAGACCAGTATACACCTTGCAGAAGAATGGATCACTGGTGATGTTACCAGCTCTGAAGCAAAGAAGCTATGAAAGAAGATCCATAAACACTTGGAGAAGCATCTTGCTGTGACATGCGGAAAGGCTGGGCTTGACATCAAACCCCTCTCACATCCAGGTCAGTCATTTTGGATTTTTTTGCAGCAGTGATTGAATCTGGAAGCGTCTCAAACAGTGTTTAAAGCTATGATGGTAGGCTTAGAGCCTAAGTGGAAAATGCATCATTTTACTCATTGTTGACACTCCTGTATAATAACGCACTGGTTAAAATATTTGAGAGATTTGATGTGGTGGTGTAGTTTATGGGGTTCAGAAGCATCGAGTAGTTTGACATGTTGGATCACATAGTGTTATCATTTCGCTATTACTTCAGCTCCTATAAATAAAGCTCCGTTCCAGTTACTGTAGAAGTGAAGTGTACAGTGGTTCAGTGGTACAGTGAAGTGTACAGTTTATCAACAGCCATTCGAGTGACCCGTATTCGAGTCTTGACGTGTGTGAAGCATTTTATTTATTTCAAATAAAAGAATGCTAAACAGTAGTCATATTTTACTTAATCTTTATGGTCAGTAGGCTACTATAATATTACATTTACATTACATTTATGCATTTAGCAGACACTTTTATCCAAAGTGACTTACAAAAGAGGATAACATTCAAGCTACAACACAATGAAAAAAAAACCCTAACAAAGAGTGCATATTGCTAACATAAAATTTGCAGTATTTTAAGTTGAATGTGCAATAGTGTAATAAAAGTGTAGTATGAAGAGAGATTAAGTATAAGAGGTTGTGGTATTCCTGGTATTCAGAAATTCAAGCCAGGAGATGGAGAGGGTATCTGTTGATCTGGTAGCGCTTGGAAGGTCATTCCACCAGCGTGGAACAACACATGAGAAGAGTCTGGATTGAACTGTGCGAGGTGTTGGCCATGCTAGATAACGTTCCTTGGAAGAGCGAAGTGGTCAGCAGGTGACACAGGGTTTAAAGAGAGTATTCAGGTATATGGAAGCAGATCCATCAATCACTGTGTAGGCTACCATTAGTGCCTTGAATTTAATGCGAGCAGCTAAGGGTACCCACTGGAGTTTAATGAACTTAGGTGTGACGTGCCCTTTTTGGCTGCTTAAAAAACAGACGTGCATCTGCATTCTGGAACATCTGTAGATGTCTCACAGCACAGGCTTGAAGACCTAATAGGAGGGCATTGCAATAGTCAAGGCGAGAGATAGCCAAGGTCTGTACCAGGAGCTGGGTTGCATGTTGGGTTAGGTACGGCCTGATCTTCCTTATGTTGAATAGGGAAAAACGGCACGACCGAGCTACAGTGGCAATGTGATCCGCAAAGGTCAGCTGGTCATCCATTATGACACCTAGGTTTCTTGCCACCTTGGCGGCAACAGATAGGGAGTCTATCTTGATGCTGATGTTGTGATAATCAGCATAGCAGTGATAAGAGAAGCCATGGGAGTGGATGATCAAGCCCAGTGAGGTAGTGCACAAGGCGAAGAGAAGGTGACACGGTGATCGACCGCACAGCAAGATAGGATTCAAACTAGGAGTGCACTCTGCCATCGATGCCCATGTTGGTCAGTTTGTCCAGTAGGATGCGGTGGTGGACCGTGTCAAATGCTACTGATAGGTCCAGCAGGATGAGTACTGAGGATTGACCTGCCGCTCTGGCCTCTTTTAATGCTTCCGTCACAGACAGAACAGCCGTTTCAATGGAGTTTCCACAACATAATAACATATGTCCATTAGTTCACCAGAGCGTCCTTGTTCTCAACAGCAGTTCTAATTCATATTTTATTTAAAGGTGTAGTTGGCAAGTCTACAAAATCCCGAGATTCAGTGGGAAAATTCAAAACTGTACAACTTTCAGGTCACTCCCCCAACCTCGACTAAGCTCCAAAACAGTCTCCCAAACCTTCCCCCTCTGTAGACAAGGTTGTGGACGTGACTGCACACCAATGTGCACGCACACACGCTAGGAAGCAGGCATTCAGTATCCAAAGCAATCTCAGGCTCGTAAACCGATGGCTTCACGCTCATGTGTAACAGAGTAGAATGAGTACTTATTTAAATTATTTTAAATGGTGCAATGATGCCTTCTAGTGGTACCCTGATACAGTGTAGTGGGAGATCGCATGAAATTGCTCAAAGCAATATAGGACACTGAATGGGTAGGTCACGTTTTTGAGAGGTCTGGGATAAACTATGTTTGACTAGATTATAAATACACAGGAGCCACAATTTATCATGCAGTTTGTTTAATAACTTAGGTTCACTGTTTTGAGATAATTCCATGATATGTATATCAGTAGTTTTAGGTTAATTTACTTGTTTGACTAGCATGCTAATGGCCCTCTACCCACATAATCTAGAGAGAATTATCCAGAGCGATCTCCCACCGACTCTACTTGTACCTTGCATACATTTCAGCGAATAAAAAGGTAGCCTGGTTGTTTATACATGTATTTTTCAGCAATTTACATCTTGACCTTAACAGCCACACCCATACATTGTAATTTCTTAAAACATATGTGCTCTATTTTGTTGTCAGAGCCAGATACAGCGCTTGGGTATAAATCAGGCACACCAAGTTTATGAGCAGTGTTTGTCACGGGAACTAAGCCTGATTTTCAACATACTCAGTCAGTTACCTGATGCCCCTCCAACAGGGCCTCCTATTTGGGGACAGTCTTTATGGTGCATCTGTCAGAGGTGCAGCGAAATGCCAACCTTGCTGGAGAAAAAATGCTGCAACCAGCAGTCAGCAATATGCATTTCAAAGCTACCCCACATGGAGGCATACATTTTAGACGAGGGAGGGTTGCACCTTGCTCGAAGAATCTGAAATGACCTGCGTGCTGTGGTGGGCCTTCCACATGAAGGAGAGGACAACAGATAGTTCAGGAATGCAAACTATTTGTTGTTTGGAGGTGTGGGACTCTGGATATAGGACACAGAGTAGTCATCCCAAGCTGTTGTGTGTGAGCCATTCATTTTTTGTTGTTTTTTTTCCCCCAATTCTTGCTCATTTGCACAGTTCTATATAACAAAGTCTGTCTTGCTGTGAGTACAACACACTGCAGTCCGAAATGCTAACAATACCAATGAATTTTTAGTGAAGTGCAAAATCCAGACATCATTTAGCACTTATCAAGGCCCCGCATATCTTGTGTCTCCAAGAGCTCCTGAATGCTTGTGCTGGCACACCAGACAGTACTCCATGCTGACGAGGCTCATCCAGGCCTCTTTTTTGCAACTCGAGGTAGACCATGTCCTGATGACACCCGTTTTTTGACAATAGCCCTCTGAAGTCTTGAATGTAGCCCTAGTCCTTGTCCTCCTTTATAGCATACAAACTCCACTTTCTGGGCTTCTTGTCTGTCCTCATCATCACTCTCCTCTATTGTTTCATCCTCCTCTGATGTTGAGACATCCGGCTCCTCAGGTCCTCTGCACAATCAATGCTGCATGGAAATTAGTTAAAGTCAAAACCACAAAATTTCCCCTAAATTAGTCATTTCCGGAGTACTCAATGAACCCCAAAAGAGAAGCATATATATACAGTCATATACAGCATGCCAACCACTTAAACTAAATTCTATCAAACTGAATTTAACTTTCTTCTGAAACATAAATGGCAGTGTTCCCCACATCACTGAAAATCAAAGCCTCTCCAGAAAAGTCATCCTCTCTGCACATAATTTGCTGATGATTATAAGTGGATTCTCCACATGCGTGTTAAAAGCACACGTTTACAGGTTGCATGTTGTCGATGGCGATTTTAAAAACTACACTAATCCAATTATTTTCCAATGAATACTGCAGACATTTACTACTGACAATTACTGTAATCTTCAGAAGAAAACAGAACCACTGCATGTTCAAGCTCAGGGCTTCAGGCATCTCTGCATGGATCACCTCCAAAAATGAACTGCTGGTCCTCTCAGCCAAACAAAACATACATCACAACATCAGCATCAAGATAGACTCCCTATCTGTTGCCACCAAGGTGGCAAGATACCTAGGTGTCATGATTGATGACCAGCTGACCTTTGCAGATAACATTGTCTCTGTAGCTCGGTCGTGACATTTTTCTCTATCCAACATCAAGAAGATCAGGCCGTACCTAACCCAACGTGTAACCCAGCTCCTGGTACAGAGCCAGCCTGGTTATCTCTCACCTTGACTATTGCAATGCTCTCCTATCAGGTCTTCCAGCCTGTGCTGTGAGACCGCTACAGATGAACCAGAATGCAGCTGCACTGGTTTTCAACCAGCCAAAAGAGCGCATGTCACGCCTCTGTTCACTGAACTCCACTGGCCACCCAAAGCCACTCGCATCAAATTCAAAGCACTGATGTTGGCCTACAAGGTGATTGATGATTCTGCTCCCATCTACCTGAATACTCTCTTAAGGCCCTATGTCACCCACCGGCCACTTTGCTCCTCCAAGGAATCTATCTGGCATGGCCAACACCTCATGCAGGTCAATCCAGACTCTTCTCATGCGTTGTTTCTGACTGACTTTCCAAGTTCTGCCAGATCAACAGATACCCTCTCCACCATCAAGAAATTCTTGAAGACCCAGCCCCTCCAAGAATATCTCCTGGCTTGAATTTCTGGATACCAGAATGCACTTTTTACTACACTATTGCACTTTCATCTCAAAATGCCAGCAAATTTTATGTTAGCAAATGCACTCTTTGTTAGTTTTTCATTGTGCTGTAGCTTGAATCTTATCCTCTTTTGTAAGACGTTTTGGGTAAAAACGTCTGCTAAATGCATAAATGTAAATATAAATGCAAATGTACTAAGCATAGCTAATCCTAAACAAGCTTCCATCCTGACTACCGCATTAGGCTAATGGAAGTCCTCAGCACACTGGGGAGATTGTGGATAGAGATAGAGCAAATTGTTATTGTAACTTGGAGTTGTGCAAACCATATACACCTAGCTACAGATAACAACTGTCAACAGCGTGTGCATGAGCTGTGATTGACAGGCAGCTATTCCTCCCCCCTAATCTGATTGATGGAACAGAACAGGAAGCGTAGGATTTTTGCAAACACAATTACAGGCTTTAGATGGAGCTGGAGAATTCGGGATTTTTCCTAAATAGCCTATTGCGTGTAATACTTCCAGAATATAATGACATTTCTTGCAAATATGTCTAAAAAATGTTGCCAACAGCAGCTTTAATACTTGCATGGACAAAACATAATGTGTAATGCAGATGTCTCTCCTTACATTTCCTCTGTGAAAAGAATGGACATAACAACCGATCTTAATTTAGCTGGTTTATTGCTGATAAAAATGGAAATACAGTAAAAGAAAAGAAAACACATCAGGCATGGAGCGAGCAAGGCACATGCAGCTTCATAGTGAGACTGTCTATGGATGTAATCAGTGTTACCAGATCTTGATAAAGAAATGGACCCTGAAAACCAAGCCCAAAACAAGCAACCCAAGATTTAAAAAAAAAAAAAAAAAAAAAAAAAAAAAAAAAGACATTTGGCTACATCAACATAAAAACTAAAAGATGTTCGCTCTATCTCTCTCTGTGTCTTGCTCTAATGAGCAGAACTGGCAACCCTGGATTTGAGGCAGAGAGATGTAAGCACACACAAGATGGCTGACTTGGATGTGGGTGGGGCTAAATGTCAAGCCTGGCCTTCCTGTGGGCTGCAGTGAGATGTACTTGTACACAGGGACAGCCAGGCCCACAAAAGGTCAGTGGAAATAGCCCAGATGAAAAAGAAAGATGCCCTCTCCAACACTTTCATTGATATACAGTCCGATATACTCAAGAAAACATCACTCTCATTCAGAACCACTGACAATGTGGCAAAGGAAAGGCTGTCATACAAAGAGCTCAGTCCACTAATGACAATGCATAGCCAGGCCATGCCTTTCTAGCACTTCCGCACAATTATCATCTCCTTATAGTGCTAGTCTGGATTTGACCCCATTGAGCTCATTGTCTCAGCAGACATTTTAACCTGTCCAATCAGCAAACAGAGGGAAAATCAAAGTTGATAATATCCACAAATCTGACCATATGCATGCGCAGAAATAATCAGTCACACTGCCAAGGAAATGCGCCACAAATTCGTCTGCCATGTGAAAGAAATTGATTCATGGGTGTCAATCACAATTGATGAAAGCACCATTCATGGCAAACATTCAGGCCTGCTCCCCCAGTATGCAGCACAGTATGCAAGGAGGCAGGTGGACTGCAGGTGCAGTTTACTGAGCCCCTGTTCTATAGGTCATGTGCTGCATACCACACACTGCTTTCTGAAGAGATTAGTGTGCAAGTAGTGAGTAATAGCCATGTATAGGCATTTTTGGAAATGGCAAATGTTTTGCTGAATCAAGTGGAACTTACAGATCAGACAATGAGGTCCGATTCTACACAAAGCTGGAATGACTTTGAAGACGCACTTGATAAGCATTGCCACTGATGGACCTGTGGTGCTCACAGGAAAAGGCCGTGGACTTGTTAGACTCAATGAAAAGTTTCCGAATGTGCAGTCTTGTTCACTGTCTGGTGCATAGATTAGAATTTGCTGTCAAAGATGTGCTTAAAGAATTGGTTGGCACCAATCAGTCAGTGGAAGATTTAGCTGTCATGAAAGATGTCCTTCGTCAACTCTAGAGCCTGTCTCTCAAGCTGCAGAAAAGACAAATGTCACTTGTGGATTCAAGTTTTGCTCTCCAACAAACTATCAATGTTTTGACTGGCGGGGGAAATCAACCAAGGTTGTACTGTCCGTCTCATTTGGCCTTTTTAAGGGTGTAGAGCTGAGTGAAGGCAGGGCGAAAAAAAAATGGGTCTCATTTTTATGAGTCAATGGTTGTCTCTTACTAAGCAATTACCAGAGTAAAATTTGGTTTGACGATCTAAAACAAATGTTTTTGGCCAAGAACGCAGGAGGACCTAATTTTTTCATGGCGAACCAGAAGTACACAGCCTTGTGAAAGTGCTTGGAATACCAGCCAGAGAGACCATGGAGCAGTTTTGAGACTAGAAACTACATGGCACTGCACGGGGGAAACATTGGAAAGACTGTGCATAGTCACACGCATCTCCCCAGGTCAGCTGAGTGTGAACAAGGCTGCAACAGGTTGCATGGAGACAGCCTCCTCTGGTCAAATTCGACCCAGTTCCATTCGGAAGCTGGATTAAGGCAGGACATCGCCTCTCTTCTTCCTAGAAACCAGGATGGCAACCACAAGTCCAGCTAAGGCCTATCTGGTCTATTCTAACTAGTTTTTCAACCTTTGCATTAACTGCATTGTGATGACGGAACTGATTGTTGTGCATGAGTGTGGTGTGTGCAACTGTGCATTTGACCTCTCTAGTGGTCCATGTTGGATGGCGTGCAGGTCAACTGATGAGATTTACGTACATCCACTGAATATTTAATATGGCCCTGCTTACTTTGCTCATTTTGTCACATTTAATTTAATTTAATTTTTAATGTAAAGCCAAAACAAAAAGATAAACACATTAATAACATACAACACAAGCTTTACAGAGTATTTTCAATGCAAACATAACTGTACATCATATACCTCACTAGTCAGCAATACATTTCTCCTCAGATTCCAAACAAGCAGGTGACTGGAATCTAAATTTACAATGAGACATTAACATCTCAAACTAAGGACAAACGAATCTTAAAAGTTTCACCCATAGTTTGACCCACAGTACCTTCAATCCTGGCTGACGTGCCTAAACACTCACACCAGGTTGCAGCCCCTCACCAAACAGGAATCTAATGGGTAACACCATTGCTTGCTGTTTAAATCTTAAATAAACTAGTAACTTTCACATTTCACTGTGATAACTAATTTTACACAACTTTTAAAAGAAGACCTACCAGATCACCAGCAGACACAAGCTGACCTCTAGCGCATAAAGTTGATGTGTCTTCTGAACAGGAAGAAAGGCCCAGGTAAGATCCCATCCCTCTTTATAGACCCTACTCCTCCCCTGGGTCCTAGTGCCAGTCATACACCCCTCCACACCAATGTTCCCAATGAGACTCCACCCCTCCACACTTAGTTTGATCATAGACTACTGCTGAAAAGACAGTTTCTCCTCGAAGTCTGTCCAAGCGCTGGGCAAGACTCATTCAGTCAGACATTGACAGTCAATTACGCTGCATCGGAAACTTCTGTATCCTGAATGTGATCGGATGTGAAATGCGGCTTTGTGCGCATTTAAACACTGCATCCTGAAAACTATCAATATCGGGTCAAGGGATACTTAAGTGCATGTAAACCCACTCATTCTTTTACACCACTTCAGGCTAATTTCGATTTTTAACACATGTGTGTGGCCGTAGCAGGCCAATGAGATACTGCCGGTTCATTTAGGCCTAAACACTATTTTTCACTATTTTTGTTGAGTCCGCAAATATATGACTATACAACTAAAACTTATACCTAATATCAATCTAACCTAACGTAGGCTACTTCACTAGTTCACCAGAAAACAGTGACCATCCTGATCATCCCTCTGGGACCTTTTCATCTTCCGTGCTCAGAGCCCATTGTGGCACAAATGTAGCGCTTTCTACTGTTTGTGAAGGAGTGCACAGGTGAAGTTAAGCAAGAGTTAGAGAAATCTCTGGAGCGAGCAGACAAGCAGTTTATGTGAGCACGTAGAGTGAATATTGTCTTGAAAATTGCCAAATTTTTCCACAAAATATAATTTGCGTGCTTGCGTAAAACGTTTTTTCTGCGCTCAATTTTGTTCTACTGCTCGTTCATAAAAGAATCACAACTGTAACTCCATAGATTTCGCGATACCAGCTGCTCGTGAAAAGTGGGCGTTGGACGCCTGCTAGTGGTCGCGAGAAACGCAATTCAGCAGCTGTGTGAAGCAATCAATTGAGAGGAGTGAGCGGAGGATTCTACAATGGAATCAGAAAACCACAGACTGTATGTCACCCAATCAAATGAACCGCGAAGCAACTATTCCTGAAATTTATTATAGCAGCTTTAGTCTCGGACGGATCCAAAATGCTCCATTTCCACTGTAGTTCTTCATAATTATTTCCAGGTCAGAGGATCAGAGTTTCCTGTGCGGCTTGTTTGTACTGAAGATGGCCGGTGATGGAGGCGCACTTAAGGATATCAATGAGATTAAATCGCAATTCAGGACCAGAGAGGGTTTTTACAAGCTGCTGACCCTTTCAGATTCTCAACAACGAGGTGGTTTACCTCGGGGTCCAACAGCAAGTGCCACGGTGGGCCCCGGGTCAGGACCGGGTTCAATACCCGGTGGAGGTGTTGGACTGGTGCAGGGGCCCGGGGCTGCCTCTTCCTCCAATGCCGCAGCCAACTCCTCTCCAGCGGGTTTCCTTCCTCCTGTGCGGGTCTCTATGGTGAAGCTTCAGCCGGAAGACCCTAGCGAAGATTCAGAGCGTGTGTGTTTCAATATCGGCAGGGAACTTTATTTTTACACTTACACTAACATTAAAAAGGTAAGATGATGAATGAGCATCTACTATGAATGTTTACTAAGAAGCCTATGGTGTCATAGAAGCTAACCACCTTGCTAACTCGCGAGCTAACATTAGTCTTCCCCCAATTTAACCACCGGATTCTGATTTTGTGCACTCTATACCTTCATTACCATGTTTTAAAACCGAATTACATTAAGTAAAATAATCTCAAGGATTTGCTAGCAACACCGTTGCCTGCACCTGCTGATGCTGAAAAAAGCGTTAGCATAGTTGTGCAAGCATAGCTTGCTGAGCATGGTGAATTGGTAGAGGAACGTAAACAACTTTCATTTCTGATCTGCAAATGGCCAAACCCATGTAACACAGCTAATTACACCATCCAGAAAACACTAGATGAGGGGCTATAAGATAATGGAAGGCCTTGGTTTCCTCTTATGAACATAGCCATCCTAACCAACACTGTTTTGACTCCCTTGTGAAATTTTGTCCATTGTGTCACCACGGCTGTGAGACTGGGGTAGATAAAGGGGTTCACAAAAAATGGGTTCAATGGGTTCTCACCTCTCGCCTGCATAAAGGAAAAATTCAGTTAGAGCATGGTAATCTGCAAATATCCTGTGTAACGAAGATCATTGGTGGTCTAAACATCAAGAGCTCTGTTTCACTAGTTTTTAATGGTGTGACTTCATTAAAATTGCTGAATCAACCCACACAGGCCTGTTAACTTTTACGCATACTTATATATATATATATATATATATATATATATATATATATATATATATATATATATATATATATAAACTCATGCTCAAAAGATGTAAAGAAGGCTTATAAACTACTCAACCAAACGGGTATAGATCAGGTGCCTAAAATTTTTAAGTTTAAATTTTAAAGTGCCCCTTGGGACAAAAGATGTAATTGCACGTTTTGTCTTTGATTGTGGCATCCTATAACGGCGTCCAGAGGGGAGGAGGGAATACTCAATGAAAAGTTGGTGTGATGGGTCATCAAGTATTTTCAGGGCCAGATTCATAGTGTACTGCTCTGATAGTTGTGTCATGCTTTTTAAATCAGAACCCATAATTTTCCTGCCGATTTTTATCATCTAAATATAATACAGCAGACAGTACAGCAGAGCTTATCAGCAATATAACCTTTGTCATTATACACTGTGCATAGGCCACAAAGTGATGGAGGTACTTTAATAATTTTTCACTACAAATTAAGCAGTAGATTACTGTACACTCTAACAATAGATAGGTTCTGCATGTTTAGATATTTATATATTAGCCTGTCTGGCCTTCTGTCTGAAAACAAAAAGAATGCCGGTGTAGCACAGATGTCTTAATTTTTAGCTTTTTTTAAATTTAAGGTGCAAAAAATGACTAACATTTCCGTGTAAGATTACATCTTCCTCAGTGTCAGGTCCGCATCGGATCTGGTCACGGCCACGCCCCCTCACTCTACGCCACGGTCTCACAGCTCATCTCCTCGTTTGCACTCACCTCTTCAAGCCCGATCACCTTCACCTGAGTTTTGATTAGTGTCACCTGGTCTCCACTCTACTTAAGCCTCCCTCCTGCTTCACTTGGTGTCTGGTCTCGTCGCTATAACCTTGTTTCCTGTGTCCTCGTATGAGTCCTTCGTCTTCCGTGATCTCCGGTATCACCACCCGCGTAAGCCTAGACTTCCCCGTGAATATTCTTCCACTCCGTTTATCTTGTTCGTGTCTTTGTTACGGTTGTGTTTAGTTCGCTATCTCCTGAGTGTTAGTTTTGCCCCTTGCCTTTGTGCATTGTTCTTTTCGTTTCTCCGTTAGAGTAACGGACACGACTTTTGTTATCCCCCTGTTCTTGTGTTAATAAAAGACTCTGAGTTTATCTACTGCCTCCGCCTGTCTGTGTCTGACAGAAGACCAGACCGTTAAAATAATCATGGAGGCAGAAGTCCCCGACTCTTTCCGGACTCTAGTCAAAGAGATATGTCTAAGCCTGTTGCCTCTTTTAGCCTCTCATGTCGGCGTGGTAGCGGCCACCCCTGATCCCCCGACCTACTCCGGAGACCCGGAGGCCTGTGGTGGGTTCCTGCTGCAGTGCACTCTCGCCCTGGAGATGGACCTGCGCCGTTTCCCCACTGAACGTGGCAAGGTGGCGTATGTCATCTCGCGCCTGGACGGCCGGGCCCTCCAGTGGGCAGAGAGTGTCTGGCAGCAGGCGGGACCCACCACACAGTCCGTGGACGCCTTCCTGAAACACTTCCGGGAGGTCTTCCAGGCTCCGGTCGGCGACTCCGCCGTCCAGGAACAACTACACCACCTGAAGCAGGGCAGAACCAGCATCACCGAGTACGCTCTCCGCTTCCGGACCCTCGCTGCCGCCAGTGGGTGGAACGAACCAGCCCTGCTCACCACCTTCCGCCTGGGCCTGGAACCCTCCCTGCGCCTCCACCTGGCGGCGTGCGACGACTCCATCGGCCTGGAGCGTTTCATCCAGCTCGCCATTCGGGTGGCGCACCGGAGAGAGGGCTGCCAGCCACCTGTCTCCCGCGCCGCTCCGTCTCCTCTCCGACCCGCTCCTTCCGACTCCGCGCCCGAGACCCCCATGGAAATAGACCCCCCTGAGATCCACCGTCCGGAGACCCCCATGGAGATAGACTCCGTCAGGCTATGTCCCACCGAGCGACGCAGGCGGATGACGCAGGGTCTGTGTCTGTACTGTGGCGCTACGGGTCACCTCCTCCGCACTTGCCCTGTTCGTCCGCCTCGCGTCCAGGTGAGTTCTGTCTGTCTACAACCATCTGTTTCACCATCGCAGTTGGTACCAGTAACCCTCAGTGTTGCAGGTGTGTCCTTCCCAGCCCGGGCCCTCCTCGACTCTGGCTCCGCCGGGAACTTCATCGCCGGCTCCCTCTGCCGACGCCTGAAACTGCCGCGTCGGGAGAGCCCCCACCCCAAGTCGTGCACTCCGTAGTGGGTCGGCCCATGACCCGGCAGACCATCCGGCACGCCGTGGGCCCCCTTACACTCCAGATCGGAGCCACGCACAAGGAGAGTATTGACCTGCTGGTCCTCGAAGAGGCCACCGTGGACCTAATCCTGGGCCGCCCGTGGTTGGTCCAGCATGCTCCGGTGGTGGATTGGGCCACCGGAGAGATCATAAAGTGGGGCGATGAGTGTTCCACCCGGTGTCAGTCCTGTCCTCCTGTTCCTAGGTCCCCGCCCGAACACTCCGCACTGGTGTTGGGAACCACCTTGGTTGAGGGTCCACTTTCCACACACCGTACCACTATCCCCACTCAGCCACAGCAGCAGCACTTTCCCCAGGCTCCTACCCCTGTGTCTGTCTCTGGCCAGCAGCCTCCCCACTGTCAGCTACTCCCTGCCCGGCAGCCGTTGCTTCGGTCAATGCCAAGGCCCCAGGCGTCACAGCAGCCTCATGGTCGGTACCGGCAGCAGTACACCCCCCAGCAACGGCAGCCAGGTCCTCCGAACTCCCCACAGACTTCTCTCCCCGGGCAGGTCCCACCTGGGGCACCAGCCTCGGTTTCCCCCGTATCCATTCACCCCATCAGCCACGTCTCCCCGCGTAAACCCTGTCATGCACCTCACAATGTCTCTCCTCTCTCCCCAGCTCCCGATGCACGGCCTGAGCCTCCTTTGCCGCTCCTGTTGGACGCCGGCCCGGCCGCTCCCCGAGGCCGGGGTCGTCCCCGCCGGCATAGCCGGCGCCCGGGCCGTCGTACTCCAGGAGCGGCCCCTGAAGGGGGGGGTAATGTCAGGTCCGCATCGGATCTGGTCACGGCCACGCCCCCTCACTCTACGCCACGGTCTCACAGCTCATCTCCTCGTTTGCACTCACCTCTTCAAGCCCGATCACCTTCACCTGAGTTTTGATTAGTGTCACCTGGTCTCCACTCTACTTAAGCCTCCCTCCTGCTTCACTTGGTGTCTGGTCTCGTCGCTATAACCTTGTTTCCTGTGTCCTCGTATGAGTCCTTCGTCTTCCGTGATCTCCGGTATCACCACCCGCGTAAGCCTAGACTTCCCCGTGAATATTCTTCCACTCCGTTTATCTTGTTCGTGTCTTTGTTACGGTTGTGTTTAGTTCGCTATCTCCTGAGTGTTAGTTTTGCCCCTTGCCTTTGTGCATTGTTCTTTTCGTTTCTCCGTTAGAGTAACGGACACGACTTTTGTTATCCCCCTGTTCTTGTGTTAATAAAAGACTCTGAGTTTATCTACTGCCTCCGCCTGTCTGTGTCTGACACTCAGAGTCCTTGGAGAAAATGGGTGGAGGAGCCCTTGATAAGCTGAAGTAGAATCATCAACAGGTGTGGGTAAAGGGATGTGGGCTAACTGAACCAGGGCTGAAATGCTACACTCATTACATCAGTCATTATAGGGCGATGCCTGGCAAGTCTAAAGTGAATTAAAATTGTCAGTGTTAATAAATAACAAGCATACAGTGTTCACATACATCAGGAAAAATGTACATGCATCATATATATGTACAGACATCATTATTTGATATGAAAGAAAGCAGGATAAATTAAATTCCTTATTTAGGTCTTGAGGTTCTAAAGTGTCTAGTGTGTGTATCCAAAATGATTACTTGCATAGGAGGTTTTAATAATATGTCCACCCCTGATTTTCTCAATCCCCCAGAACCCTAATGATGCAGGGGAGCCATGATTAGCCTGACTTGCCACTAGCCATAGCTATTCTTGGTGAGAATAGCTATCTTGTGTCCAGCCACGCTTAGTTTCAGATGACATTTTTTTTGGCATATATAGCACACATTGACACTTTAGAATGCATACTGCATGTGTGCTAATACAGTTGATGAATGAAGAGATGGGGAATCTCTTACTAGTGAGAGGATGTGAGAAAATATTTCGGATTGGCCGAGTTGGAATAATGCACACAATTACCACATTTGTCAAAGTCCTATCCCATGCTTTTGTAATGTCTGTGTTATGTGCGTTGTTCAAAACAGTGCGCTAGGTGAGAAGCTTTTGACATGGAATTTGTGGTACTACAGTTCTCCTAACTCAGGTTAGGAAGTGTACCTTTCCCATATCAAAAGAGCATCATCTACATACATTACAGTGATATTTTAGAATGGAATGAGTTATGTACAGGGTTGTGTATGTATTTTCCTTCCCATAAACCCATTGCCAAGCAGGCATAAGATGGTGCAAAAGCGCTCCTCATTGCAGTTCCTTGTTGTTGTAAAGAGAAAAGTTCAGTGACACTCCCACAAAGAATCTATAAGCATTATGATACTGTATGTAGACATAGTGAATTTATTTATTTATTTATTAACTCGTACGCAGTATGAACCGATAGGATATATATCTGCTCCATCTTATCCCCCACAGTTCTCCCTGATGACAGAAAAAATAATCTAATGCTGAGCACAAATTTAGGCTATTTTCCTTGATTAAACTGCTAGCATGATTCATCCAAAACAAAAACCATTCAGTGAGCTAGTCTAACCCTGGACTCATGGCACTTCAGGTAGGTACAAGTGGTTATTCATGTAACCTGCTGTGGCAAATTATATTTTTGATGTCTCTAGATTGAAATTTTAGAAGTAACTTGAAAACCTCATGCTCCAGACACAGACGAGGCTTTACTGTAGACTCTACCCCTCTACCCCTAGACTCTACCCTTACATGCAAAAGTTTAGTGCTCGGACACAAGTACTAAAACTTTATATATATATATATATATATATATATATATAATGTTTTATAAGTTTGTGTCTGAAAGCGGCTATGTATTCCTAATTCAAGTTTTAAAACATCACACCCCATGTAGTAGTTGCACCTAGCTTGTAATGCTGTATAAATGCACAGATCTCTTCAGTTTCATAAAAAAAACTGATGTTTACAGTGTTTACCCACTCTGTCTCTCTTTAATAGGCTGTTGATCTCAGCAAACCGATTGACAAACGCATCTACAAGGGTACTCAACCCACCTGTCATGACTTCAACCAGTATTCAGCCACAACAGACAGTGTGGCACTCATTGTGGGTTTTTCTGCTGGCCAGGTGCAATACCTGGATCCCATCAAGAAAGAGACCAGCAAGCTCTTCAATGAGGAGGTTGGTAAATATGTAGTGATAAAACTGCAACAGCAGTGATCTCATTAGTCAGTAATATTCTGTTATCTGACATGATGTTCTTTTTCTAATTGTACTGGAGAAAGTAAGTGTTAAGGGAATTATTTAATCACTTGCATCACTTGCAGAGGGGTCCAGATTAATTATCAGGACCCAGATTCAGTACATTTGACTTAACTGCTAAGAATAATATTTACTAAAAGTTCAGTGTTTCCCACAGATCTGGAATTTACAAAACAACATTAATATGTTTTACCACTTTTTTGCTTCACATTATTGACAATTGATGTCAGTGATGTCTCAGGAAAGAAAGAACTTTCTGTAACACCTGCCCACAACAAAAGCTGATTGGTTGATCTATAGAAAGCTTACAAAAATATTAATCAGGATACTCCTCCCGTCCTTCTCATTTGCCACGGCTGTCTAACTCTGACTTGCACAGTATGGATTTGTATTTCTATACACTACATAGGTCTATACTTCTACATAGGTCTATACTATACTACTGTGTTAGAGAGCTGCTGTAAAGAAACGTGAGATTACTCAAAACTGCAGTTTGTCCACACATGCATCTGTACATTTACATTTTTATTCCACTGGGATATCAGACATTGTGGCATGAACACAAGAAATATCCTGTCCATATAGACCATGAAATACAAATAAGTTGATTGGAAAGACGGCTAATGAGAAGTTGAGTCAGATGCACTTTGTTCTCTTAAAATGCATTTTTATCTTTAATTAGCTGTAGGAGATATAACCAACTTTTTTCTTATTTCATTGTTGGTTTATGAAATTGAAGTATCCCTTTTCACGTTTCTGACATGAAACTGAGGAAAAAATATATCTAAAGGACATTTATCAAACTCAAAAATATGCTGTTCTATCATTCCTTTACTGTAACTCCATTACCATAAAATACAGTTTTTCCCCATCCCACTGAGAGATAACATCAGAAAATGACAAGAATTTCCTAAGCACCCTGATAGAACACTTATTGTAACATATTCTATTTAAAAAAAATCATGCAAACAATAGGAAATAATGTCAGGTTGAACTCTGTAACTCCGTTATCAAAATCAGTGAAGTCACAAAATTCTATCACGTACTAAATATTTTATACAAAATGACCAGTATTGTTAACTACCTCCTATTGCAAACATTAACGTTATCAGCTTGTGGTGCCAATATTTTGGGACATTATGCAAAAAAGACTGAGGCAAACCAACTTCCAGAAAAATATGCTAAATTTAAATTACCAAAAGACTACGGTGCCCATACCATAAAGGGGGCAGGTTTCATTCCCATACCCATCCCAATGTCTCTGTCTCACTCGTTCTGTCACTAATTTGTCTGAATAAAAGCAAACTAGCCTAACTGATGCTAGGCTAGACTAATTCTTTTGGTGGTCAGGCAGCGAAGCTGCAGTGGCCACCATTGTGTTTCTTTATGGAGGAAAGGTGTAACGCACACCAAAAAAGAGGTGCTGCTGGTAAACGAGTTCAAAGAATAAGGAAAAATGGTGCCGCACACTCCGAGTTCCCAAATGCAAAAATATTTAATAAAAGGCCCTCATCAGATCAAGCTACATTACATTCAAGAACATATTATTATTCCTCTCTAATTGAAGTCTATGGCAGCCCAAAGAGCCACTTGGTAAAAGGTTATGAAATTTTACACTGACACACTGACTGGGCACACTCCCCTGATCATTCTCACCAAATTTCATTTGGGCACCCGCACCCTCTAGTGCAGCAAACTGGTCAAATTTGGAAGTGCTTTCACATACATAACTTTTGACCTTGGATCAAGCCAATTTCATCGCACCATAGGATGTTATTTTCTGCCACATTGGATTTTCTGCCATTTTTTGATTTTGTTGAAAGTGAAACTAAACTTTCATCGGTCACATAGTTTGTCCGATCAACGCGAAACTTGGGGTGGGTACGATCACTGGTCAAACATCATAACTTGGTACGTGGACTCAAGACCCTGTTCTGGCCACTCAAAACTATTACTACTATACTACAAACTCTCTAGCGCCACCACTGGTTAAAAGTCATATCTCTGCAATGCTTTGCTATGAGTGCTTATGGCCATCTGTCTAATGCTCTTTGTGCTTGGCCACCTCATTGCTGCTTGCAACTATATATTTTTTTTTCTTTTAATTCTGAAAAAAACTTCCATCTTTGTATAAATTATTTGCCTGGAAGTGAATTGAGTATTGCTAATTTATGCTAGCCAAATGCGAGCCTGGAGCTAGCCAAATAGAGCTATATCTGGTGTGTCTGGAACCTAAATCTGGAAATTTATTTTTGTGTTTCGTCATGTTAACCCATTGGCTGCCAGAGAGCCCCATGCTGCCAGCATTTTTGAGCATTTTGACTGATTTGACTGAAGTCCTACAGAACATTGTGTACTATGACTAGGTAAAAAGCCAAAGTTACCAAAAGAAAGGGTAGACTCTTCTTTCATCAGGAGAATAGTTTATTTCTATTCTTTTCCATTCTGTAGTAATCGACAGTAGAAGATGGGTTGGTCGCACCAAAAACACCTGTTTTTGACCAAAAAAATTGACCTTTTTGTGAGAAGAAACATGTCAAGCATAAGGCTCTTTGATGGTAACATTTTTAAATTATTAACATCGCAAAAGTGGTTTCCTTCAGCAAAAACACTGCTTTTAAAGCGTCTGAAGATGAGGCCCTGTTGCTTTTGGTGGATCCAGAACTATGAATCCGGGTCAGGCTCACTACATTCATGACCCAGAAATGTCTGATTAGCTGGGCTGTGGTGAAATACGCTGTGAGCTACTCTCTCCGTTTGGCCCGGGTTGATCTCCGGGCTGATCGTTTCCCATGATCGCGACACTACCTGAACTACTGCGACTGTGACACATACTCTGATCGAGTGTGAGCTGCCTAAACTTCTCCGACTTCCATCTCGTCAGCGCAACGTTTTTGGCTTAAAAATCTTGTAAAGACTTAGTTCAGTTAAAACTTTTTCTGTCATTCATAGAAGACATATAGTCACACACAAAATAAGATTGCTTTTAAATATTGGTTCTTGTTGAATGGCATTAAAAAATGTAGTGGCAGTGTAACTCCGTTACCTCGTGATCTTCCCCTTAAGGCTTTCTTGAGGCCCTCCCAGGTTATGCAAAATCATAAGAACGTAAATCACTCCCAGTAGCTTGTAAGCAAAATTGTCACTGGCCATCCCTTGACAATTATTTGATCTGAATATATCCCAAAACATTATCTGGTAAAGATAGAAAACTATATACACAACTTTTTTTCCACTGAATCTCGGTTGCTTTACATTGCTTGCCACCTTGAAATTGAGGGAATTGCGGTTGATGTACTGACACATAAAGATTATACCTAACCAGTGTTACCAGTATGTAACAATTTGTGTGATTGGCTTAGACCCCCTTGACCCTCAGAAACTTTTTTGTGTGTTTTCTTTAGAGAGAAATGGGTTGAACTATTGAGTTATGTCATCAGCATGTACTGATACTGATTTATCTGTGGAAGGTTAGGAAAGCGTTAACTAGTATAGTATGCTTGTGGTTGCCAAAGAGTGAGCAGTTAGCCAAAAACAGACTATTTCAATACCCAGCCATAAATATAAGGTTGTAATTGGGTTTCTAAAATGAAATTTGATTTATTTTGATAAATCAAAGTTGAGTACTTTCTAGTCAAACATTAGACAAGGTACAGTGCTCCATTAAGTCATTCCATGTCACCTAGAAATCTATTGGCTCTTTTTGCAGTGGGGAAAACCTGTTAAATAGATGAGATGAAGAGGCTAATATATGATGAAACATGACTTATTTTGAGTATCGTGCTTGGTTCAAATCAGAGCGTGGTTCTGGTTCATATCACACAAATAAATGTATTCATCCGCCAGTTATAGTTTACCCCCGTTTTGTGTATCATGCTTAAAAAGTGTTGGCTGTCCCTTCCAAATGTACATTTCATTGAATTGACTTATAAAATAAATTTAAAAGATTGAAAACTCATGGCATTAACTTGAAAAAGCATAAATTATGTTTGTGAGGAGAAGTAAATGAAGATAGCATTATTTTTTGACTTTCAGACCGTATCATTTTTTTTACAGTATACATGTCTTGAAGAAATTGGAATATTGATAAAAACCTAGGTGTGTTAAATGGATTCCTCATTAAGTGATAACGGCAGTAATCTACTGAGCCCCCTAGAAAACATAACAGGTGAAAAAATTTTGCTGTACTTTTGCGAGAGGGTTTAAACCCATTTCTGTTTACATTAAATGAACATTCCCACACGAAACGGTATTTATCAATCTGAATGTGAGCTAGAATGAGCGGTAGGCTATTTACTCCCAAATTCACATGAAGTCAGGACATGGTGTACAGACGATTTCAAGTTGTGGGACCACAGCACAGCACAGCATTCCTGTCAGAGAATTGTGAAGTTATGGGTTATATTAATGAGTATAGCCTATATTTACTGCCTTTCCTAAACGTAGCCCCTTATTATCAATAGTCCTTCATGCATCCAGGGTTGCAGGACAGATCGTATTGATAAAAAATTTACTTTTTAAAAGTGCAACACTGCATGCATGAGTCATGTATTTTCTCCAGGGACAAATGACTGTGATTTTGTAATGAAATCATTCTGCACTGTAGAGCTATATCAGCAATTCATACATCCTGTCTGGAAAATAGTTTTATATCCTTATATAAATATATATATATATTTTCTGATAGGTGCATCCCCGATCATTGTTTCCTAGCTGTGATGTCCCTACGAGTTGGTACCTAATATCTGCTTGCGCTGCCACTGAATATAAAACGCAAAAGACAGCTGTATTTACCTGGTTGTTCCCTGCCAGGGCATATTGTTTCAAGATGGCAGCGCAACGAACATGGCAATCTGCATTGGCTACGCCAGCGGATTGTTAATATAAATGGTGAATACAACGCCTACCTGAACACTGCAATTTTTTAATGGATGTAATTACAAATGAATGAGGTCATATTTGTGAATGAGATAGTATATTTTTGTTAATAGACAGTCTGGGTTACATAACGTGGCTTTAAATATCTCCAAATATATGCAGTTGCCTATAATTGTATACAGATGCAGATATGATGTCTATAATAATTTTTTTTTATCAAACAAGTCAGCACCTAATGGTGTGTAAAAGTGTTCTTTGAGTGTCTTAGATTCTATTCCTCCCTATTAATACAACATAAGAAAACAAAGTAGTTTCATTTCAGTACATGAAAATGCACTGTACTGTTCCTCAAAGACTTACTACAGTGCATTAGATTAGATTAGATTCAACTTTATTGTCATTACACATGTATAAATACAGGTAACGAAATGCATTTTGGCATCTAATCAGAAGTGCAAAGAGCAGCCAGTATATACAGTATGCAGTATGTACAGTTAAAGACCAAATTATATACAGATAAGAGTAGTAATAATAAATAGGCAGAAGAGCAATATAAATGTAAGGTGAAGAGATAAGGGTAATATACAGATGTGCTATATAGATTCAATATAAGGGCAATATACAGACGTGCTATAGAGATAGTTATGTACAGATGTATTAAGTATATACAGATGTACAGATGTATTAAGTATATACAGATGTACAGATGTGCAGTCCAAGGGCTATAGCAGCATAGCTATAGCAGCAGAGTGTGAGGTTCTGTAGTGTGACGGCTGTGGGGAAGAAGCTGTTCCTGAACCTGGTGGTTTTAGTCTGTAGGCTCCTGTAGCGCCTTGGAGTTGAAACATGCATGTAGAACAATGGACTGTATTGTTCTTTCTGGGCAAGCTTATTGTTGTTGTTGTTGTTGTTGTTGTTACAGTGCATGCAAAGCAATGCTATTTCCCATTGTTGTCTCCCTACCTGCCTACTTGTCTCTGTTAACATTCCACAGTCCTTTCTACAATCTGTATTGATCAAACCAGAGATGGTTGATAAACCCAGACAATTAATAAGGAGATTCTTCCTGTATCAATATGACATCTGTTAAACCCATAGACCGTAAAAGAAACCCAATGAGGAATTTGTGGGATTCTACTCTATTTCCCCAATAAATTGCCATCCCTTATTTGAGCAGAGACTCTGGAGATTTTTATAAACTTTGTCGCAATGTGCTGGTAATTGGGATCAGTACTAGCCTGTGAATAAAATGTTTAAATGAATTGATTGGAAGAAAACTCACTTTATTGCCATGTTGTCAGATAAGTGCTGTCTTATTGCTAGCCAACAAAAAAACGCTAATGATTTTAAATTGATAAATTGCAGTCTCAATAAAATGCCACCTCACTAGACAATATAACTGGTGTCAGTTAAAATGTACATTTCCATGTCAAGTTCATTTGTAACAACATATAAATTTAACCAAAGTCCTTAGATGCTAGCGAGCTAGCCCACATTACTAGCCATATTACCATAGTAACCCATCCAAAATCAGTTGCTGTGCTAACGCTAGCAAGCCTATGATTTAACTTGGCAAACAGGCTATTTTACCTAATTTTGGGTTTCTGATTTCGAATGTCTTCTTTACCAAGCTGAATTTTCATTTTTAGCCTAATTGGCATAATACCATGTTTTTCTTCATTTAGTTAGCTTCTAAGTTAGCTAACTAAATTCAATATCATTCTGTAGACTATGTAGTGCTAATGGCTGACAACAGCTTATAAGTTCACTTCTGTATGGACAGTGTCCTTTTGAGCTCACTAGGCCTAGGCTACTGCATATCATAAATGGTCATTGTTTTAAATGTCTCCCCCTAGTGGTGGCCGAGTGGGAAACTGCATGAACGTGTACAAAGCTATTAAAGTGCAATACTAAGAAAAATTCCTGTGAGCTGAATATTCTGAATATGTTGATTATCAAGCTTAGTTTTTTGAGTAGTAAATTTTTAAAATTACAAGTTTAAATGATTTCTCACTAATCCCACCTTACCAGGCTCCAACTGTTTCTCCATACAACTATTATACTAATAGCTTCCAGTTTTGTAGGAAGAATTGAGACTCTGGAACTTCAGGAAACGGGTTTAATCGTTACAATGGCGCACGTCAAGGGAGACATAGGGGTTTCAGCCCGAAAGCATCCACCATTAAATCTAACTAAACAAAGAGAGTGTTCAACTTAAGTATACTTGACAGAGGGGTGTTGCATACAGTGGCGAAGCAATGTGATGTGATATCACTTATAACCTTTTTTGATAAGTCATACACTTCGATTATTTACACTCCTTGAACTGAGACCATTAAAATGAAACTAAACGTGAATACATTCACATATCATAACATACAGAAATACATTCCAAATCCATAGGTAAAGTCTTTGCAACATAAATACAAACAAAAGGCTCTACCCAGCAACGAAGGAGCCTGCAGTTAATTTACATTCAGTCACTGGGGGGGGGGTGTGATTCTGTTGTTTCTATGCCATGCAATGCATGGCGGCTCCTGGCTGTCTGAGACAGCATATACTTCTACAGTTATTGCTATCAACACCATCAATCCACACACATTAAAATGTTTGAGTGTGGATTGATGGTGTAGACTAGTATAGTTGTATGGAGAAATGGTTGATCACAGTTGACAATCAAACATTGAAATTAAGCAAATATATCAGTTTTCATCTTCACCACGCTATTTCTGACTAACCACCAGTAAAAAAGCCATTAGCGATCATTAGCTAATTTAGCTAAGTAGCACTGCTAGCAAGACTATTACCAAACATTTGCCAAATTATCTCCGTAGCACCTATAGCAAAACTGCTGCCAAATGTTAGCTAACCAAATGGAGTGGTGCTCTGCATATACCATTATTTCAAGGCAGAGACAGATCTTCTGTCACTAGATACACGGAGCATCAGGCATAACTAATTCATCTACAGTTAAAATCCAGTCATTTTCAGATGCATATAACATCACTAACTCTGTCTACTGAAATAGTAACATTTGACTGCTATACAATGGTCACTAAGAACACAGTAGATAGACTACATACATCAACGAGTCAAAATCAGTTTCCCTCACATGAGGAAGAAATTATGTTAATATAGGTTAGCTTATGGAGAAAGTGCGACATCAGTGAGTTTGTGTGTGTTTTGAGTTTGAGTGAGATAGAAGTTCAAGGCATGACACAATAAGGAAAATGCTAGATGTCTGTCTGTAGCTAGACATCCCACAAAACTTAGACAGAACATGTAACTTAAAGCGTTATGACAAAACTACACTCTCACTCACAATCTAGTGCGATCTGCAGTGTTGCTTGCAGTGATGACCCTGCACAATATTGCTAATTAGCCCACTACAGCTACATATCCAGTAACATTAATGGAGCCAATGTTAGGTAGGCTATTTGATTAGACTGTTTTAGATTTGGGAGGTTATGCCTGTTATGGCACAACGCAGACATTGTAATTCTCATTGTAATTATTTATGTTCTAATGTGATGACAAGCTACGTATAGCAGTCTCTACGTTTTGGAATGTTCATGAAGTCAGTCATGAAAAACTGCTGTAAACATTTAATTTGTGTATTTCAAATACATATTTCTATGAAGATTAAGTTCTTAGTCCATTTCTCTACCTATTCAAAAGCAGTTGTTAACCTGCAAGGCTTGAGTTATTACATCTTGCACAAGCGCAGAACGTACATGTGACTGTAGTTGGCAACAGTTGAAGTGATGTGTCTTGATGCAACTTTTTTGCTGAAGAGGAAAGACGAGAGGCAACAGAGTGGTTGGCTGTTGGTTTGAGTCTGGGCGGTGTGTTGGCCGCTTTAGCTTGCAATCAGGTTTTAAAGCTCACCGCTGTGTTTCAATTCATTTAATTAATTTTAGCTCATAACCTGTAATGCAGACAATTTCTCTCTCTGTTAACCAACTACACCATCATATCATCAAAATTAGTAACTTTTACATTCATACATTTATTAATTAATTTCAGTTTTAGGCCTGACATAGGCCTAGCTTATTGTATGTCTACTTGAACTAATTAACTAAATAAATGACACCTGCACACATGACAGAAATCCTCTTGATTAAAGTGTTTTAAATGGTGCAGTGAAGCCCTCTAATGGGAGCAAAGTTGGCTAAGAAGTGCAGAATACAGTGTCATTCTGTATTTAACAGTAATGGCTATCATTAACTTACAAGCTAATGTCTGTAACCAGCACTGTTTCCTGAGGTTTTAGAGCTCACTACACTGCTCATGGTATGTGACTAACATTTTCATAATGTAAATAGTGGCAAATATTATCTTCTCAATCTTTTAACCAGCTTCAACTTTTCCATCACCAATTAGTAACTTTTATAGTGATGCCCTCTAGTGGCTCTATTAACTAAAAATATAATTCCTCCCCCCATATACTTAACATTGAGTACTGTGACATTTTAACCATTAATGTTTGTAGTAATTCCAGTCACAGACTTTTTGTGTGACCTTCTGGCTGTCGGTAGGAACGAGAGAATACAACATAGACCAAATAGCGAACATGCATTTTACGCTAACTGAATGCCATCATAAACTCACTTTCACTTTCGTTACCCACAATACCATTAAGTTAGTGTTAAGTAATTAACTTAGGCCAAGGCTACAGCATGTCTAATTTAGGTAATGAAACCTGTAGCCTCTGACCGCTTTCTTGATGCATCAGAAGACCACATAATTAAAGTAGAAAAGCAGGCTACTTGGTTAAATTGTTGTGAATGGTGCAATGATGGCCTCTAGTGGTAGACTGGTACAGTATGAGTAATCGTAAATTGCACAATTGGGCCGGAGTAGGGGCCACACCATAACACATCTATCTGCTACAAATGCTACATCAAACACCCAAGAATGCTGTTTGCATTTTCATGCACAGTGTAATTCCTTGGAATTATAATCTCTAGTTTTGTTTGTTATTCTTAATTTGCAACTGTCATGTTTCATTTCGCTTGGTAACAGTCCTTTTTCATGAAAGTCAGGCCATCATATTGTGTGCTACTAATAAAAATATTAGTTTTGGAAGTCTCTTTCACTTGTTAAAAATCAGCTGGAATGTAAGATTAGTGCATCACTAGAAATTTGCAATCAACTAACATAATCCTAGAAAAAAAAGACAATTGCGTTTCCCCTTTTGATGAACATGAGTTTGACTTCTGATCTTCTATGACAATCAGGAGTTGTGTGTTCAAGTATGTCGTCTCAGAGATCAAGTAGTAACCAATGAGGTTCTGGAGTTATGTTCAGTTGTACTATGTGTAATGTTCCAGTGTTTGAGTTTGGTTTCACTAAACTAGTTCCACTAGTGAAGCCCAATTATTTGGTAACTGCTTCCTGGCAGTTAGCTGATGTAAGAAAGATTGAGAAAGTGCCATTTTCCTGTGCGCGCACACTAGGCAAACGGTCGAATGTCTGGTAGTGTTGGGTCCATGGATGAGTTTCAGTAATGTATATTTTAGTGGTGTGTGCTGATATCAGTAGACCTCTGCCAGCTCCTTTGCTTCATTGTTGATGTCAGTTCTCTGAAGTTGTCCCAGTGTGTGCACACTATAACAGTTAATTGCTTCATCCAAAAAAATGTTTGGTAACACTTTAGAAAATGGATCCTTATAACACATTAGTAGGGGAAATGTATCAATTAAGCCCCCCAAAATGTAAGTTTAGACATTTTTCATTGATATTAACATGGTTGGCAGGGGAGGTATCTTGTCAAACTGCAAGATTAATCTCTCATTTGAAAATGTATGCATTCATTTTTATAGATTTTAAAAGATATATTGTAAAATATGCCAAAAGTCAGGTATGGGCTTAATTGGTACCGTGGCACCTTTTAAGCACATGGGTGTTCCAAATAAGCCCATTATCATTTTAAATTTTTAATAAAATATAATAATTATTATTATTGCTTTACAATAATAAAAAACAGTAATGCATCAATTCAGTAGTATGTTAAATCGACAAAAAAAAGAAAATAACTCTTCATCTAGATCTAGGTTTAGGGGAGGGACTGAAAAGGTGGACAGTTGCTCTAGACTGAATCATAACCTCCTCACAGATGTCTTTTCTTTATTTCTGTTATTGTTTTATTCCATTTTCTTTATTTCTTTCTGTCTTTATTTCTTTTTTCTATCCATCTTAATTAGTTTTTTCATCCATTCCCTCATACAAAGCCATAACTTTGCAGGCCTAACTTCTATGTAGATTTACACCTATAATGGTACTTTGAGGATGATCCATTCAGAATCAGTCTTTGTTAAGCCATAAGGTTCTTTTACCCTAACACTTATTACTAACTAATTATGAATAAAACATTTATATAGATTTGCAAATAATTGATTAAGAAATTATATGTTACTATTTAATATGGGGTTTGTTCTTCATTTAAAAAACATAAATAAATAATAACATACCATTTAGATTCATGACTAAACAATTACAAAATGTTTATATATGTTTGTAAAATCAAACCAGTTCACATTTGTCAAATGAACTGTGCATGATTTGTTAGCGTTGTTACATGATTAACTTATTTGAAAATAATAACTATTTCTAAGTAACTTGTATCTGTGTTATATTATTCTATGATTTGCTTCTAAGGCATTCATTGTAATTGAAATGAAAGGTTAGCCTTTTATACAACAAACTAATTATGAACAAAACATTTAGAGGGGTTTTAATAAATATGTTATTTTGAGCTCTGTTAAATTTTGCATTGTCAATTATAGCCTGGGTGACATTAGTCATTCTATCTGTCACATTTCCCCATGCCTTCAAAAGTAACTCCCACAAGATAGATTAACTCAATGGACTTTCTCCATAGCATACAATCAGGTTTAATCTACAAAAGCCCCATGATGTTCATATAAAGAAATTGTTGTAGCCACTCCATTCAGAATTCTTTTAGCAAAATTCAGGTTGACTGAGTTTGTTGGTGTTTATTGAGTTGTTATACTGTAGTGAGGATTAATTTGGCTCAATCATGTGCTGTCCACAGGGCATTGTATGGCTTTGCAAAATCTTATGATACTCTTCTTTCCTTCCCTCCCTACCTTGAAATCTATACAAATCTTCCATAATCCAGAGATTGTGAAACCATGCTTGATTTATGACATAAAGAACGGTTCTGTATCAAATTACTGCAAAAGGTGACTTTTTAAATGGAAACAAAAATGCAATAAAATATTCAACATTTCAAATATAATTATTAATTATTTATCTAACAAGAATTGTATGCCTTGTTTCCTGTTGACAAAAAAAATTGTGCTTCCATGAAAAACTCTGGAAGCCAAGTGATCCAAAACTTTTGAGCGGTGATGTATTTGTAGCACATCTTACAGAGGTTTTTGCATCCACATATCTGAAGTGTAAACACATCTTCATATACAAACAGTGAGCTCATTATGTGTAATTCGCTATTACATTTTACACATGATCTGTTAATGTTTACACTTTATTTCCAAACTTTTTGCATCCCTTAATCTGAAGTGTAAACATGTGTTCATATACAGTTACAAAATACAATACAATACAAACCTCAATATGTGTAGCTCACCATTTCCTCTCAAAAATGATCAGTGCATGAAGAGCCGTCAGCTGACGGCTGAAGAGTCAGTGAAAGCATCAGCCTTCTTTTTCAGCCCTTCTCGTGTGAAGACATTATTGGGTAAAAACGTGCTTGTCTACCTGCTCTTGTCCACCGAGCAAGGCCGCCGAACAACATATGTCTTTTCAATTACACTTTTCAGTTGTCAGTTGTACAGTCATTTTATTACAAGCAATAAAACATATGGGCAAATGCTCAAAAAGTAACACTGGCTAGATCACAGAACAACAAACACAACAATGTAGCACTCCCTAGCACTGTTTACTGCTTGTGCTAGCAGATACCATTCTTGATGACAGGATTTATGCTAACGAATTTGCTTATTCAGATCAATTGGCAAACATGTTTCATGGCCTTCCGATGGCATTTCAATCAATCTGTCTCTTAACTGTGATGCTTACTTGCAAATCACTCAGGCATGGCAACATGCTTAAACTAGCATGCAAGCTGGCTGTAAACTATGTCTCAGATGTGTTACAGCCCACAAAAGTTTACGTATTCAACCCATTTGTGTGTGTTCGGCTCATTCAGTGTCAGTGTTTGTTTCCAGAAATTCTGATTTTCTAACTTTCAATTAATATATAGCTTTACAGCTACATGTACAAGCAATATCATGTTCCCATTACTGGGTGGTTTCATACTAGACTCAGTCCTAAAACATCACAACATGTTGTTCTATTTGGCATTCTAACCTTTTTAATAATTCTCTACAGCCGTGTGGCACTTGGTTTAATCTGAAAAGGGGCAACGTATTTTCTGTAAATTGTATCATCAGCCTATGTGGGACTTCAGGAGGTGTATCTTTCTGTGGTGGAGGTGGAGTGAATTTCTAAGCAGGTCTGAGTGCCGCCGGCACTGCGGCAGATAGCAGTAGCGGAGTTCAGCAGATATTGCGCTAATAACCACTTCTGTTGAACAATGTTAATGTAAAATACAGTGCAATATTTATGTATGGTTAATACACGATTGGTTAATATACAATTTTATTTTTTATGTTTACATAAAAATCAGTTGTGCAGCTTATTCGCAATTTGTGTAATATTTGGGAAATTATAGTAAAATGCTCACACTGAATCAATGCAGGGTTACAATTTAGCAGCCAATGGAGCAGCTTTCCTAGCTGCATGTTAACTTGTGACTGAGTTGAATTTCAACTCTGCATGAGCCAAGACAGGATAGAATGCTTGGGTATGATGCTTGACAATGACGGATCGAACTAACAAACCACTTTTGATCATAGCAACCATCCATTTAGAACTAGTAATGGCAGTTTATTCCCCTAAGTTTTAAATGAGTCGATGTGCGGCGGAAAGAAGTAGTTCTGCAGCGTGTGTATATTGGTGAATATAAGGCCCCTCCGCTCCGTGTCTGAACCTTATCACCACCTTGAACGTGCAACATTAACCGATATACGCACACTGTGTCATTCATTATCCCTTGCATACTACAATAATAACATAGTTACCACTTAGACATAGTTTACAAATTATTTACAAATAATAATTCCATCATTTAACAATGTTTGGAAATCACGTCAAATTCATTTGACAACTTGTTTGGTTTGGTCTTACAAACATATATAAACATTTTGTAAGATATTAAAGTGTTACCAAATGTTTCTGACAGTCAGGCCCAGGACCTTATACACTTTAATTGTGTTTTTTTTTATCTACATTTTTGTCAAATACTGTCAATGTGTAGGCCTAATGTACATAAAAAATAGTAAGTTTCCTTTTTTGTGCAGTAGTAGGGCCATTTGAAATCCGTTTTAATTTTTCTCAAATTCTGTTTATTTTTTCAGATCTTTTCAGATTTATTTTTTGCCGTTTCAGTTTTCGGTCTTTTTAACCACTCAAAAAATTCTTTGGCTGAAGGCCCAAGTCATGTAAGATGTTATTGGGGACAGAAGGCCCAATCTACATGCTCTTCCACACTCATATGCACTTTGCCCTCTGTCAGACTATAGGGTAGCCTACAAATCTATATGGATATAAAATTATAAGCATCATGAATAGACTAATTTTGTAGCGTAGGCCTACATATGATGTCATTAGGAAAGGGGTCAATGTTTTCAATGATTAATTTTTCACAAAAAGGATTTCAGTGTAGGTATGCACATCAGTGGCTCTTAAATGTTTCAGTGCTTTTGTATGAACAGTTGAATGAATCCGTGTCAGTGTTTTGAACATCATTACATCATCACAAATAGGTTATCGTTACTTCTAGCTTACCAATAGGCAGCAATAGGCAGATGAGCAGAATCACTCTCTCAATGAGGCTGTGGGCTCCCACTGCACGAAATTGTATGCATGTACTATTGTGTTTTATGACACGAAATTAGCAAGTAGTTCTTGATCGAGAAAATTTTGTTTCCTTTTCTATCAGTACACCAGTGAGAAACGATGTCTAATCAGGAGGTAAGCTAGGCTACTGCTGTAGAAATGTTGCACATAGCAGGTATTTAAACTCACACGGTAAACGTATGTGATGGTTACAGGCTAAAGTGCAGCAATTTGGCCAGATTTTGCAAGTCAGTGGCTTGTTGTATAGGGTTTTAGACTGGAAATATGGAAAAGGTTGTTTTTAAAACTTAGATTTCAACCTGCAAAAAATTCTGTGCAATTCCGCGTAAAACAGGAAAATTCTGTTTTAATGTCTGGATTCTGTGATTCTGTCCACGTTTTCCTTATCGCGGAAATCATAGGGCCCTACTGTAGTACACTATCCTCTGATCTGTGATCTGTTTTGGTTTTTATACTGATTTTTTAATTTACGTTGTGTTCTTGTCTCCATCTTTCCAGCGGCTGATTGACAAGACTAAGGTGACCTGCCTGAAGTGGTTGCCCAAGTCAGAAAACCTGTTCTTGGCCTCCCATGCCAGTGGGCATCTTTATCTGTACAATGTAGAGCATCCATGTGGCACCACAGCCCCCCAGTATTCTTTGCTACGGCAAGGTGAGGGTTTCGCTGTCTACGCCTGCAAGAGCAAAACGCCCCGCAACCCACTGCTTCGTTGGGCAGTTGGGGAAGGGGGGCTCAATGAATTTGCCTTCTCTCCAGATGGTGTGCATGTGGCCTGCGTGGGCCAGGATGGCTGCTTGCGTGTCTTCCATTTTGATTCCATGGAGTTGCAAGGTGTAATGAAGAGCTACTTTGGGGGGCTCCTGTGTGTGTCCTGGAGCCCTGATGGCAAGTATCTGGCCACTGGTGGTGAGGATGACCTGGTCACCGTGTGGTCATTTGCTGAGAGTCGTGTTGTAGCCCGCGGGCATGGGCACAAGTCCTGGGTGAACGTGGTGGCCTTTGACCCCTTCACCACCAGCCTAGAGGAGGAGGAGCCAGGTGAGCACAGTGGAAGTGAGGAGGACCTGCACCAGCCAGGTGGAGGAGGAGGAGGGCTGCATTTTGGGAGAGTGCGCACCAGCAGCACACTCTCACGCCTCTCGCGCCACAGTTCGAAAGGTAGCCGAGCCCCATCAGTAACTTACCGATTTGGCTCGGTGGGGCAGGACACTCAGTTCTGTCTGTGGGACTTGACAGACGACGTGCTGTACCCTCGGCTACCCCTCTCACGTGCCATAACCAACACGTTTGGGTCAGGGGTGCCATCCTCTGGGAGCAGCAACATCACCAACACAGGGGGCACCACAGGGGTGGAGGGCCACCACCATCCCACCACTAACCCCCACCAGCCTCCTACACTTCCTCTTCCACGCTCACTGTCTCGCTCCAACTCCCTTCCCCATCCAGCAGTAGCTAACGCTTCCAAGGGTCAGAGTACGGGGGATGGTGGGAGTGGGGGAAGTGGAGGGGGCAGTGCTGGGGGAAGCGGTGGCTCTGCATTTAGCATTGGTCGCTTTGCCACTCTCTCCCTGCAGGAACGCAAGTCAGACAAGTCTAGTGGCGGAGGAAGTGAGAAGGAGCACAAGCGCTACCATAGCCTAGGCAACATTAGCAAGAGTAATGACAAGATCAACATGGCTCCTCGCAGCAGCCGCTTGGATGCGGCCAAAGTGCTTGGCACCACCCTGTGCCCACGCATGAATGAGGTACCCCTGCTGGAACCCCTCGTCTGCAAAAAAATCGCCCATGAGAGGCTCACAGTGCTGGTGTTCATGGATGACTGCATCATCACTGCCTGTCAAGAGGGGCTTATCTGCACATGGGCGCGGCCTGGCAAAGTGGTAAGGCTTCACTACACTTTCTAAAGGAAGATTGTTTTTTGTTGAAGATTGTTAGCTGTAGTTAACTTTGGTTTGATTTGAAAGAAGGAGAGTACTTTCACAAAAGTTGCTCCCCAATTATTTGTTAACAACATACAAGATCTCCCTTGTTTGATAAGGTATGATAGTGATAATGATAATGATTATAAAATAATCTCTTTTTATTCATTCTTAAAGGAATTCTGCATTCTGGAATGGATAGTTGTGGTCCTTGATTATAATTTTGTCTGTTTTTCCTCTCTGCTGCCCCCCACCACTTTTGGTGTGAGCAGCATGCAACCCAGTCATTGGGAGCACAGAATGGGAACTCACCTAGTGGCACAGTGGTATAGCTGGGAATGGATCCCTGCATCTCTGCAACTTAACCTGACCCAGACGCCTTCTCCCCGTCTATCTCCCCAGAGCTCACACGTTGGCCAGAATGCCTACACAAGGGAATGCACCAACAGGTGGCCAAGGATCCATTAAACTGACCCACATACAATCAACAGACTATCATTTGATTTTTTTCTCTTCCTTCAGTTCATATATCACTATAACCGCCTCACCTATAACAATGTCCTAAAGACCTTAACCTCCAAGAATCCCTTACAGTAAACCAGTAGACAACTCTGTTCTCAAAATGGTGTGTAATGCCACGGCCATTGTATTTTATTTATTTTATCATGAGACTGTACTAATTTATAATGTATATTTTGAGAATATCAATTGAAGAGGACTGTGTAACAACATAACAAATAATAATAAAAAAACAGATCAAGTTAATATATGAAGATCCTATATTGTACATATTGACACATTTAAGTGAATGTTTAAGGGAATGATGTAGTGTTCTTGTGTGCTAAAGGAAAAGGTGTTTTTACCTCCGCCAAGGAGGTTATGTTTTCGCCGGTGTCTGTCTGTCTGTCTGTTTGTCTGTCTGTGTACAAAATAACTCAAAAAGTACTGCACGGATTTGGATAAATTTTCGAACAACGTGGGTATTAGGACAAGGAACAGATGATTAAATTTTGATGGCAGTCTACCAAACACCATCTGGAATTTTTATTGTGTCAGTGACCCTATGTTGCCTTCTGAGGTCTGCGCTCTCTGAGTGCTTTTGTAGGTTTTTTTTTGGTGTTTTATTAATTTTTTTTTTTTTAAATGTGTAATTTTTCCCCTCAGAACAAAGGTGCATTATGGCTTTCACAGCATTAAACACTGACATTCTTTGCAGTGGATGTTGTGCTCCGGTAGTGGGCTAGTTTAAGTGTGCCCCCAAATCTAAACAGTGTAAAGACAAACACTACACACAGCTGTGAAGCACGCATTTAGGCTGGCTAGTGTAGCGTCCAGTAAGCTTAATTCCTTGTACACCTGCAATGCCTCTTGCAAAATTTTGCACATTTTACAGTTCAAATCAAGCCAACTATTGTGGCACTGGATGCAGAGGTTTTAATGTTGTTGGGTTTTCTTCCTAATTTCTATTTTTAATTATTGTTTAGGCTTTATTTTTCATCTTGCTGTTTATTGAAGTTGCTTTGTCAGGATAGGCCAAGCTACTAAACAGAGCTATGTTTATCAGTCATCAGTCATTTGTGTAACTTCTATGTTTTTCTACAGAAAAAAAACACTCGTCATGCTGTGATGTGACATTAGCTACTAAACCAGATTTTTTGTTTGTTTTGATTTTCCAATGCTGTCAGTTCACCATGTTAATATCCTACCTGTCACATGAGGATTGTGAATTTTGAATCCTTTTTGTTTGTTGTAGACCTGTTCTCAAATTCCTGTATTTTTTTGGATAGCATTGGATAGCACTGCAGCTTGTGGGAAAGCAAGGAACCTTAATATTACTATTAGACATTAGTAGTGAATCCAAATCCAACTCTACCCTATGTGACATCAGTGCTAACTTGGCATAGTAAGACATTATTCCAAACTACAGGAATGGAACATTCCATCCCAGTTGGGCCTTGAGTCATTAGAAGGAGAGGCAATCGGTCATTTTTTTATATTCAGTTGTTTACAGTTTCAGTAGCATGTTGATGCTTTATTTATTTTTATTTCAATTACATTTGCATTAAATCCACAACTACATACCTGTCTGAGGTGTTGAAGTTATCAGACATCACAATATGGCATTTAAATATGGAAATCTGTTATTAAAAGTCTTTCCCCCAAACATATCTTCTCTTCTCTGTACTCTTCAATTTAACTGGAGTAGTGGTTTGGTTTGTAGGATGATTTAAGATAGGTTATATGCCATATTTGCTTCTTGTCAAGTAAAGGTAGCTTGTTTTCACTTTAGGCTATGTGATAATATGCAACAATCACATGTTAAGATTAATTCCAACCAACACCATGTTAAGATTAATTAATTTGTAAAGGTGAATATAGACTTTTTTTTTCAAATGTAACTTTTAATGAACTTATGTAGCCTAACCTTGTCTAAACTAGTAGCAACCTCCACTGATTGACCAACTGCTATAACAATAAGGCGACCACACATTAATGTAACACAACCCCAGACAACATTACTGAAAAAATAGACATTGATATCTCTCATATTAATATTTTATTTATTCATGACATACTCCTTAGCTTTATTTATAGTAAATGTATGTTTTAGCATGCAAAGGGGCTTAGACCCAATTTTGGTCTAAGTTTGCTTATATTTGAATTTAACAGTCAATGAAATTATACCCCTCCACTCCATGCTCTTAAAGCCAAAGGTGCAAATCTCCACATTAAACAGAGAAAGGTAACTGGACTTTGACTGAATTTATAAACAAGTGTGAGATATTTGTTGCTTTTTTCCCAAGAAAAGAGTGAGATTTTGTTTGTTTTGTATAGTACACACATGGATATATGGTTGATCACAGTTCAGCTGTGTAACACTGAGGTGTCAATAAAAAAGTCTAAGTGAATTAAACAATAAAAAATAAACAAAATGACAGCAATAATAATATAGTCCTGACACAGAGATGCCACCCTTCCCCAGAATATCAGGACCTCATAGAAGTCCTCCAATGAAATTCAGTAGGATGGTCTTTGCTAGTCAATAAAATTTACACTGAGCATCCAGGTAAAATTTTCATTAGGTTAGTTAGTAAGCAATGATGCAGCAGTAATATTGTGATATTATATTAGACAATGGAAAACTCATCAGTTGTGGCTTCAGTCATATTAACTGCTTTCTATGGCATGGAGAATGACAAATCTGTGTATTTTAGTCTTTTTCTAATACTATTCATAGCTATTGTTTTTGAAAACATTGTTTTAATCTGTGTTATAGTCAATGATAAGGCACTGCATGAACCGATGTATTTATTTATTTGCAACCTGGCAGCAAATAATCTTTATGGCAGCACTGCACTTTTGCCTCCATTGTTAAATAAGTTAATTTCATACTCTTATGAGGTATCACTGACCTGTTGTAAACTGCAAATATATTGCATTCACACATATGCAATGATAGAATTTACCATTCTAGCCGTGATGGGCTATGATCGTTATCTGGCCATCTGCCAACCACTACGGTATCCAAGAATGATGTCTATCACCAAAGTGTACTGTCTTGTTGCATTTTCATGGTTGTATCCATTAGTTGCATTTGCCCTGTTTTTTATTCTCACTTTGCGGTTGAAATTTTGTGGTAGAGTGATGGAACGAGTGTTTTGCCTCAACTATTCCCTTGTCAAGCTGTCCTGTACTAACACATCAGTGGAGAGTATTGTAGGATTGCTTTCTGTCGCTGTGTATGCATTTCCTCAGCTCATCATGATGGTTTTTTCTTATGTAAAGATTTTAAAAATTTGCCTTTTTGGTTCCAAGGAATCTAAAATCAAAGCAGTAAAAACATGCACCCCACACATCATAGCCATTATAAACTATAGTCTTGGATGCTTTTTTGAAATAATACAGAGTCGCTTTCCAACTGTTCATTTTCCTTTTGAAATGCAAATATTCATGTCACTGTATTTTTTGATACTTCCACCATTTCTAAATCCAATTATTTATGGACTTAGCATCCAAGTTGTGAGAAAAGATATACTGAAATTGTTTTCGTATAAAGATAGATTTATCAAATAGGTAAAAATTATAAATCTTCAGTAGCTGGCATACAGACTTTACCAAGCTGAATGTTCAAATTAGCTGTTCACATGGGCATGATGGTTCAAATAAATTTGGCTTTATGGATGTATTTTCATTCATTTTACTTCATGTAAAGATTGTAGTGTAGTGCTTAAAGATGTGGTGAGGGCGAGTAAAGAAATATATTGGCAACATTAAAAATGCCTGTCAGATATTCACTAAAGTCAGCCTGGAGACCATGCAGCCCCTCTTTTGCAATAGCACTTGTACCCTTTTTGGTCTCTTTGGAGAGAGATGTAGCTAATGTAAAGTTGCATTCATGATATCTCACACCCCCCAAAATTATACTTACAATACGAACTTTGTTTTGCATGAGATGCATTAAATAGCAAACATTTGTCATGTTTTACTTAAAGAATTCTCTGAAAAACAATATTTAGGATATAAGTGGTTTTGTTTTGTAGTGAATATCCAGAACATTCTTAAGTAAATAGTAATGTCTTTTATGAGATTCTGAATTGAATGCTACTCAATTACATTTACACTAAATCCTTGGATTATGAACACGCAAAACATGAAACATTCTACTTCCCTTCAGCACAAAATTGTACCCAGTAAGTTTAAGTCATGAGATGAGGAATCCCTACACTATGTGCCTTCAGAGATCATGGTGTCATTTGCAAATCCGTTGAATTTCATCATGTCAAATAGGAAACTGCAATCACCTGCAAGTGTTGCTAAAGCACATGTTGGTGCAATGGCAGAAAATGAAGCAGCCTCTTTGCATGATGTAACAAATAAATGTTCCACAAGATGAGTCTTGGCTATATTTCTTTGACAGAGTGCACCAGTTTGCAACAGGTAAGAGGTTGACTTTAATTTCACACTCCTTGGTATTGTGTTGAACAGTAATAGCAACAGAGGTTATATGAAGTACTGAGCAAATTCATTTTTCATTCTTTTTCTATCTGAGATGTCATGCCAATCCTTTTCAAGCAGTTTGTCAGAAAATAAAATGCATTGGCCAAACCTCTGAAACTGTGCGTGTGGTGCAGTGCGGTGCACATACAGATGTTTATACTTTTTCCTTTGATACTTACTCACTGAATTTTGTAGCAGGAGTTCTTTGACTTTGTGAGTTGAGGTCAAATAACCTTCAGGTTGTTCATTTGTTTGTTATCATCTACTATCATCTATTAGTTTTATCATCTACCATTTTAGTCCAGCATTCATCTATATGTAGACAAAATGTTGGACTTAAAATCCAGTTTAATGACATCCAACAATCTCGATCCCCTGCTATGTATAAATTTCACACCATTACCAAAGAATGTAATAATGACATAAAATGACAAATTTTGTGTGCTCTGAAAATAAGATTTGCACAGATGTGTATAGTTATATTTCAAGATGTCAGTGAAATATCTCTGTTGCATACTACTCTTTCATAAACAGTAGCTACTGTATGGCCACACAAAAATCTGATATGCTCCAGTGTAGTTTCTTGCATGTTTCCAGTATGATATCTGGCAAATAGATGGGTGCATACATTTTGGTGCTTAGGACAGCCAAAGTGTTCCATGTCTTCCATAGGAAATAAAGGGGGCTTGAGTACACAAACTATTACCACAACAGCAACAAAAAACACTTAAATTGTATGTTAAAAAACTCATATGACTTCAGGCTGTGAACATGTATATGTGTTGTTGACACTATGTCAGCCAATCAGAAAACAGTATTCTATTTCTCCAGGTGATAAAATGATTTATTTAACAGTCTCTGTGTATCCTCTATGTAAAAGAAGAATGCTGTCCAACAGACTGCTACAGTTCACAATTATTACACTCTAAAGCCTTGTCAAACTGTATTGCAAAAAAATCTGCATGGTTCAGACCAGCCTTATTTATTTTAGACAGCATTAGTTTTAATTGCCAGATTCCTCATGTCTATTTTCAATATTAGCCTTTTATAGTGGGCTAGTACTTCAGTCTGGGAAGTCATTCATCCTACCTAGGTGGAGATCACTCCTACTGGCCTCTATACAAACTGTCACAGGTAATGTATTTACAACTAATGGAAAAAGCCTGTTGTACAGTAAAATAGATTTGCGTCATTCCTATTGTCCTTCCAAGAGGGCTTTGGATTAATAGAACCACAATGGTGATACTAGATCAGAAATATCATAAAAAAGGAAGTTTTGTTATGGAGAGGAGTATTTTATAAAGAGGTTCTCATGAGATGAGAACCATATTTCCATAATTGAAGAGGCACAACTCAAACAACATCCCAGACAGAAAATTTTAACATGGAGTAGATTGGGTAAAACCCCAACACACTGCAAGCAAATTTCATACAAACTATTAGAGCTTATTACCAATTCGCCAAAAATCCAAGAGCCAATCACGGTTGTTTGTGCAGCATGGGGTGGGCATTACATGACTCACAGTCACTGAAGGCATCTGCATTATGCCTGTGGTTAAACTATGGAACAAAACACCTGATTAAATTTTAGTGGTCAAATTACTAGTCAAATTACACCCCTCAACTCCATGCTCTTGAGGCCACAGGAGCAAAACTACACATTAAAAAGAGAAAGGTGACTAGACTTTGACTGAATTGTGACCTGTGAATGACCTGTTGTGAACTTCAAGTATATTGCATTCACACATATGCAATCATAGTCCTGTATAACACATCAGTGGAGAGTATTGTAGGATTGCTTTTTGTAGCTGTCTATACATCTCCTCAGCTCATCATGATAATTTTTTCTTATGTAAAGATTTTGAAAATTTGCCTTTTTGGTTCTATGAAATCTAAAGTCAAAGCAATAAAAACATCCACACATCGTAGCCATTATACTATAGTATACTAAATTAAACTATAGTCTTGGATGCTTTTTTAAAAAAATACAGAGTCGCTTTCCAACTGTTCATTTTCCTTTTGAAATGCAAATGTTTATGTCACTGTATTTTTTGATACTTCCATTTCTCAATCCAATTATTTATGGACTTAGCATCCAAGTTGTGAGAAAAGATATACTGAAATTGTTTTCATATAAACAGATTTCTCAAATATGTAAGAAAATATGTCTACTAATAAATCTTCAATAGCTGACATATAAACTTTACTAAATCGAATGTTGAAATTAGCTGTTCACATGGGCATGATGATTAATCCAAATAAATTTGGCTTTATGGATATATTTTCATTCATTTTACTTTATGTAAAGATTGTGTTGTTGTTTAATTATTTACATTTCATTACATGCACCATTTCCCTTCGTCTTTTTTTACTTGTAGTGCTTAAGGATGTGGTGAGGGCGAGTAAAGAAATAAATTGGCGACATAAAAATCAAATATTCACTAAAGCCTGGAGACCATCCAGCCCCTCTTTTGCAATAATACAAAATACTCTTTGGGGTCTCTTTGGAGAGTGATGTGGCCAATGTAAAGTTGCATTCAAGATATCTCAAACCCAAAAGAATTATAATAATGACAGAAACTTTGCTTTGCATGAAATGCATTAAATAGAAACTATTTGTCACGTTTTACTTAAAGGGCTAAAGAATTTCCTGAAAAAACTAATTTAGGATATAAGCGGTTTTGTTTTGTAGTGAATATCCAGAATATTCTGAAGTAAATAGTAATGTATTTTATGAAATTCTGAACTGTAATTGCTACTCAGTTACATTTACACTAAGTCCAAGGATTATGAACACGCAAAACAGACTACTGGCTTCTACAAAACTGTCACGGCTGATGTATTTACAACTAATAGAAAAAAGTTAAACTCTTGTTGTACAGTAAAATAGAATTGGGCCATTTATATTGTCCTTACATGACGGTAAAATTTGTATCAGGTGAAAAACACTTGTCTTTGGATTAATAGGACCACAATGGCAATGCTAGTGGAAATATCAGAAAAAAAGGAAGTTTTGTTATGGAGATGAGTATTTTATAAAGAGGTTCTCATGAGATACCTGATCCATACTTCCATTATTGAAGAGGCACAACTCAGGAACTAAACAGGATAATCACACTGTAAATTTTGACATGGGGTACCTTGGGTAGAAACCCAGACACACTCCAAGCAAATCTCATACAAGCTATTAAAGCTTATTATCAATTTGCCAAAAATCCGAGAACCAATCACAATTTCTTGTCCAGCATGGGATGGGCATTACATGACTCACAGTCATTGAAAGCATCTGCATTATGGTCTATGGTTAAACTATGGATGCTGTAAAAGTCTAATGCTTCAATTTTTTTCAGTTTCTGTGAGATTGTCTGCAAAGACAAAGACAACCCGGTTGTAATGTTTGAGTGGTATCAGAGTCCTGCACGAGTCCACTTTTGGAGACCTGGACCTGCACAGTACAGCACCACACCAACCTGTTCAGGATTTGGCTGGTTAGCTTCAGCCAATTAGCAAGGCAATTCCTCGTCACCATTTTCCAAAAATCATCATCATTAGCATAATTTCCAGCACCTTTCCCCCATGGTCATTGGTGGGTGCTCCCCTTTCAGCTCATGCACGAGTTCAGTGTTGTGCATGAGCTCCCTCGGATGTGCATATAGATGGTAATATATGTGTAGGTGTATTTCTGTCCCATTCCGCTCCCACGAAAAATCACCTGTCTGGTCCCCATCCTGAAGCAGATTTTTTTTTAAACTCTGTCCTGTCAGGCTCCAATTTTAACCGGAAAGTAGTTAGCCTATCTCTATGGGGATGCATTGTTTTACTATTGTGATTTTGGAAGTTAGGCTACTGTTATCCTATGGACGCCATGCTGTAGAATCACCCATGTAAAGACACAAGCCAATTAAACAACTGTCGCTTTCCATACATTATCAAGGCTGATATATATAGAAGGTTAAAGCTGCCAAAAGCTGTAGAACTGTGCATCAACAGAATAGGGCTAGGTTTTTGCTAAATTACACGGAAAAAAATCGGTGACATGTCAAAGACTCATGTTGGCCACATGGAAACACTCCAGTGAAATCAGAGGTAATGGTAATGGTAAGTACGGGTTAAGGTTACTAGCTAGTTGTATTTTAACTGTTATATACAGTTTATGATTTTAACACTCCTCCAAATGATCTGATAGTATGATATTTACTGATGAACAAGTACATGGCAGACTTAAACGAAGTTCCCTTAAACGTCTGCTTTAACAAGTTTGTGTTCCTAAGTCAGGCATGGACTAAGGCTAACGCTTTGCTGCCACTCGAGCAAAAATGGCTGACAAACAGTAATTACAACAATAATATGACCCAAATAGTCAAACATATTCATCCAGGAAATACCAGACATTGTAAACATATAATGATGGAGCATTGAGGACGACCAGGTAAGGTAAATGATGTTACTTTTACCGTTCGTTATCTACATTAACATATAGTTAGCTAGTGTAAGTGCTAAATACAGGGGTGACAGGTGAATGTTAGCATGGTAGTATTAGCCTTACCAAAATAACTGCTAAGAACTTCCCAACTGATAGCCTGTTAAAGTTAAGTTGAAGCCAACAAAAAATACAGTCATTAGAACAAGGCATTACTGTGGAAATGTTTTAATTAGCCTATAATGTGCTATATAGCATGATTTTAAGTTTGGTAGGGTTACATGATGAACTTCACAGTCCAGAACAAACCCGACAACTTCGTAGTTAACAAGGATCATGGGTCAACCACGCCCATTTTTTATATATTAAAATAACATTTTAAAAAATAAGTCCTCGATTGGGAAAATTCATTTTAAAGGTGAAAAGTTACGCAGAAAATGGGCTGCTTGGCCGTAGAGATGCATGGGAATGAGCGGGGTTATAAAGTGTACTGCAACTAGACTTCCAGTTTTAAGTTTTAAGGTTGATGCGCTGTCCATATATATGTATATATATATACAGTCAATGATCTAATCCATGTCTGTGCAATTCTACAGCAGGGTTCTCTCCAGATTGACTTGTTTTGTAGTTATTTTTCTGAGCTCACGCGTACAGTCCAGCCCTGTATATACACGGTCTCAAACCAGCAACTCGCAGCAGGACAGGGACTTGAGCAAGCTAGCCCCAGGTTGCTAGTTTTACTGGCTAAGGTTACAGGGTCATATATGAGTATATCTACTGGTACTGTAACTGGCATAGTTGGCCGAAGCACAAGACCAATCGACCTACATCATCATAGCATAGCCTATCATACATGCTAGGCAATGATAATTGGAAGATAGAGGAGGAAGGACATGAGACGTTTTTTGTAGATGACTTTGGTCAGCGTTACTTCACTTGTTTTGTATCACCATCTATCAAGCTGCTTCTGTGATCTGTCTTTCGCTAGGCAACCCTCGAGCCATCTCTGACTTTCATGTAGTTCTTGACCCGCATACAAGTCATTAACATACAGGGTATTTGCATGTTGGCGAGCTTGAACATGAAAATAAAAAGTGGGAAATGAAAATTCTATGTGAAAAATTGACATGAATCGGCAGCAGGTAGGGGCATGGTGTAGAGGTCTATGCAGGACTGATTTTTCGTCCCACTCCTGCGCGCTCCCACAAGTTTCTGCTCCGCTTCCATTCTGCCGGCGTTCCAGAGATTCCCACACAATGAACTGATTGCACAAGAAGTTAATGGAAAGTAAAAGTAGTGAAACATACTGCAACAACAGTTTGTTTATAATATGTAATTGTTATTGTCTCTCAAGCTTAGGGCATGATGTAGGGCATGATGTATGTAGACTCACACATAACCTGAACGATTAGGAAAACAATTTGGCAAAACAGAATACTGTCTTCTGGTACAAACTGAAAAGAGCATTTTAAAAGGAAAAAATAAAATTACTTTAGCACAAAGTAATCCACAGGTATTTCAACCTTTATCCTATCACTTTGATAAGGTAACCAAAAATGCAACTGTTGTTGCCAGGGAACAAGTATCCACGTGTGCTATCAACCCGCACAATGCAACCATCCGCAGGTTATGTTACCACATATGTTGTTCCCCAAATCCCAAATCTTTTTGTAAAATGTATTTACTGCAAATGTATACTTTGCAGGAGTCCAGAGAACAAAGTCTTTGTCCCGCGAACACATTTCTCCATTCCTGCCCGCACCCAAAAGAAGCTCTCAAATGTTGATCCTGTGGGTCCCTCAGGCGTCCCGTCCCGTTGCAGGCCTCTAGCATGGTGCCAGGATTTTTAAGTGGGCCAGACCAATCGTAGATGGGCCGAGTTTTAACGTAACGCAGTTAACGCATGTAAAAATAATGGGGCGCGGAATTTTTCTTCTGTGATTAAATAATGTTAGCCTGGCTATGCCGTCCTAGCACTTCTGCTTGATTATCATCTCCCAACAGTGCTAGTCTGGATTTGATCCCATTGATCTTGGTGTCTCAGGAGGCATTTTAACCTGTTTTAAACTGTCCAGTGAACAGAGGGAGGCGTTGTGAATGCACAGCTAGAATGCTATCAGTCAAGGAAAGCTATCAGTCAGGGCTAATCCGATCTTTTTAAACTCCTCAAAACACCTCAAGCAAGCAATCAAATCCTACTACAGAATGTCCATACCCTATATGAAATTTCTGTTGAATTTAGAACACTAGATAGGTAATGGTGGGCAAAGGGGAGCACTTCACCATATAATTGTGTTGCTACTTCTTGAAAGGAACAATAAAAAAAAACTTTACACTTTTCTTAAGGCGTTCCTTCACAAGATTTTACTTTTGTTTAATCGTTCAAACAAAGCTAGTCCATTCGGTCTAACCAACATTACACACACTGCCGTCAACTGTGCCATCAATGGGATAGGCCTACATTTGTATCATCATATGCCTAGTTACATTTCCTTCATCATCTGATCTAGCTAGACAGATGCCTGTCATCTTTTAGCTCAGCTGCTAACCTCCATGTTGCAGGTCTCCCTGAGGAGAACCAACTGCATCTGCACTTACAAGCAATAAAATCTAATCTAAACATTGTTGAACTGTTAACTGAAGTATGATAGTATGTTATACATGATGCTAATGACAACAAAAGCGAAAACTCTTAAAGAAATCATGCAAATTAATAAAATACGTTTTTTTTTTTCAGGAAACAATGAAAAAATATTTATAAATCATTTGTGGAATTATTTATAAATTATTTAGGGAATTTTGCATGTTGTTTAGGGGGTTGCCCTGAAAAAATAGTGAATTTAGAACTTACCTATTATTATATAGCTAATATTATTGGGCATTATATTCCCACGTCAATTTGTTTTACACAGTTCCATTGAAACATTTTTTACAGCGCACACACATTTTTTTTTACCTGTGAGAACATTCAGTGCACATCCATGACATAGCTTTGTACCGTCCTCCTTTCCATTAGTAACATGTGACCTAACTGGCTTAATAAAATAGTGCTGGAAATGAGCCCCTGAAATTCTTTCAATTTTGGCTGAGTTTACTAGCCTAGCATTTCCCATCGAAATGAATGGGGGCAGGACTTCCAGCAGGAATACCGGGTGCTTTTCCTTTTCGGCCCCCGGTGGCCGCAGTGGTTGCCCTTCTTCGCCCATGAAACTGTCTGGGTTTTTTCTTAATGTTTTTTGGTAATTTTTTAGTCACCCAGGCGGGTGACAGCCATGCGGCTTCCCCCAAGATTTGGGGAGGTTTAAGAATACTATTGTGAGAGGTAGCACTTGCTTACGGCCGTACCCCGCTGAGCACGCCTGATCTCGTCCGATCTCGGAAGCTAAACAGCGTTGGGCCTGGTTACTACCTGGATGGGAGACCGCTTAGGAATACCATGTGCTGTAAGCTTTTCCCGGTGGCCACAGCGGTGAGCTACCTTTGCAGTTGAAACAGTTTTTTTTTTGTCTGTTTGTTTGTTGGTTTGTTTTTGTTTTTTTTATTTGGTAATGTTTTTGTCACTTTTTTACACAAAAAAACATGCAATAAAACATGGGGGGGAGGAAGCATTGACTTTGCCTTTTTTGTGCTCCATTGACTGCTTTCCTCTGGATGTATTTTAGCTGAAGGGAAAAAAATGAAAGGATAGTAAGAGTTAACTGAAAGGCACTGAAGCCAGCTTGGGGCTGCATGGCAGCCGGATGACAGGCGTGCAGCTCCCACTGAGATCTGGGGAAGTTTAAGAATACTATTGTGAGAGGCAGCACTCGCTTATGGCCATACCACGCTGAGCACGCCCGATCTCAGAAGCTAAGCAGTGTTGGGGTAGCAGGTGCTGTAAGTTTTTCCTTTTCGGTCGCCCTCCTTCACCTATGAAACTGTGTGTTTTTTTAAAAAAAAATGTTTTTTGGTAATGTTTTAGTCACCCGTGCAGGCAGGTGACAGCCGTGCGGCTTCCCCCAAGATCTGGGGAGGTTTAAATCTGCATCTGCCCGGGCCTGTTAACATTCCCCCTGTTACCCACCTATGCCTGTGATAAATCACACACAAAAGCATTTAAATTGAAGCCCTTTAGTTTCTTCATGCACCATGTCACAAGCACTACATAAAGGGCCTGCATGCACTAAACAAATGCAAGGTTTGCATACTGAATAGGCAGTGGGTGGCTACTTTTACTTATGTTATTTTTGCAGGCTGCAATACTATTTTGATTCACTTACTACCCATGGGCACCCAAACCAGTGCAGGACTCTGAATGGTATATGCAGGTGTGGCTTCTATCTCACCTCTGCCTCTAACCATGGAGGTGTCTTTAGCCAAGCACACAAGAGTGTGATGTGCCATAGTATCTGTGTTATGCTGTGTGAATTAACTGAAAGAGAATGGTGTAAGTAAGATGGAGTGCAGCAGAAATTTTCTTTGATTTCTTACAAACATATAGAAATACTAAACATGCATAATTTTCAAGAGGGGGAGGACTGAAAGTCATGCAGTGCTGTACTTCTCATTCTGCTTCCAAGGTTGGGCTGAGCAATACAAGATGAGTGGATGTACACATTTAAAGCAGGTGAGAAATACACATTTTCAAGATCATTGTTTAAGGACAGTTCCAACATTGTACGACTGAACATGAGTAAGTGTGCAATTATTTAAATATCTTGTCTGTTAAATACAGGAAATCCTCAAATTTCATATAATTTACATTTAATTGGCATCATGGATGTGGCAAAAATGCTCACTTTTAATGGAATTGGTCTAAATATAACCATGATACTTTCCTTACCTTGTACCCTAAATCTTCCCTGTCAGCTTAATGGAAGAGCAGCAACACACTGTAGAAGAAATGAGGAACAACACAAAGAATGCTTTGATGAAAAACACAGTAATGAGGTCCAACAGGATGACACTTGGAGCACTGCCCGTGAGAGCCTTCATTTTTATTTGATTCACCATCATAATTTATAGTGATGATATTACATACATATTGATGTAATTTCATTTTCTCCCATTCAGTTAAAGAAACTATATGTAAGATTGCTCGTTCAAAATGAGCTTTTCATGAGTTACTGTGTCAAGGACCATAGGCTATTAAACTCCTGTTTAAAAGTCCTGTCTAAACGTTTGTATAACTATGCCTTGGATTTCTGACCCAGCAAGCCTATGCGTGTTGCTAAAGCATCCTGGATTGATCTGAGGTCCCAAGGTCACTTGATGTGAAAGCTATTGGAAAAAAATAGACTTCCCATAGAAAACCAATGGTATTTCAATTAGATTTCGTGCACTGCGGTCTCCAGGCAGCCCACGCTGTCCAGAACAGCCTAATGAGCATGTAGGCTGTATAGATTATTCACATATGAATGATCTTGCTTTAAACAAAAGCATTGACCTTCTTCTGAATAGCCTATACTGTCCTTGACAGTTTGCAAATTACTTTGTGATTGTAGAACCTTTGAGTTTAAAATGTCTGCAACATCTTGTTAAGGCAACAGTATTTTTCCCATTATTATTCCAGGCCCCAGTGTTTGCTGGTGCTGTGGAACAGCCAAGCTCGAAAAGCCTTGATATAAAGGGTAGAATCCCCTACAAAAATGGAACAAATATGTCAGGAACGCTACCCAGGTATAGAAGAAACACAAGATGGTCATGTTGCAGAGTATGGGATAGATGAGGAAGTGGGATTTGAGTGCTTCACAGGGAAAAGAAACGATCATATTACAGCCACACACATTAAAAAAATTAAATAGTGTATTGTAATAACCATTTTTCTGCCAAAACATATAGTTCATTTGAGGAAGTGGTTGCCAGGCAACACTACATTTTTTCAAATTTTTTGTGTGTGGGTTCAGTGAATCTGAATGCACCTCTGAACACCAAAAAGCAAAAAGTAGACATCAGGTAAAAATCTAAAAAAAAAACTATGGATGTTGGTGACATGTGGACACAATGGAAAAATATTATTTCCAATCTCTGATTTTTAAAAGTGCAAAATGTAGAATTTTACCCATGCAAGTATATAATTATTGTGTTCAGCAGTACAGCAATGTGTACTCAAAAATTGTGAGTTTTCATGGCAGAAACTGAGAGTGACACAACACTAGCTAAAAAAAGAAGTATGCACTTAAAAGTACTTAAATACTTAATAAAATTTGACCTACAAGGAGTCTTTTCATTGCTATGTCAGAAGTTTGATTGCTTATGTTTTTTGGAGGTGAAAAAAAATGTATCTGTTTGCCGCCTTAGAATATAAACATCAAAAAAATGCAGTGGGGATGGGGGCGGAACCAATAGAATCTATGTAAGAAGAATCTATGGTAATGACGTTGAATCAGCGTTGCAGTGCACAGAACATATACTTTAGAGAAACCGATCTACGATATTTATCAACTTTATTTTATTAAGGTATCACTCGTTTGTCCTCATGTTGAACTCCCAGGTATTGCAGACTTGCTCACATAACTGTCCATTAGTTTTGTACACCTCTCTGTATCAATTCATGCTCTCATTAGTAATTGTTCTATATTATGTTTTGCAGAGTCCCTAAATATGACCATTTTTTAACGTCATATTCTGTTAATGCTGGTATTATGCAAATGCACATGGTGTGATAACCATGAACTTCCATAATATGATGTGGGTATACTATTGTCTGTCTGTCTGTCCCTTTGGGCACAACCTCTCCCTCCAATGTTTTCTTGCAGGCCTCATTCGGGTTTGCACCATGATGATGCCAATGCTAATGATGTTGTATGAAGGCTGTCGCCATCCCTCTCAATCCTGGGCCTTGTTGGGTAACAAAAGTATGCCATTGTGGGACTGGACAACACTGCTTGTGGTCTTTATATATACTGCTCTCCAAGGAGCTCTCTACTATTTACCATTTGGCACAGTGAGTCATGGAAAATTTTAAATCTGGTGAAATCCTGAACTGTGTGAACTACTGACCTTACATTTACATTACATTTACATTTAGGCATTTAGCAGACGCTTTTATCCAAAGCGACTTACAAAAGAGGATAACATTCAAGCTACAACACAATGAACTAACAAGGAGTGCATATTGCTAACATAGAATCTGCGCTGTTTTAAGTTGAAAGTGCAATAGTGTAACACAATGTAGAGAAATTAAATTATTAAGTGCATTCTCAAAGTTTACGCCAGGAGATATTCTTGGAAGAGCTTAGTCTTCACGAGTTTCTTGAAGGTGGAGAGGGTATCAGTTGATCTGGTAGCACTTGGGAGGTCATTCCACCAGCGCGGAACCAGATATGAGAAGAGTCTGGACCGACCTGCACAAGGTGTTGGCCGTGCTAGAAAACGTTCCTTAGAGGAGCGTAGTGGTCGTCGGGTGACATAGGGCTTCAGAAGAGAATTCAAGTAGATGGGAGCAGAGCCATCATTCACCCTGTAGGCCAACATAAGTGCCTTGAATTTAATGCGAGCAGCCAAGGGCAGCCAGTGAAGTTCAATGAACAGAGGTGTGACATGTGCCCTTTTTGGCTGGTTAAAGACCAGACGTGCAGCTGCATTCTGGATCATCTGTAGCGGTCTCACTGCACAGGCTGGTAGGCCTGATAGGAGGACATTGCAGTAGTCAAGACGAGAGATAACCAGGGTCTGAACCAGGAGCTGGGTTGCATGTTGGGTTAGGTACGGCCTGATCTTCCTTATGTTGAATAGGGAAAAACGGCACGACCGAGCCACAGAGGCAACGTGATCTGCAAAGGTCAGTTGGTCATCGATCATGACACCTAGGTTTCTTGCCACTTTGGTGGGAGGAACAGACAGGGAGTCGATCTTGATACTGATGTCGTGATGTATGGCTTGTTTGGCTGGGAGGACCAGCAGTTCAGTTTTGGAGAGATTTAGTTGGAGGTGATGTCCTTTCATCCATGCAGATATATCGGAGAGACAGTCCGAGATCCGTGATGACACCGTGGAGTCGTCCGGCAGAAAGGACAGATAGAGCTGGGTATCATCCGCATAGCAGTGGTAAGAGAAGCCATGGGAGTGGATGATTGAGCCCAGCGAGGTGATGTACAGTGCGAAGAGAAGGGGCCCCAGCACAGATCCTTGGGGTACTCCTGTGGTGAGTTGGTGAAGTGCCGATGTCTGTCCTAGCCACGATACGTTGAACGACCGTCCAGTAAGATAGGACTTGAACCAGGAGTGCGCTGTGCCATTAATCCCAATGTTGGTCAGCTTGTCCAGTAGGATGCTGTGGTTGACCGTGTCAAATGCTGCTGATAGGTCCAGCAGGATGAGCACTGAGGACTGACCTGCCGCTCTGGCCTCTTTTAATGCTTCCGTCACAGACAGAAGCGCCGTTTCAGTGGAGTGGCCACTTCTGAAGCCGGATTGGTTGGAGTCGAGGAGGTTGTTCTGAGTGAGAAATCCTGTGACCTGTTTAAAGACAGCTCGTTCAATGGCTTTGGAAAGGAAGGGAAGAAGAGAGACAGGCCGGTAGTTCTCCACTTGAGTGGGAGCGAGGGATGGTTTTTTGAGCAATGGTGTTACCTGGGCTTGTTTGAAGGCAGTGGGAAATGTACCCCTAGTTAGTGACGCATTGACCACATGTGTGGTTGCTGTCACAATTGTGGGGGTTATGGCCTGAAGAAGGGTTGTTGGGATAGGATCCAGAAGACAAGAGGTAGGCCGGCTGTCTGTGAGAAGCTTAGACACCTCTGCCTCGGAGAGAGGAGTGAAAGAAGAAAAGGAAGCAGTCGGTGTAGAGAGGCTAGGAGAAGGAACCTGTGTAGATTGGTTTGAGAACTGACTACTAATAGCTGCAACTTTGTTAGTGAAGAATGCAGCAAAAGTGTCAGCTGTGAGGTTAGTTGGAGGAGGTGGAGGAGGTGGGTTTAGTAAAGATTTAAAGGTGGAAAAGAGTTTCTTAATGTCCGTGGCGTTGTTAATCTTGTCATGATAGAAAGCCTTTTTCGCAGCAGTGACACTGGATGAGAAGGAAGATAGTAGTACTTGGAATTGTGCTAGATCGGCCGAATTCTTAGTTTTGTGCCATTTCCTTTCAGCAGCTCTGAGGTTAGTGCGCATTGACCGAAGTGAGTCATTAAGCCACGCATGAGACTGGGTGGGTCGTGCGGGTCTGGTAGACAGAGGGCACACACGATCCAAGCAGAATCTCAGCGTAGAACAGAGTGACTCTGTGGCGTCATCAACCTCAAAAGAAGAGAAACTTCTTGACGGTGGTAGTGCAGACGCCACCAAGGAGGAAAAGTGAGTAGGAGATAGATTCCGGAGATTGCGACGGACAGAGACAGAGGGAGTAGGAGCAGATGGTTGCTGACAGAGGGAAACCTTGAACTGAATAAAGTAATGGTCAGATAGATGTAGAGGTGTAACTGTCTGTAAAGTAGCGGCGCACTTCCTGGTGAAGTGAACCTTGACATTGATATTGGCTGAATGTCCAGCAGTCATTAAGACCTGCACCCTCTATGATTTAACTGCCATGAAGTGACTTAAAGGTAGGGTAGGAGATCCTGGATATATGGTCTGAGCTACATTTTGAAAGTCCAAACGCCTACTTCAGACTTCCTCCCGAAGCCCCAGTTTCAGAGTACAGTAACAAGTGCAGAGTTGGGAGTGGGAGGGACATGTGGCAACTGAGTTTAATAGACATATCACCATTCAATCATTTTGATAGGTCACTTAAAATGATTGGATGGTGTTTTTTTCAGTCCTGTCCGTTCCACTGGTAACATTTTGGAAACATGGTACAGAGACTTCTGTATCCCAAATATGATCGCATATGAAGTGCCAGCTTTGTGCTCATTTAATCACCGTATCCTGAATATTATCAACACCAGGTCAGGGGATACTGAAGTGGATGTAAACCCAGTCATTGTTTGACACCACTCGAGGCTAATTTTGAATTTGTTCAAGACAATATCTCACTTCTCCATCGTGTGTGGCAGTTGTAGGCCAATGAGATGCTGCCAGTTCATTTAAAGGAATACGCCACCTACAGGTGAAATTGAGTCTATCCCCGCAGTCCCTAGAGTTGGATAAGTGAGCAGAACCGTTTTCCAGCTGACCCAGCCATTGTCCGAATTTGGCAGCACTGACCTTAGCTTATCTTAGCATAGTCGCTGTAATCTAGTGTTGCCAACTAGCATAATGTGGCAAAAGTGAATCAATTCACTCAAATTTTTTTAAAATTACTTCTCATGGCCTGTGCACTCAGATCGAGTACCAATGCAAATTAACACGAAGGAATTGACCAAACGGAATTTAGATGGGGGACTATATTCCGCAGAAGCACAGGCAAAGCGCCGCTGAAAGGCGCAAAGACACCATGCAGCTAGTTGGTAATGGCTGGGTCAGCTGGAAAACAGCTCTACTCGCTTATCCAACTCTAGGGACTGCGGTGATAGACTCAATTTCACCTGGGGGTGGCGTATTCCTTTAAGACGTCAACAACAAGAAAGGTTTTTGCGCCCTCTACATTTTTTTTACTGTTTTTGTCTAGTCCACGATCATAAGATGAGCCCCTTTTTCAGAGGTTTCTACAGGAAAAAAATATTGTCTTATATTTGTGCTAATATGGTAATTGTTTGCAATCAAGGTGTGAAGGGGATTTGAAGCAATATAGTAAAAAGTGCTTCAGTAAAACATCTTCTACCCTACCTTTATGATTGTCAGATTCATGCCAGTTAAGTGTTTCAGGGTTTAGGGGTCAGGGCATTTGGGATTCAGCCAGTCTTTCTCACTTTAACACTATGTCTGGCTGCTACTACACTGTCCAGCAATAATTCTTGATAACCACCTATGGACTGACTACCATGTAGTGTCATGGAACAATATTTTGGAACTATTATGATGCTTAGCTTAAACCATGGACAGCTTGTAATCTATCATGGTTGCGCATTTCATGCGATTTGGCCACATGTCGTCAGATGGGCGGGGAAAAAATGGAAAAGCTGTCTATTTTATGCAAATATTGGGCGACAAATCCATTTTTATAATAGCCAACCTGAAAGGGATGCGTGACGAGGTGCTTTGAAACTGAACTTTGATCAAAGAAAAAAAAATGACAGAGCTAACACAACGATTATTTGTGTTTTAAACAAAAAAGTTTTGGATTTATGACTTGTTATTTTGTAAAATGAGATGAGAACTGTTTACTGTTAAATCTGAAAACGGGTTTTGTAACCAGAAAATACATCTGTGGTGCTATATGATGTATCTACCAGCCACGTACTTGCGTTAGCAAGTAGCAATCAACTATCAATGAATCACCATAAGTGTTGCTCAAATTGCCTAGTCGCCAGTGCGTGTCACCATAGAGTAAGGGAGTTTTTTCTTGCCCCTGTTGCTCTTGGTGCTCCTTGCTGTAAAGCGCCATAAGACAATACTATTGTAAAGGGCGCTGTATAAATATAAATTGTTTAAATTCAATATACTGTAATTTCCCAAATATTAGGTACACTGCGAATAAGTCACACAACCGTTTTAATATAAATATAAAAAATAAGATTATATATAAACCGCAATTGTTTATTAACCCACATTTCAAAAATGTAAAGTTTGTTCAATAAAAGTGGTTATTAACATCATTTCTGCTGAGTCATTTCTGCTGCTACTGATAAGTTTACGGTAGTCGCCCAGCTGCAGTGCCGGTGGCATTCGGAGCTGCTCTGAACTCCACTCCACCTCCACTATCACGTCTTCACTACAGAAAGATATGCCACCTGAAGTCCCACATAGGCTGATAATATAATTTACAGAAAGCACATTGCTCCTTTTCACTAAATGCCACACGGCTGTGGAGAATTATTAAAAAGGTTAGAATGCCGACTAGAACAATATGTTGTGATGTTTTAGAACTGAGTCCAGTGAAGGGGGCATGACATTGCTTGTACATGTAGTTGTAAAGCTATACATTAATTGAAAGTAAGAAAATCAGAATTTCTGGGAACAAACACTGACACTGAATGAGCCGAACACACATAAATGGGTTGAATACATAAACTTTTGTGGGCTGTAACATTCTACATGCTAGTTTAAACGTGTCGATTAAAATGCTATTGGTGTGTGTATGTAACATGTTTGCTGTCAGGTCTGCATCAGACCTGGCCGCAACCACGCCCCCTCACTCTGCCTCCCAAGCTCACTGCTCGTCTCCTCGTTCACTGCCACTTCCTAGTTCGCGTGCACCTTCTCCTGAGTATTAATTGGTTTCACGTGGTCTCCACGTTATTTAAGTGTTTCCCCCGATCCCCTGATATCTGGCCTCGCCAGGAACCCCAAGGATATGTACCGTGTCAGCCGTTTGACTCGTTGTCTCCCGAGTTCCCCTGCGTTTCTGGTTCTCCGCGCCCCTGATTCCTCCGTGTTAGGTATTGTTAAAGCACTGAATTGGATCGTGTACTTCCGGTTAGTTCTGATATAGGCCTACTTTTGTTACCTGTTTACGTTTTGTTTCCCTCGTGGTCTACTGTGTGTTATAGTTATTCCCTTTTCCTCCGCTAATTGTAGCGGACGTGACTTTAGTTGTAACTCTGCTCTTTTGTTTGAAAATAAATACCCTTTGTTCGAAAGATCAAGTCGTGTCTAGTCTGTGCCAGACATTTGCCAGTTGACCTGGATAAGCAAATTTACATTACATTTACATTCATGCATTTATCCAAAGCGACTCACATTTGTCAGCTATCAACTGTTCAGGGCCAGTCTTCCCCAGAGCAACTTAGGGTTAAGTGCCTTGCTCAGGGGCACAACAGTGGCAGCTGGGATTCGAACCAACAAATTTTTCAGGCTACTTTCATGCTCAGATTTCAGATTCCTTAACCGCTACGCTACCACCGCCCCGCTAAATTTGTAAGCATAAATCCTGTCATCTATCAGTAGCATTTAGACTGTACTTACGTTACCGACCGTTTATGAATATGATATATGAATATATCATATATGAACCTGCCTGGATTCTCGTCTATAGTTGTCACTTTCATTTAATTTCATTGCTCATAAGGTCATGTGGTCATACAGATGAGTAAGACAAAATCAACTGTTTGTAACTTGTTTATATTTTATGAAAATTGATAAACATGCTTTTTTTCACCAAAGACACTATAGGAGAACTGAGCTGGTGCACTATCGTCACCCTGTGGCTGGAACAGAGATGTATTAATGTTCAGGTTTCCCAAAGAAAGAATTAAGTTACTAATCAGTGAGAATAATGAAAAAAAGGCCTTAGATATGCCGTCCCCGAATATAAACCTCAAAGCTGCTTTTATTTTGTGAAATTCATATAATAACCGTGATTTATAATTGGGAAAATTTGGTAATCATAACATTTATGACCCTGAGCTTCAGATGTGAAAATGCTTTCAAATTTAAGAAACCTGTTAATATATCCTGGAAAATCCATCATCAACTTTACTACCGAGTTCACTGGAATTACAATCAACCATCTTAAATGACAAATCACTCAATGAAAACACCAACCATTCAGAACTGTGGTTTAAAAGTTTTGCTTACTGCAAGTTCTGTGAAAAGCTGTAATAGAAACCTGGTTGTTTTTTTTATGAATCTAAATAAACCTATGATTTGGTATTATTTCAAAGCTTACTTAGAAATATGGTACTTCTATGATATACTTCTGATATATGGTTTGTCAGAGGGGATACCCATGAACAACCTCACTCCCACTAAAGTTATCTTGCTTAAAACTGCCAAGTCCTTCATCCTTCCATGCAGAACTGTCACGTCCATAATGCCAACACAATGCCATGGTATGGCATGATGTGAATGATGATTACATAAAATTTGAGCATTCACTTTTCTTAGTTGTAGAACTAATTTTATGAAACATACCAAATTTCACCTTTGTTCTTAATAGGAGAAAACAAGATGCCACCTTCATCTGGTACATCATGCATGGATTATATTTACCTCAGAAAAACACAGATTCTTTATGCAGACAATGCTGCATCCAAACTACTACTACCACTACTAGTTACATTTATATAGTGCTTTTCAAAAATACCCAATGCACTTACAGTGGAAGAGGAACCTCACTAACCACCTCCAATGCTTAGCACCCCCCTCAGTGGTGCATGGCAACCATCATGCACCAGAATGTTCACTACACACCCTTGAGGCAGAGAGAGTGGGAATGAATGAGCCAGTTACACTAGGGGGTGATAACGGGGCCAAATTGAATGAGTAAGGTTGGAACTTTAGCCAGGACACCAGGGAAACATCTGCTTTTGCAATACGTGTCATGGGATCTTTTATGACTATAGCTAGTCAGGACCTTGGTCTTATTTGAAGGACAGCTTCTCCTATAGCCCTGTCCTTGTATTGGAGCATTGGGATTGTTCATCTCAAGTCAATCTTTAAAATGAAACTGAATGTTATAGATTCTTGGTACTAAAAAAATAAAGAAGGAAAAACACATTTCATATTACATTTATATTAAAAATTCCATTATTGAGACTTCTTTGATTATCAGTATTGTTACCACTACAGCCAACATAATAGTCATATGCTGTTCTCCTCTTATAACATCTTGAGAAATTGAACTATAAAAGACTAATGTATCTGTATTTTGTAGGTTGAACTTGGAGGAAAGGGTAGAGATGGAAAGTGTTTGCAATACAGTTGCAACAGTAAGTATTTATAATAGTTCAATGGAAATGTAAAATATTAAGACTGATGTTTTTCTGATTCATATTTTTCATCAGTCTCGAAAATGTGAGGTGTTTTCTATTTGTTTAACAGGTTTGCATGCATTTGTTGTGAGCTCAGCTGTCCTGGTGGGGATGTGGATTGGTGGTGTGTTCCGGGCATGTTTGATCATAGACAGAATCTATTCTCTGATGTTTGCTTGTTACTTAGTCTCCGTAGTCATAGCCATACTTGTATACCTGCACTCGCTCAGAGAACACCCAGCAAATGAATTTTGCACTAAAACTGGTCAGTGTGTTTTCTATTTCAGAGTCAGTTTTCCTTTTCAGACAGTTGAAACATTTTAGAGTGTTCTTCTCTAATCTTTTTTGCTTTCTCACAGGACCCCTGATTCGAGACTTTACCCTTGGTAAGGAAATTAACCCTCGAATTGCTGGCATTGACATGAAACAGTTTTTCATGGTCAGGATTGGATTTATGGGATGGGTAGGTTGAAACAATATTGCAACACAATATATTTCAATTGAAGTGAAGAATGTGTAATTTTATGTCCAACTAATTACATAACTAAATGGCATAACCTAATTACCTGATGTAATTTTTAAAATTAATTTTATCTGTTAAATTTGCAGGGTATAGTCATTTTGTGTTATCTACTGGCTGAGATTGAAAGAGACGGACTAGTGTCTCTGCCTATGCTTCTTGTGGTGACCTTTCAATTTCTTTACCTAGTAGAGTTCTTTATAGATGAGGTTGGTAAACTCATCAACTCCTCATTTCAGCCTATGAATGTCTGTTTAGTTTTTTGTCATAGCCTGCCATAGAGTGAAGTAACACATATCAAAATGAAAATGGTCTTTTATGGTCTTTGATTTTTCATTCATATTTTGTTTCATATTTTGTGTCATGCTCCCTGCAGGCATCAGTTTTGCCAACCAGGGAATTCACACAGGAGGGTATTGGCTTTCTCATGATCCAGGGAGAATATATATACATTCCTTTCTCCACCAGCACTCCTGCATTCTTCTTGCTCCATAGGCCTCAGCAGATGAATCTCCCTATTGCCATTCTCATTTGTCTTCTCTATGGTAGGCTACTTGTATACATAAGAAGTTAGTCACTTTGTCCTTAGGAATACTAAATAAAATCTGCATCAATTATAATTTCCATGTTTCTGAATAGGTGTGGGCTTGGTCATTTATCATTTTTCCAATGATCAGAAGGATCGTTTTCGGAAAGACCCCAGTGATCCTGCTGTTAGAAGTAAAGACTTCACACATATACTTTTTGTGTCCGATTTTAGTGCTATGCTGTCTTATTGTGTGCTGAATCTGCCATAGGTCTGAAGACCATTTCAAGTCCCTCTGGGCAGAACCTGTTAGTGTCTGGCTGGTTTGGATGGCTCCGTCACCCAAACTATCTTGGTGATATTATGATGACTTGGGCTTGGACTTTTCCCTGTGGTAAGATTTACATAGATTTTCAGTTACTTTTGTTTTTCTTACATTTTTGTGGCAATATTTTGGTTTTTGTCTACATTTTCTAGAGTACTTCAAAATGATTTGGCTCTGGGGGTATGAGATTGACTGGGAAGGAATTGTATCAAAAACTTTTGCTGTGACCTAGTATTGTGCATACATATTTCTGTATTATATATTCATTCTTTGAATGAGCCATGAGAGCATACATAAATTCATGAGCATGGTACACAGTATGTTTAATTTTACTTTCTGTTTCATCATGAATGAAAGAAATATATAAGGCCAACTCAACATTTCATCTGCCAAGGTTTTATGGTAGTGATCTACTGGCTTCGTCAGATTTTATAGCAATCACGAATCCTCCTGCGTTTTGGACGTGAGTCGTGTCATATAGAAATTTCAGTTAGCTGCTCCTGTCTGCTTCTGACTGGTTGATTTCTACTGCACAAGCACAACGCTCTGCTTTCATTGGTTAATGGTGTTGTGATTTGACGGATTACGTTGCAAAAAATTTGAGCTTCTGATTTGACGGAGCAACTCCAGGCTATCACAGCACCTTCCTGATATACTTTGCATGGCGATTCGTCACATTTTATTGGAAATGAACTGAAATCGTGACCGGTGTTGTACTTGACGTGTCCAGTGGATCTCCACTGTTAGTCATCCTTCTCCAACTCCAGGTTCCATCCAAACCTCTGTATCATGTTTTGTTGTTTTCATGTTTGTCTGTGTCCCGCAGGATTCTCAAGTGTTTTGCCTTACATACCAGCTCTCCTCTGCACAAACATTTTGAGAGAGAGGGCCATCGAGAATGAGGAGGCGTGTCAAGAGAAACATGGGAAAGCATGGGAAGAGTACTGTCGCCATGTGCCATACCAATTGCTACCTCACATATACTGAAAACAAGTTGCTGTTCACAACTTCATAATAGTTCATATTTTCCACTTCATCTGAATTAAAATTAACCACTGAAAGTAAATGTTATAACTTGACTTAAATCATTAAACATATCAAATATTAAATGGAAGATAAAGCATCCAGGATTTTTCTATTTGTGTAATTAAAATAATATGTTTCATGTAGGCTTTAGGTTTACACACACTTGTAGCTAATTCCTTCCTTACAGTATTCCTGCCACAAATTTGCTCAGTCTTTCCTTGTTCCTGTTTTTTGTGTAAGATCTTTCAAAAGGTCTACCACGTCGACTTCCTTTCCTTGCTGTTGATATTAGAAAAGTTTGCTGTGTTGTGGCAGAGCTGCTACTGTCTTTCTACATAGAGTTTGCTTAAAATAAGGGTAATATTTTCACAAGGTGCAACATTAATAGGCTGAAATGAAGTTCAGGAAGGCCACCAGACAGCTGTCACATTGTTTACTTTCAGTTAACTTCAGAAGACCATCACCTCTTCTTTTAACTTATCTGTTGCATTTCTGAAGGCTATCTGGTTCTCTTTTCAGTTTAAAACCCTTGAATAAAACTGATGACTTTCAACTGATCTTTTTAATGTATTTCTGCACAAGCCAGCTCACAATAGTTTTAAATAGCCAATGTCAGTAGAGCCCTTTCGAGTCATTCCATGGCACTGTGGCACATGACGCTGGGAAGAGTGGAGGGAAAGCATCAGTGTTAGAAGTGTTTTAGAAATCGTGCCAGAAGAATCCATTAGTGTGGCAAAGGACTGACCTAACAATTTACTTACTACTGATCAGAACGCACATTATTCCCTCATGCACGAGTGGACTGCCCATTTTTTAAGCAAGGAAAGTTCTGGTGTGAACAGGAAAATGAACAGGTGTGAATGTGTTTGTTGAGTTTTTGTGATTGTCATGTATGTAGGTAGACATCAAAGTAAATGGAGGGAATAGGCTTATCAGGCCATGGGCCAGATAAGGCTAATGCACTCATTCTCTATAAGTCCTCAGTACAACTTTCTGAAAGCCTTTGACCTCTTGATGTCATCTAACATACACTAGACACGTTCCAACTTCCTCCACACCACAGATTATGCATGGTCCTGTAATGTAATACAATGGAATTAAATGTCATCGAAAAACACATTGATTTTCAGTGAACATCTATTTATGGGGCTGAAACGGGTAATGCATCCCAAAATTTTCAATGTGAACATTTAAATTCAATTTCATTGAAAACTATGAATAGTCCATGGGATGGAGGAAAATGAGACAAATCTGTATGCGTGGGACAAGTCTCAGTAAAGGGGGCGCCCCTGAGAAACTCTTGCAGCCTGCTCTCTGGTGGCTATTCAAGGTACTGCAGCTTTGCAACACTCAGTTTTGCCCTCATTTGTACTAGAATGTTGCTGCTGAATGTGGACAGTTTTTGGCCTCATTGATTTTTTTTGGACATCAATATTGTTGCTTGAATTTCTGGCAGTCTAAACAGCTGAAAACCACATGAAATGCAGTCTTCCAAATCTGACTCAACCCACATAGCCTACGGAGGTGGGTTCAATTGTGACTCCATATTTAGTAGCTTATCCGGTGCACTGCAGTGATGCACAAAAAGAAAGCTGAGTATTCCACCATCTCTTATACTTTCTTTCTTGGCGTATTTGTATCCTTGCGCTGCAGCCCCTTATTGCATTCTGTGAAAGAAACAAACCTACTTCTACCCTCTGCTGTTTGTCATTTCTGATCGTGATGTGTTAGGATACCATAGTAACCATGGGGGAGAGAAACACCAACACGCAGATCGGATGTGCGTACTTTTATTGTGCAATGCGAACAGTCAGTTAGAAAAAAATGACTTTGAATTGATTTCTGCAGACTGGACTTAGCCCTGAAAAAACAAAATCAGGAATGGAACTTCTAAAATGCTACTGGTTCCTGTCAGACTGTAGTGTAGGTAGGCCTATTGACTGAGTGACACCACTGGCCTACTGTCTCATGCACTGTCCCGCACAGGCCTACTGTCTCTTGCATTGTCTTGCATCATGGACATCGTTAGTCCCCAAGCCCCCCTAGTGCTGGCCCGATTCACCTAACCCCTTGGTCAGACGGGCGACAAGAACACAGATACGTGGTGACGAGCTATTCATTTGCAATGACAGCAGGAGACGCGCGACAAGTGGTGGCGATTGGGTCACACGTCGCCAGGTGGGCGGGGAAAAAAATAAACGTTTTCTATTTTATCCAAATATTGGCAAAACCATAAGATTTTAAGAGTCAGTCTGAGTGAAGGCATGCTTGACATAGTATTTCGAAACAGAATTTTAAGAGTTTGTGATTTGTGACCTGGTATTTTGTAAAACGAGATGAGAAATGTTGACTGAAAACATAAGTTTTGTAAACAGAAAATACATCTGTGGTGATATACGATGTTGGTAAGCAGCAAACTACCAACGAATCACTGTTTGTTTATGAGCTAGTAACACCTCCTCGGTCACAAGTGTAGTTTGCTCAAAGCGCATTCTTCGTGACCGTAGGGTAAGTGCATAGAAATTTACATCTATTCATCTTGGTTAAATTGCTTGCAGGGTTTCCGTCCCACAGATACCGTCTGCATATCACGTGAAACCGCACATCTCTAGGCACTAGTTAATTACTAGTAGTCGTAGGGGGATTTGGGGGAAGCCGTGGCCTACTGATTAGGGCTTTGGGCTTGTAACCGAGGGATTACAAACCCAATCCCCGACCATGGCTGAAGTGCCCTTGAGCAAGGCGCCAAAACCCTCACTGATCCCCGGGCAGAAAAAAAACTGCTCCAGGTTAGCATGCACTTCACTTCACTGTGTTTCACTAATTTACGATTGGGTTAAATGCAGAGACCGAATCAAAAGAGTATAGATTAATATTAATATTAATATTACTAGTTGCTGTGATAAACGGTTCACAAATTAACTTTCAATGCACGTTAAACTTCTTAATGCGTTATGCAGCTCTACCTGTGTCCATAAAGAGGCATTTTTCCTGTTGCAGTAGTTCACGAACCCAACACATAATGAACCATACATCAAAATTCAGGAGTACTTAATCTGAATTCAGGTACAAGTAGCCTGATCCAGCAAGAATTACAACACATTTCTGTATAGCCTATTCTCCTCCAATACAAGTCAAGCCACAACGATTGGGGTCTGAGTTTTTAAAATTTACATGCCATTTAGTTTGTCCTACATGCATTTATGGACATACCTGCTAGCATATATTTTTCATGAACATGACCCCAAACATACGGCCTTAATAATACCAAATCATTGACTTATTTAGGCTGTAGTGATAGCCTATATATTTAGAAAATAAAGACCTATCTGTCAATCTATCTGGAGGAGGTAGTAGAGGGCATTGTATGTATTTTTTATTGATGTAATTGTTATAGGAGCCATGTGTCTACCAAAGATGTAATTTCTGTTTTTTGTGAAATTATGAGTAAGACTTTTTCAAATTAACAATAGAATATAAGCACTGACTAATATTTAAATTAAACTTAAACTTTTTAATTTATTTGTTTTGCTGAGAAGTGACTGACAAAGTAGAAAGTGATCACTGATACATTTGTAATAGCATTTTGAAATGACTGCAGGAAATTCATAAAATATCATAGGCCTATATCAATGTAAGCAAAATATAAGTGAGCAATTCCACACATAGTATACATTTTTGTCCCATCCATAATGCCATTAAAATGCCTTGGTATTTTTATGTATATATAAGATAAGAATGATTACATTTAATTCAGTCATTTGCTTTTGTAATAATTCATGTCATGCAATGCCATTTTCATGATGTTATGGCCATAACAAGCTACCTTTTTGGTATGAAACAAAGCACTACTCAACAGGGGGAGGGTAGGACATGGTTTCATCATCCTTGCAGTTTTGTGATGAACAGATTTAATTACGGAGAAATATTCGATATGTAGTGACTTGCACTGAACAGTTTTTAGTGACCCTGCATTTGGAGCATGCTTTAACTATTGCCCTGCGAATCTGAGGGAGTTGTAAACCATATACAAGTGGATTACAGATAGGAGGGAGAATCAAAAATTGCACACCTAAGGCATTTCGGAAACTGGAAGGAAGGGCTTTGTTGCCAGCCCAGCTATATGAAAGGTCAAACAATAATGACATAATGGAGATAAATATAGCCAGTACATGTGGTAAACAGGTTTGAGTGAACCTTCTCCTACCCTCTCTCGATGCTATGCACACACGCACAATTGGAACATATGACACAAAAATTAAAACTACCTGTATGACTTGACCTACCATTAAAACAATACCAAACATGCGGTTTACTGTGGAGGGATAACACCCCTGTTTTAAAATGGATGGAATGTCACAGAATAATTTATCAATGAAGTGTCCACAAATGGGAACTTTGATGGCAAAAACAATAGCTATAAGTGACACTGAGACAGGATAAAGCCAGGCAAGAGCAAGTAATTTTAAAACCATGTGAGATGTGAGGATAGAGTAGTACTGTAGCGGTCGGCATATTGCTACATACCTGTCAAAAGCCATTGTTGTTAAAACTGTAATTTCACACGCAGCAGAGGAATAGATTATAATGGTTTGAGTAAGACACAGTGGGTAGGAAATCACAGCTACATCAGAAAGCAAGTCCAACAGAAATTTAGGGTAGAAACCAGCAGTTCCATAGAGCCCATTGGCACATAAATTGGATATAAAAATATACATAGGTTCATGAAGTGTTTTATCCACTGTAACTGTAATTATCATTGTTACATTCAAGGTTATTATAACAATATACAACACAAATGTCAAGTAAAAGTACACAGTCTTGTATTTTCCTGATTCCTGTAGTCCAGTTAAATAGAAAAACTTGTAAATTGATGTGTTTTCCATAATTCTTCAAACAGGAATCTTCAATACAGTTTAATTTGTTGCAAAACAAATGTTGATCCTACAATCAGATCCACCAAGTGATCTAATAACCTCTATGGTTGTATGCAAGTCTTTATATGCCTCCCATCTCCCAAGGGTCTTTCCAAGGTGCAGAGGTTTTGAAAGTTCAAACCAGTGGCTTATTGAATATTCAGTTGGATGCCAATGGCTTATTGGATACTGTGTATAATGCCTACCGGTGAAGGGCATTGCTCGCCAATTTTGGCAGGGCTTCAGCACAGGTAAATCTCAGTCTAGCCTGGGTAATGGTAGCCCTGAATGTCTGTTAAATGTTAAAATAATTGCTTATTTAGTTAAGCTCATTAGCTTATTCTAGCACTCTTAGGCTATTCCATTAGAAGAACCCATCCCATCAGAAGAAATGAGGAGGGCTGGATGAGTTTAGGAGATCTGATCAGCGCTGTCGCTGATATCTGGGCTGGGTGAGTGTGAGGTTACAGTAGGCCAGTCTAGTCCGCAAAGTTTGCTACCTTGTAGCTTACAGTGCATATAGAGAAGTGGCATGGTGTGTAAATTTCTTAATTAAAAAATGGAAACTCTGTTGAGTTATGAATCGCATAGGCCTAGGCCTAGGAAGTGTTCCCTGTTTCATGCGCTGTTGATAGCTGTTGCAAGGTGCCTCCTTTGTTGTCTGACAGGGGCGCCACAGTGGTTTGTAAGATTTCTCCATACTGAACAACTAAATTCACACACTCATGTAGAGATAGGCCTACCCTACTGGCTTCAAGCAAATGCATGGAGTAGGCTAGGCCTATAGAAGGTTTTATGGAATTGTTGTGTGTTGCGAATATTCTGTCTGTGGCCCAAAAAGAACTCCTCTTTGTTGAATTATAATTGGGTTTCTGCATTAATTACATTAATTAACGACTAAAAACATTGTAAAAGTGTAGCTTTTAGGCAGGCTGGCATCAGGATAGAATGTTGTGCTGTGGGGTAGATTAAAGCAAACAAAAAAATGGATTAAGTATTTAAATTGGTAAAGGCTTGTTGTATTTTGTGTTGTAGAGAAAACATCACTGAAAATATTGCATTGAAAGAATTGCATGATTTTTCAAAATGCCTACCTCATAAGCAACTTTTGCATAACAGCAGTGCATCACCTCAATCAAACAGTGACTCACAGAATTACATGTTGTTCAAGTGTTCTGTGGTCAGAGGCAATCGCAGCCTGTAGCCTACCAAGCAAGTAAACACATGAGGTAAAGAGAAACTTCACCAACGATATGTACTTTAGGCTAACGCTTACAATGACGCTTACAATGTCAATGTGTGTTTTTTATGTTTGCCTATAGCTCAAGTTCACAGAGAGTGAAATGTATTCTTCAACGCAACTCAAACGTCTGAAAAGCTGTAACGATAGTTCATGCTCATGTAACTCAGGTATATGAGTATGGGTGGAGCCACCTCCGCTAGTGCCAACCCCCTGCTGCACCGCTGCCTCAGTGAAGAATTTGCATGTCCCCACCCGTATAACTGTAGTTAAATGCCCAGTAACTATTGTTATACTTTGTATGGACTCCGTCCTCTAACAGCTCCACTAGTGCCACAAGGACGGAGCCTCGATGAGTTTGTTTGTACTGGAAGGATCAGTTAGGATCAGGTATGTGGAGATAAGAGTGCACATCTAGAGCCTTCTCCTCCCTTACTCTCTGTGGATTGCATTCCAAATGCTGGGCGAGAAGGATCCAATTTTATCATTGCCTGACCCGTGCGTCAAACCCAAGTCAGCCACGTGGCATATGGGCACCTTCTCTGCTGCTTCACGCTCAATTTCTTTTGATGGGGAGAGCAGCTCATTGGCTCCTTGAGCCTTCACAGCCTCCCTGTAAATATGAAGTACGCTCTTCATTTTTAGCGCATTCTGTGCTAGAAGCCGGGGAGAGATGTAGCTGAACTGTGATACTGCCTAACCCATCTGGCTTTCAGCTGTGGAAGCAGGCATGCTAGGTGAGTTCTCTTCTTGTCCACGGAGAAACTGCATGTGCGCCTGGAGCATGCAGAGTCCTTGGATTGTGGTGCGCATGGTCTGATTCGATTTGGCTGATTTCCACAAGCTTGTCCACAAGCTTAGCCTCCTGCACACGGGAGGCTGCGTCCAGTTTTAACTGTGCAGCAAGCTGCGAGTCAACTGGAGGTGCACCAAGAACAAAGTCATCCAACCATCCTGCAATGGCTGTGCAAGGGAGGAATCAAGTGGTAGATAGAGGTGCTTTGGCTGGTGATGCCCAAGACCTCTGCACAAAATCTTGAAAGACAGGGAACAGCGCTGCCACTGCAGATAGAATGGATGGGTGAGACCTAGCATAAGCTCCAAACTTCCTGGGTTTGTCCGGATCTTTCTTTGGTAGAGAGACGTCCCGGGCAACTGAAAATGGTGGCTAATTCCAGGACAGCAGGATAATCGTCTTTCAGGCCAGTGGCTCCCATTCCATGGGTGTTCCTTGGCGACCATGTTGACCTAACTCCTGGACATCCAGTGGAGCAGTGTAAATCGATGCCTTTGATTGGTGGAGATGCCCGTTGCCACGAAAGTTGTTTATGGCAACGTCACTCTTTAAGCATGACGAAACATCCCTGTGTTGGAGGAGCAGTGGCGGCAAGAAATTGGCGGTAGGGGAAGCAAGGAATGATCAGGTAGAACGATAAAACTGGTAAAAAATGTTTTTCACGTATTTAAAGCTGAATCTGCTTGCAGCAAAATGTAGGAAGTTGTGATGTTTTCAATTCAGTTCTTGGGCTCATGTGGCAATGATGCAAGAGGCACGTGACTACACATGATTTCAGATTTTAAAGACAAAAAATGTGAGGTCCAAGTCTCTCACCTTTCACTACCTGATGAGCTAAATTGCTTCTACACCCACTTTGAGGTTACTACTGACCCTGCAGAAAAAAAGAACCTCCTCTATCACTGACCTCTCTGTTGAATCAGGCCTAATGGTTATAGAGGGTGACTGTGAAAAGGCAGCCCCTCCTTTTCCCAAATACGGCTCACCCTGCCCGCGACATTTAAACCGACTACGTTTCCCAACACGCACTCACATGCACACCCGCACACGCGCGCTTACATGCTAGCCGGTAATGATTTCAATCACGCGCGGTGCTGGCAACCGTGTTCTGATTCCGTTTTTGTAAACACACTCTTTACGCACAAAACTTTCTGTCACTTACCCATTTTACTTCCAACATCTAGTGATCAGTGAGGTACCCGCCGATATTGCTCCATAATCCACTACACGCTGTTAGTCCATTCCTTTCACTTGCAAACACAAACACTGATGACACTTACTTCCTAGTCCCGCAAACTTTCCCTTCCCCCAGGGAACACAAACCACATTTAGAAAAGCACTTCATTCCCTAATTGGGATAGGGGAAAGTGGCTAGTCTAGTGTGTGTATGTGTGTGTGTGTGTGTGTGTGTGGGGGGGGGGGGTCATATAATGTTTTGAATATTAATTCATTTAGGCTATTATGATTATTGAATTATGTCCATACAATACAGGTGTAAGATAATTAATTAACTGAAAAGTGCTTTATGTATTCTATCATATTTAAAATTACTAATTGTGTACTGCTGGATTGTTATTGCCCTATGTATGATGGTATGTGCCAATTAGTCATCTAAGTCTTTTCTATTTAAGCTGAGGCTTTTTCAGTCTTGGGTTTTGAAGCTGATGAGAGTGTTGCAACTGGGGCAGCTTGCTGTGAGGCTGAGTACTTATTATTGCACTTTTTTTTGTTATTATTACGTATTGTTATTATTTTGGTTGGTTTTGAAAGGTTTTTTTTTTGTTATCTGCTGGCACACTTTTGGGCGCACTGTAAATAAACTAGCACCACTGTATTGTATTCCTACCTGGTCATCTCTTCTGTTATTACCATCCTGCATGTAGAGGTTTTCACAGTTGGTGTCAGAAGTGGGATTGTGGCGCCTACCAGTGCAGTGAGAAAGAAGCCGACCCGCCGAGCAATATGGCATATATTATAGGGATGTTTTTGGGCCACATCCCTAATATGGCAAGGGATGGCGTACAGGCGACTGGCTAAGACGGACCTGTTGGATAACCCACCAGATGAGGAGGAGGAAGATGGAGCCGCAGGAGGAGAGGAACCTGAGAAACTGGACCTCAAGTCCATGCAAAACCAGGAGCGTGAGATGATCAAACAGGAGCAGAGGTGGCGAAGTGTACAAGTCCAGCTCAATAATGTCCGTGATGAGCTGGAGATGGAGCGGAGGGTTGACTGCAGTGGTCGGCAGCAGCGGGAAGCCGAGGTGTTGCCTCCAGCACCAGCAGCACCACCAAGGGCAGTGCCACCTGCAGCCCTACCAGATGCACCGCCTGAAGTGCCGGGAGTGATGCCACTATCACTCCGCAGCCGCATCAGCCACTTCACCTATAGCGCCACCTTCGGTACGTTCAGTTCCAGTCCCACCTACAACGCCACCAGCAGTGCCGCCAGCAGCCTCCTGGATGCCTGCAGCACCTCCAGCAGTTCGGCAGTATCCAACACCCGGGTCAGCAGCACCTTCTCCATCCAATTGGACCAGGACGGCAGTGCCTAAGCTGGAGGAAGGCTGGATGATGTGGAGCAGTACCGAACCACCTTTGAACAACTGGCTACAGCCTACCAGTGGCCCCCAGCCGACTGAGCTATCCTCTTGGTGCCCTATCTGACTGGCAGAGCACGGGCTGCATATGTGGCCATGGATCCATATGATGCTGTGGATTACTACAAGGTAAAAGATGCCATTTTGGCCAAATATAAGATCAGCACAGAAGTCTACCATCAAAGGTTCAGAGACCCAAACATGCAACCAGGGGAGACCCCAAGGGAGATTTATAACCACTTGAAAGACCTGTTCCAGAAATGGATTAAGCCAGCTGCAAAGACTGTGGATGAGATCGCAGAGATCCTCATTCTGGAGCAGTTCCTGTGCTCCCTATCACCAGAGTGGGTAAGAGAGCACAATCCACACACGGGTCTCAAGGCAGCAGAGCCTGTTGACGCCTTCCTGGCCGCCCGTCGTGGACCTAAGGACTTCAGCCTGCAGAGCGCCAGCAGACCAGTGACGAAGGGTAAGTCTGGGGGTTATGGGAGTGGAGCTGGTCCAGGGAATAGTGGGCAGAGTAGAGGTCCCAGCACTAGACCTTACATTCCCCCACAACACACTCAACCCAGACTTACTGACACACCTACAACTCCACCTACCACCACACACCCCATAAGTAGGGATAGCCTTCTGTGTCATTATTGTGGCAAGCCAGGACATTTTGTCAGGGAGTGCCCAGTTAAGAAGGCAAAAAGTATGTGTTCTGTGCCTAGGCCTATGAGGGAACCTGTGTGCACTGGCAAAGTGCAAGTTATTGAAGTAGTTGTTAATGGTAGGCCAGCAAGGGCTCTTTTAGACACTGGTAGCACCCAGACGCTAGTGCAACCCCATCTGGTAGATCAGACAGAATCACTGACAGGAGGATGTCTTAGGGTGAACTGTGTCAACGGTGATGAGCATGAGTATCCGATAGCTGATATATTGCTTCAGGTGTAGGAACAAACCTATAAGCTGAAGGCAGCAATTGTCAAGGGGTTGAGTCACCCTGTGGTTTTAGGCCAGGATGTACTAATTTTGCCAGATCTGGTTCAGTCTACTCTGCCTGTGAGTATGGATGCTACCAGGTTGCAAACCAAGAGGGCCTTAGCTGATAAGTTGGACACACAGGAGCTGTTGAGCGTTATGCCATTTAGCCAGGAGGATATTCCTCGCCCTGAGAAAGTCAGAGCTAAAAAGAGCCGTCGGCAGCACAGACAGGGGAAACTGTTGGGTACAGTTAAAGTTATTTCCAGCGCAGGCCCTGACACCGACCCCATGGTAGGGGAAGATATATGGGAAGTTCCTAGTGATTTCAGGGAGCTGCAGCAAAATGATGAAACCCTGAGGGAGCTCTTTAGCAAAGCTACTGAAGTTGATGATGGGGTGGACTCTTCTAAAGCTGGTGAAGGTTACTTTGTGCGGGAGGGTTTGCTTTATTACAAGCCTGAAGGTGGCAGCACAGAGCAATTAGTGGTCCCTGGTAGCTTGAGGGAAAAGGTATTGAGGTTGGGTCATGACATCCCTTGGGCTGGTCATTTGGGGAATGTTAAAACACTGCAGAGGGTTGCAGGCAAGTTTTATTGGCCAGACATGTATACTGACATACACAGACACTGCAGAACATGTCCCACCTGTCAATTGTCCAGCAAACACAAAGTTAAGCCTTTCCCACTTTAACCTCTCCCAGTGATAGATGTGCCATTCAATAGGATAGGGATGGACATTGTTGGGCCCTTAGAGCGCACACAAACATGTTAAACAGGTGATTAAACAGGTGATTTGTGATTACGCCACAAAGTCTTTCCCCTACGTAAGGCGACTGCTAGAACTATTGCCCCTGCCATCCTCCAGTTATGCTCCAGAGTAGGTATTCTCCAGGAAATCTTAACTGATCAGGGAACAGCCTTTCTATCTAACACACTGAAGCAGGTGAATAGTTTGTTAGGGATTAAAGGGAATCGGACCACTCCATGTCACCCCCAGACTGACGGTCTGGTAGGGTGGTACAACCAGACCCTGAAAAGCATGCTAAGGAAGTTTGTGGCTGCAAATGGTAAGGACTGGGATCGCTGGCTTCCCTACCTGATGTTTGCTTATTGGTTTTTATTGCTTATTATCCCTAAGCATCCACAGGGTTCTCGCCATTTGAACTCCTGTATGGCAGTCAGGTCCGGGGGCCTCTTGACCTTCTTAGAGATGCCTGGGAGTCACCGAAGTCCACACACCCCTGCGTGAGAAGATTGAGGAGATGACCGTCCTGGTGAGGGAAAATCTTCAGCAGGCTCAAGACACCCAGGCCAACTGGTATGACCAATCAGCGAGGAAGCGTGTGTACAGAGTCCCAGAGTGGCTGTTGCCTGCTCTCCAGGAGGAGTTGCAGGTGATGCAAAAGTTGGGTGTGATTGAGTGTTCAGAGAGTGCCTGGAGCAGTCCAGTGGTCCTGGTGCCAAAGAAAGACGGACCACGCGTTTCTGAATTGACTTCTGCCAGGTGAATGCTCAGTCGCACTTTGATGCCTACCCTATGCCTAGGCTGGAAGACCTCATTGAGTGCCTGGGGAAGGCGCACTACATCTCCACCCTTGACCTCAGGTGCCTCTTGCCAAGGAGGCCAGGCCTTATACCACCTGGGCTGAGCATGTGCAGCACCTTGCGGAGGTGCTGCGTCACATCCATCAGGCCAGGTTGACTATACAGCCCAAGAAATGTGCTTTTGTCCGGCAGGAGGTCCAATACTTGTGACATATTGTTGGTCATGGGGTCCTCCGGCCTCAGAAGGATAAAACAGAGACCTTCTGCAACTGCCCTAGCCCCCAGACCAAGAGGGATGTCCGGTCCTTTTTGGGGCTTGCCGGGAGGTACAAATACAAATTTTACCACCAGGGCTGCACCTCTCACAGACCTGACCCGGAAGTCTGGTTCAGTGAGGGTCAGGTGGGAGGAGCAACACAAGAGGGCCTTTGTGGATTTAAAAGAGGCTCTGTGCAGTGATCCGGTGTTGCAGAGCCCAGATTTCCAGCAACCACTGACTCAGACAGACGCTTCTGGAGTTGGTCTGGAGGCAGTGTTACCCCAGGGAGAGGGGGATCAGCAACAACCAGTGGCTTATATTAGCCGTAAGCTATTTTCACGGGAAACCTGGTATTCTGCCGTGGAATTGGAATGCCTTGCTGTTAAGTGGGCTTTGGACACTTTCCAATACTACCTTTTGGGTAGGGACTTTACTCTTGAAACCGATCACAGAGCCTTGAAATGGCTGGGTAAGATGAAGGACACTAATGCCCGCATAACACGTTGGTTTTTGGCTTGGCAACCTTTTAGGTTTCATGGTCAGTTCATTGCCCTATGGTATGTGCCAATTAGTCATCTAAGTCTTTTCTATTTAAGCTGAGGCTTTTTCAGTCTTGGGTTTGGAGGCTGGGGAGAGTGTTGCAACTGGGGCAGCTTGCTGTGAGGCTGAGTACTTATTATCATATTATTATTATGTATTGTTATTATTGCTTATTATTGTTTTGATAACCACTTGGTTGGATTTGGTTTGAAAGTCTTTTTTTTGTTATCTGCCGGCACACTTTTGGGCACACTGTAAATAAACCAGCACCACTGCATTGTATTCCTACGTGGTCGTCTCCTGTTATTACCATCCTGCATGTGGAGGTGGGCCGCACGGTCCATTTTTCACAGTGACGTGCAGAGAGCAAGGCATGTTCAAAGCAATTGGCTGGTATGCTCACGGACATATTAAACCTCTCTCTGTCCATGTGCGTTGTGCCCAGTAACTTCAAGTCATCCATCATTGTTTCAGTGCCAAAGAAAAGCAAAAGTACCACCTTGAATGTGATAGCAATAATTTTAGAAGTATATTCTACCTCAGACAGCCAGGAGCCGCCACCATTTGGCATGGCACAGAAACAATAGGGATCATCCTCCCCCGGTGATTAATGTAAATTAACTGCTGGTACCCCTGTGGCTGGGGTGAACCTTTTGTTCAGGTTTACATTGCAAAGACAAACTTACCTCAGATAGATTTGGAATGTATATCTGTATGTTATGAAATGTAAATCTATTCATGTTTGGTATCATCTTTATTGTCTCAGTACAAGGAGTGCAATGGTCAAAGTGTATGACTGGTCAGGACAATCCATAAGTGATATTTCTGAATCTTGGTGTATACATACAACTGGATAGCCACTTAACAATGCTAATTGCCATAGGTGTGTCCTTGGGCCATTAAACACAATGGCGCCAGGTAAAGACCCAGTCACCTTCCATTACACTTCCTTCAACTGTATGCTAACTGTATGCAACTCCCCTCAGTTAAGTGTATTTAAGTGGAACACTTTCATTGTTTAAGTTAGATTTAATGGTGGATGCTTTCGGGCTGAAACCCTTATGTCTCCCTTGACGTGCGCCATTGTAATGATTAAACCTGTTTCCTGAAGTTCCGGAGTCTGCCACCAGTCTGCAATTCTTACTACAAACTAATTGCTTTTAAATGACTGACATCCTGTGGCACTCACTCCCATTGTGAGAAAATGTTTTGAGAGGCTTGTGAAGAACATCATTTGCAACATGATTCCACCAACTTGACGTAACCTGATGCACCAGACACTTTCACATCATTTCATGTTGTGCAAAGTATCTGAAACCTATCCACTGGGATACGTTTCCTTCCTGGTGGGCAGATACTTTCTGCTTCAACCATTGCTACTGCTTGGTAGTAAGTTAAAAGTCATTGCTTTCAGCCCTCCCTCTGTTCTGGTCAAATCGCAGATAATTTTGTGCAGATAGGTTACTGTACAATTTAATTCAGTTGGTTTGATTTAGAAAATTGATTTTGAAAATTGATTTAGCAAATTTGTGTGCCTCAGTACCTGCCTGTTTAATCTACACTTGGTAGATTTACTCTTCTGTCATTTAATCCTTTACTTCCTCAGTCATCATGTTCATTTTAACGTCAAAGAATTGGATTTTCAACCTAACGTAGCCTGGCTTACAGTTAGCAGGTAACAACGCTAACGTTACATAGGGAGTAATAGGGACTGTTAATGCATTAGCATGCTATCCTCCTCGAACCATCATCACTGCAATCAGCTTTGTTTAAGTTCAGTCCAGAGTTCAGCTATAAGTCTGACTTCAACTATAGAATGTAAATGTAAATGTGTAACTTGTCTTATTATTTACTAAGGGCACCATTGCACTAGATTCCCTTTTATTAGCTGCCTGCCTGCATACTTGCCTGTAGCTAATGTTACAGTAAACGAACAAGAGCTTTTTTGCCAGTGATTGGTAAAACAGGCAATTTAATGTGTCCACTTACATGGAAATGATTTCTACTGATTCTAATGATTTCTGATGATACACCCTTGCCCGTTTACCCCAGCAGATGTAAATAAACTTAGTAGAACTGTTTGTACAACCAGCGCTTTGCAACCTGGTAATGCCATTGAGTCAGTGTTACAGTATGCAGAACATATACCTCAGAGAAACCGATCTACGATATTTATAAACTTTATTTTATCAAGGTATCACTCGTTTGTCCTCATGTTGAACTCCCAGGTATTGCAGACTTGCTCACATAACTGTTCATTAGTTTTGTTCACCTCTCTGTATCAATTCATGCTCCCATTATTAATCGCTGTATATAATAAACAACTCCCTTGTAACCTCAAATCCAGTTGGACCACATGTAATGGTTACAGCTAGCTCTAGTCAACCTTAAGCATACCTTGATTCATTCACACCCACCAATATATCAGAAATTACGTCTTTGATCTCTTCAGCTAAAGTCTCAACATGCTTATTGGACCCTATCCCAACTGATCTTCTTAAGGCAGCTCTCCCTCTATTGGCTATTTTTTTATTCTTAAAATTATAAATGACTCACTCATAGCTGGGCATGTCCCAAAATCTTTCAAGACATCTGTTATTAAACCATCAATTAAAAAACCAAACCTTGATCCTGATGTCCTTGCTAATTACAGACCCATATCTAACCTCCCATTTGTTTCAAAAATACTTGAGAAAATAGTGTAATAGCAAATCTATAGCTTCTTAAATTACAATAATATCCAGGAAACCTTCCAGTCAGGCTTTAGAACTAATCATAGTACAGAATCAGCCCTAGTTAAAGTCTTCAATTACCTCCTTATCGCATCTGATAATGGATATATATCAATATTAATCCTATTGGATCTTAGTGCTGCCTTTGACACTATTGATCATCGTATCCTACTACACAGGCTTGAACACATGATAGGCATCAAAGACACTGCATTAGCCTGGTTCAAATTATACCGCTCTGGTCGCTACCAGTTTGTACATGCTCATAATGAGTCATCAACCCATACCAAAGTAAAATTTGGTGTACCCCAAGGCTCAGTGCTAGGCACCCTGCTGTTCTCCCTGTACATGTTACCTTTAGGATCTGTTATAAGGAAACATGGCATTACTTTCCACTCCTATGCTGATGATACCCAACTTTACCTTTCTATGAAGCCTAATGACTATATGCCAATGACTAAACTTGATGCATCTCTCCTAGACATTAAAACCTGGATGACTAATAATTTCCTTTGTTTAAATTCTGATAAAACTGAAGTTATGATGATTGGCCCTAAACAGCTGACCAAGACTCTACCCCATTACCAAAACTTACTCAGTGGCCTGTCACTGTCATGTAACGCAAAAGTTAAAGACCTCGGGGTAATTATTGACCAGGACCTCTCTCTAAATAGTCATGTAAAACACATTTCAGATCAAATCTTTTTTCCACCTACGAAATATTGCTAAGGTTAGAAAGTTCCTATCCTTTGAGGATGCTGAAAAATTAATACACGCATTTATTACTTCCAGGCTAGATTATTGCAATGCTCTGTTCTCTGGGTGTAGTAATACCTGCATCAAAAACCTACAACTAATACAAAATACTGCAGCCCGAACACTCACCAAGACTAAAAAATATGAACATATCTCTTCTATCCTTCCTTCCCTACATTGGCTCCCTATTAAAAGTCGAATTGATTTTAAAATACTCCTCCTAACCTACAAAGCCCTCAAGGGCGATGCACCAACATATATTAAAGACTTACTTGTCCCTTACCACCCTCCTAGAACCCTAAGATCCCAAAATGCTGGTCTCCTTGTAATCCCAAGAATATCAAAATCTACGATAGGAGGAAGAGGCTTTTGTTACCGTGCACCCCTCCTGTGGAATAATCCCCTCCCCCCACATTCAACAAGCGGACATTCTCAATACCTTTAAGTCTAGACATAAAACCCTCCTCTTTACTGTTTCCCATGGCAAATCATCACTTCTCATGGGTCTTTTGGGAGGGACTGCCTCTGCTGTTGCCCCCAGTTGCGATGAATGGCGGCCACTGACCATCTCTGCAGTGGTGCTGGGTTGCCATGCATCATACCGTAGTTCTGCTGCTATAGCCTAGTGCCGCCACACAACCTTCATGTGTCATGCCGTACAACTCTCTCTGTCTCTCTCTTTCTCTCTCTCTCTCTCTCTCTTTCAGCTCTCTCTCAGTATTTATATATATACACATATATGTATGCCGAAATTACACATTTGCTCTCTGATGTGTGAGCCTGGCCTAATTCACTATCTTCCTCTGTCCACAATCATCTTTGCTGAGTGTCATCCCTGCCTCATTCCGGCGGACTCCTCTCACCCTCCCCTCCTGAGTGGACTACAACCAACACTACGGGAGGCCCATGTCAAGACCGACTCTCCATCATAGAGGACCTTCCTGGACGCCAATGCTAGGCCCGACTCCCCTTCCTTGAGGCTTTGTGATTGACCCCCCCTCACAATGGCACTGTCAAATGGACCGTTACTGTTACGCCCATGACCCATCTCACTCCTTTGAGTTTGACACTATGTCTGGCCGCTGCTACATTATCCAGCCATAATTCTTGATAACCACTTATAGACTGACTACCATGTAATGTAAAAGTGGGATAATACTCTATTATGAACCTTAGCTAAAACCATAGGCAACTTGTAGTCTGTCATGGTTACTACTGATTGTAATTTTTCTCCATGACCCCTGGCAGCTGGGTTAGCCCCTTGAGTCGTGGATCTGCCCAAGGTTTCTTCCTAGATTAACTGAACATAAGGGATTTTTTCCTTGCCCCTGTTGCTCTTGGGTGCTCCTTCTGTGAAGCACCACAAGACAATACTATTGTAAAAGGCGCTATATAAATAAAACTGAATTGAATTATGTATGTTTGGCAATGTTCGGAGTCCTTAAATATGGCCTCCACCACATCCACTTATTCGCCCAAACTCATATAAAAGGGAAATTTATTTCTCTATCTATGTATTTCAGTGAATGTATTTTATTGTTCTTCCTTTAGCAGTTTTTTTACGTCATATTCTGTTAATGCTGGCATTATGCAGATGCACATGATGTGATAACCATGAACTTCCATAATATGATGTGGGTATACTATTGTCTGTCTGTCTGTCCCTTTGGGCACAACCTCTCCCTCCAATGTTTTCTTGCAGGCCTCATTCGGGTTTGCACCATGATGATGCCAATGCTAATGATGTTGTATGAAGGCTGTCGCCATCCCTCTCAATCCTGGGCCTTGTTGGGTAACAAGGGGGGGACATGGCAACTGAGTTTAATAGACATATCACCATTCAATCATTTTGATGGGTCGTTGAAAATGATTGGACAGTGTTTTTTTTTTAAGTCCTGTCTGTTCCACTGGTGACATTTTGGTAACATGGTAACATTTTTTACTTTTGAGTTGGAGCATTAAATTACTGTATTGGCCTGAACATAAGACGATTCGATCCCCCTTTTCCAGAATCATTTTTGGGAAAAAAAGAAAAAGAAAAACTTTTTTGTAGACCAAGTTTTGCCTTAGGCCTATATAGTCAATTATTTTATTTGAAAATCCCGGTGAAAACTCTTTGTCAAACATTTTAAAAGTTAGCATTTTTTGAAAATCATTACCATAAATTAAAGCATGAGATCAAGTTAATTTGGATAATTTTGTCACATTTAAATTTAATTAATTGTAGGCTACCACATGAATGCTAATTTTCCATGGAAGGGAAAACAATACACTGTAGGCTATCTATCTACCAGAAAGCCATATGCATTACCCATAGAGGTCTGCATAGAGGCTACAGCCTTGCGTGTCAAAGGGGGGAGTTGCCCCCGACTGTGAGACACATAACAGTGATTCACTTCTCATTTCCATCGCACGGTAACTGATTTTCAACCTTGCTTCGCAACAGTAACAGGTGTTGGCATGTCGAAAAACACTGATGTTTGCCTGAAATATTCCCTTAGTTTGACCATAGGCTACCGCTGAAAAGACAGCTTCTCCTCGAAGTCTGTGCAGGCGCTGGGCAAGATTCAGTGATGCAGTGACAGCACATTGCGCCACATCAGAGACTTCTGTATCCCAAATATGATCGCATATGAAGTGCCAGCTCTGTGCACATTTAAACCCCGTATCCCAAATATTATCAACACCAGGTCAAAGGATACTGAAGTGCATGCAAACCCAGTCATTGTTTGACACCACTCGAATTTGGAATTTATTCAAGACAATCTTTCACCTCTCCATCGTGTGTGGCAATTGTAGACCAATGAGATGGTGCCTGTTCATTTAAGACAAAGAAAAACGTTTTTGGCCCCCTCGGTACAGTAATTGGTTGCAATCAAGGTGTGAAGGGGATTTTAAGCAATATAATAAAAAGTGCTCCAGGAAAACATCTTCTACCCTACCTTTATGATTGTCAGATTCATGCCAGTTTTCAGGGTTTAGGGATCAGAGTATTTGAGATTCAGCCAGTCTTTCTCACTTTAACAATGTCTGGCTGCTACTACACTGTCCAGCCATAATTCTTGATAACCACCTATGGATTGACTACTATGTAATGTTATGAACCAAATTTTTTGGAACTATTATGATGCTTAGCTAAAACCACAGACAACTTGTAGTCTATTATGGTTGTACTTTTCATGCATGACCCCTGGCAGTTGGGTTAGCCCCTTGAGTTGTGGATCTGCCCAAGTTTTCTTCCCAGACTAACTAAACATAACCCCTTGGTCACACACGCGACAAAAACATAGATGCATGGTGATGAGCTACCATTCTAAGGTATGATGCATGGCAACCCAGCGCTACTGCAGGGATGGTCAGTGGCCGCCATGCCTCGCAACTGGGGGAAACAGCAGAGACCCATGAGAAGTGATGATATGCCATGCCCTAACCCTAACTATGGGAAACAGTAAAGAGGAAGGTTTTATGTCTAGACTTAAAGGTATTGAGAGTGTCCGCTTGTCAGATGTGTGGGGTGGGGTGGGGTGGGGTGGGGGTGGGGGGGATTATTCCACAGGATGGTAGCAAAAGGCTCTTCCTCTTATCGTAGATTTTTTGTTAAAATTCTTGGGATTACAAGAAGACCAGCATTTTGGGATCTTAGGGTTCTAGGAAGGTGGTAAGGGACAAGTAAGTCTTTAATATATGTTGGAGCATGGCCACTGAAGGCTTTGTAGGTTAGGAGGAGTGTTTTATAATCGATTCGACGAGGGAGCCAGTGTAAAGAAGCAAGGATAGGAGAGGTTTGTTCATATTTTTTAGTCCTAGTGAGTGTTGAGCATTTTGTATTAGCTGTAGGTTTTTGATACAGGTATTACTACACCCAGAGGACATAGCATTGCAATAATCAAGCCTGGAAGTAATAAATGTATGTATTAATTTTTCAGTTAATTTTATTTCGTTTTTCAGTTAATTTTAAATAATTTTTATTTTATTTATTAATTTTTCAGATAAGCAAATTCGTTAGCATAAATCCTGTCATCATTAATGTTATTTGCTATCAGTAGCTTTAGACTGTACTTACGTTAGCTGCCATTAGCATTCAACATATGAACCTACCTGGATTCTTGTCTATAATTATGACTTTCATTTAATTTAATTGCTCATAAGATCATGTGGTCATACAGATGAGTACAACAAAACCAACTTGTTTGTATTTTGTGGAAATTGATAAACATGCTTTTTTTCACCAAAGACACTAAAGGAAAACTGAGCTGGTGCATTATCGCCACCCTGTGGCCAGAGCAGAGATGTATTAATGTTCAGGTTTCTCAAAGAAAGAATTAAAAGTTACTGATCAGTGAGGATAATGAATGTCTTAAAAAATGCCTTAGATATGCCGTCCCCGAGTATAAACCTCAAATCTGCTGTTATTTTGTAAAATTCATATAATAACCGTGATTTATAATTGGGAAAAAATGGTAACCATAACATTTATGACCCTGAGCTTCAGATGTGAAAATACTTTCAAATTTAAGAAACCTGTTAATATAAAATATATCATGGAAGATCCATCATCAACTTACAATCCTCCATTTTAAATGACAAATCACTCAATGAAAACACCAACCATTCAGGACTGTGGTTTAAAGTTTTGCTTACTGCAAGTTCTGTGAAAAGCTGTAATAGAAACCTAGTTGTTTTTTTACTAATCTAAATAAGCCAATGATTTTGTGTTATTGCAAAGCTTACTAAGATATATTGTTCTTCTTTGGTATACTTCTGATATATGATTTGCCAAATGGGGTTTCCATGAACGCAGAGCTGCAGAATGCAAATATCATTAAATTTTATGTAAATTCATGTTAATTTTATTCAGAACCATTCATCACAGCAACTAGTGGGGATATCCACGAACAACCTCACTCCCACTAAAGTTGTATTGCTTAAAACTGCCAAGTCCTTCATCCTTCCACGCAGAACTGTCACGTCCATAACGTCAACACAATGCCATGGTATGGTTTGACGTGAATGATGACTACATAAAATTTGAGCATTCACTATTCTTAGTTGTAGAATTCATTTTATGAAACTTTTCCTTTTAATACCAAACACACATACCAAATTTCACCTTAGTTCTTAACAGGAGAAAACAAGATGCCACCTTCATCTGGCACATGCATGGCTGCATGGATTATATTTACCTCAGAAAAACACAAATTCTTTATGCAGACAATGCTGCATCCAAACTACTACTACCACTATTAGTTACATTTATATAGTGCTTTTCAAAAATACCCTTACAGTGGAAGGGGAACCTCACTAACCACCACCAATGCTTAGCACCCTCCTCAGTGGTGCATGGCAACCATCATGCACCAGAATGAATGAGCCAGTTACACTAGGGGGTGATAACGGGGCCAAATTGTGTCTCAGTAGTCATAGCCACACTTGTATACCTGCACTCGCTCCGAGAACACCTAGCAAATGAATTTCACACTAAAACTGGTCAGTGTGTTTTCTATTTCAGAGTCAGTTTTCCTTTTCAGACAGTTGAAACATTTTAGAGTGTTCTTCTCTAATCTTTTTTGCCTTCTCACAGGACTCCTGATTTGAGACTTCCCATGGTAAGGAAATTAACCCTCGAAGTGCTGGCATTGACATGAAACAGTTTTTCATGGTCAGGATTGGATTATTGGGATGGGTAGGTTGGAACAATATTGCAACATAACATATTTCAATTGAAGTGAAGAATGTGTAATTTTATGTCCAACTAATTACATAACTAAATGGCATAACCTAATTACCTGATGTAATTTTTTTAATTAGTTAAGTTAATCTGTTAGTGATCTACTGGCTAAGATTGAAAGAGATGCACTGGTGTTTCTGCCTACACTTGTTGTCAACTTCTTTACATAGTAGAGTTCTTTATAGATGAGGTTGGTAAACTCAGCCTTTGAATGTCTGTTTAGTTTTTTGTCATAGCCTGCCTTAGAGTGAAGTTGCACATATCAAAATTGAAATGGTCTTTTAAGGTCTTTGATTTTTCATTCATATTTTGTTTCATATTTTGTGTCATAGTAGTGATCCAGGGAGAATATATATACATTCCTTTCTCCACCAGCACTCCTGCATTCTTCTTGCTCCATAGGCCTCAGCAGATAAATCTGCCTATTGCCATTCTCATTTGTCTTCTCTATGGTAGGCTACTTGTATACATAAGTTAGTCACTTGGGAATACTAAATAAAATCTGCATTATCAATCGATAATAGTTTCCATGTTTCTGAATATGTGTGGGCTTGGTCATTTATCATTTTACCAATGATCAAAAGGATCGTTTTCGGAAAGACCCCAGTGATCCTGCTGTTGCAAGTAAAGACTTCACAAACCCACAACTCCTTAATCAGCTCGTCACCTCGTTCACAGCCACTTCCTGGTTTGCGTGCACGCTCTCCTGAGTACTAATTGGTTTCACCTGGTCTGCACAGTTCTTAAGCAGCACTCCCTGGTCTCTTGTCGTCTGGCCTCGTTAATCCTCCCCTGGATCAGCGCCGAGTCAGTCGTGTTGTTTCTCTGCTTCCGAGAAGTCTTTGTGCCTTGCGCTCTTCATCCTTGGACTCTTTATTTGGGCACTGTTTAGTCCCTCGTTACACCATGTTCTTTAGTTTGTGCCTAGTACATTTTATGTTACCTTTTGTGTTTTAGTTCTGCCTTAAACTTCTGAGCGTTATAGTTATGCCCTTTGTCCTCGGCTATCGTTAGCTGATGTTGACCTTGTTTGAATTTTGTTTAGCTTATTTGAAAATAAAACATATATGCTTGCAAAAATCTAGTTGTGTTTAGTCTTGTGCCTGACAGAAGGCCAGACCTATTACAATGGAGGCTGAAGCCCCTGACCCATTTCGGACCTTAGTGGAGGAACTACGTCAGAGCCTGTTGTCTCAGTCAGCACCTCAGGTCAGTGTGGTCGCTTTGCCTCCCGACCCACCACCGAACTCAGGAGATCCAGAGGCATGTGGTGGATTTTTGTTACAGTGCACACTGGCCATCGAGATGGACCCACGCTGCTTCCCCTCTGAATGAGGTAAGGTGGCGTATATTATCTCGCGGTTGGACGGCAAAGCCCTCCAGTGGGCTGAACGCGTATGGCAGCAAGCTGGACCAACAACGCAATCGGTAGACGCCTTTATTAAGCATTTCAGGGAGGTTTTCCAGGCCCCTGTAGGTGACTCATCCGTACAAGAACAGCTGCATCGCCTAAGACAGGGTGAGAGTAGTGTCACCGATTACGCCCTATGCTTCAGGAATCTTGCCGCTTCAAGTGGGTGGAACGAGCCTGCACTCATCACCACTTTCTGCCTGGGACTTGAACCTGCTCTACGTCTGCACCTGGCCGCCTACGACGATTCTATGGGTCTTGAACGCTTTATTCAGCTCGCCATCCGGGTGTCGCACCGCAGAGAGGGCTGCCTCCGACAGAACCCCAGTGAGCCCACGCGAGTCTCCCGACCAGTTTATCGTGACTCTCCACCTGAGATCTACAGCCCGGAGACCCCCATGCAGATAGACACCGTCAGGCTAAGTCCCACTGAACGACGCAGGCAGATGGAACAAGGTTTGTGTCTTTATTGCGGTGCTACAGGTCACCTCATCCGCACATGCCCTGTTCGTCCGCCTCGCGGTGAGTTCAGTCAGTTTACAACCATCCATATTGTCTCCGTTGTTGCTACCAGTAACCCTCACTGCTGCAGGTGTCTCCCTCACAGCTCGGGCCCTCCTCGAGTTATCCAGCATGCCGTGGGCCCAATTACTCTCCAAGTGGGATGCTGTCACAAGGAGAGTGTTGACTTACTGGTGCTCGAGGAAGCCACGGTTGACATGGTATTGGGTCGTCCGCGGCTTGTACAGCATGCCCCAGGTATCAATTGGGCCACAGGAGAAATCCTGAAATAGGGAGATGAATGTTTTATTAAGTGTCTGTCCTGTCTTCCTGTCCCTAGGTCCCCGCATGATCACTCTGCACTGGTGTTGGGAACCACCTCGGTAGACAGTCCACATTCTGCACGCAGCACTACAATCCCCGAGAATACAGTCACTATTCTGATGTTTTTTGCCCCACTCGTGCCACACAACTTCCCCCACACCGACCCTGGGACTGTGCCATCAACCTGCTGCCCGGTGAACCAGTGCCTAGAGGGAAAGTCTACCCACTGTCCCTGCCTGAACAGAAGGCTATGGAGGAGTATATCCAGGAGGCTTTGAACCAGGGATACATCTGTCCGTCTGTGTCCCCAGCAGCATCCAGCTTCTTCTTTGTGGCCAAGAAGGATGGCGGCCTTCGACCCTGCATCGACTACCGTGCATTAAATAAGATCACGGTAAAGTTCCGTCACCCTCTTCCCCTGGTCCCAGCCGCTCTGGAACAGCTTTGTGGAGCCGTAATGTTCACGAAGCTGGATTTGCGGAGTGCCTATAACCTCATTCGGATACGAGAGGGGGACGAGTGGAAGACCGCCTTTATTACTCCCAGTGGGCACTACGAATACAGGGTGATGCCCTATGGACTAGCCAATGCCCCCTCCGTGTTTCAGGCCTACATGAATGAGGTATTCCGGGAGTACCTACATCGTTTTGTTTTGGTCTATATTGATGACATCCTTATCTACTCCAGGAACGAGGCCGAACATCGCCATCATGTATCCCTGGTACTCCGTTAGCTTCGTGAACACCACTTATTTCTGAAGGCTGAAAAGTGTACTTTCCATATGAACCAAGTTCAGTTCCTCGGTTATCACATTTCCCCCCAGGGTGTCAAGATGAATCAGGGGAAGGTCGATGCGGTCCTCAACTGGCCAACCCCCACAACCATCAAGGAGCTCCAAAGACTTCTGGGGTTCGCGAATTTCTATCGAAGGTTCATCAGAAACTACAGTATGTTAGTTTCCCCGCTCACAAATCTCCTCTGGGCTAAACCCAAGACACTCCAGTGGTCACCTGAGGCCGACCAGGCCCTGGTCAACCTGAAAGCCTCCTTCTCCTCTGCTCCACTCCTCACGCTCCCAGACCCAACGAAGCCCTTCATAGTAGAGGTGGATACCTTCACCACCGGGGCAGGAGCAGCGCGCCTTCTTCTCCCGCAAGTTTTCACCCGCCGAGCAAAACTACGACATCAGGAATCAAGAACTGCTAGCGATGAAGCTTGCCCTAGAGGAGTGGCATCACTGGTTGGAGGGAGCACAACATCCTTTTAGAGTCCTCACGGACCACAAGAACTTAGCTTATCTCCGAGATGCCAAGAGGCTCAATCCCCGTCAGGCCCGGTGGGCATTGTTTATTACTAGATTTAATTTCACCTTGTCTTACAGGCCGGGGTCCAAGAACGTGGTGGCCGATGCCCTGTCCAGAGTCCATGGTGATTCAGATTCTCCAAAGTCCATCGAACACATCCTACCTACCCGTCTCATTGTCAGCCCCATCCAGTGGACCCTGGAAGGACATCACCCAGGAACCAGCTCCACCTGAGACCCCAGCCCATCAAATGTATGTGCCCACCGGACTCCGCCAGGAGGTGCTGGAAACTCTCCATACGTCACTAGGCACTGGTCACCCGGGAGCCAACCAGACCCTCACACTTCTCCGCGACCGGTACTGGTGGCCTGGAATGGCCTGTGATGTTCAGAGGTATGTGGCTGGGTGTGCAGAGTGTGCGATGGCAAAGATCCCCAAGAAGCTTCCAGCAGGTAAACTCCTACCACTCCCAGTACCCCAGAGGCCCTCGTCACACCTGGGCATTGTATCAGACAGAGGTCCCCAGTTCATCTCCAGGTTCTGGCGGGCCTTTCTGGGACGCCTGGGTGGGGACGTTAGCCTCACCTCGGGGTACCATCCCCAAGCCAACGGTCAAACAGAGCGGAAGATCCAGGAAATTAGGAGGTTCCTGCGCACCTTCTGCTCCCAACATCAAGCCACCTGGAGTCATTACCTGCCATGGGCCGAGTATGCCCCAAACTCTCTGCGCCAACGTACCACCAGACTCACTCCATTACAATGCACACTCGGCTACCAGCCTCCCCTCTTCCCATAGAACTCTGAACCAACCAACGTGGTCGGCGTAGACGACTGGTACCGCGAGAGTGGGAGGGTCTGGAACACGGCACACCATCAGCTTCAGAGGGCAGTTCGCCGTTACCAGCACCACGCGGATGTCCGGAGGGGACCCATGCCTTCCTACGAAGTGGGCCAGAAGGTCTGGCTCTCCATTCGGGACATCCGCCTCCGACTGCCCTCTAAGAAGCTCAGTCCCCGGTACATCGGACCCTTTGAGATTCTGCAGCAGGTCAACCTTGTCACATTTAAGTTACGTTTGCCCTCACATTACCATATTTACCCCACCTTCCATGTTTCTTTGCTTAAGCCTTACCATGCACCTTATCGTGTTTCCCCTTCTCCTCTAGAGTCTGATGCATGACCGGACATCCTGGATCCCAACCTGCTTCCGGCTTTCCACACAGGGCATCCGGACCGTCCCGCTCCCCAAGGTAGAGGTCGTCCCAGGCGGCGTGTCCGACGCCCGGGCCGTCACGCCCCAGGAGCGGCCCCTGAAGGGGGGGGGGTGATGTCAGGTTTGCATCAGATCTCACCACAACCACGCCCCCTCACTCTGCTTCACAAACCCACAACTCCTTAATCAGCTCGTCACCTCGTTCACAGCCACTTCCTGGTTTGTGTGTATGCTCTCCTGAGTACTAATTGGTTTCCCCTGGTCTCCACAGTTCTTAAGCAGCACTCCCTGGTCTCTTGTTGTCTGGCCTCGTCAATCCTCCCCTGGATTAGCTCCGAGTCAGTCGTGTTGTTTCTCTGCTTCCGAGAAGTCTTTGTGCCTTGCGCTCTTCATCCTTGGACTCTTTATTCATCCTTGGACTCTTTATTATGATGACTTGGGCTTGGACTTTTCCCTGTGGTAAGATTTACATAGATTTTCAGTTATTTTTGTTTTCTCTTACATTTTTATGGCAATATTTTCTAGAGTACTTCAAAATGATTGGGCTCTGGGGATATGAAATTGACTGGGCAGGTTTTATATCAAAAACTTTTTGTGTGACCTAGTATTGTGCATACATATTTCATTCATTTTTTGAATTAGTCATGGGAGCATACATAAATTCATGAGCATGGTACACAGCATGTTTCATTTTACACTCTGTTTCATCATGAATGAAAGAAATATATAAGGCTAACTCAACATTTCATCTGCCAAGGTTTTACGGTAGTGATCTACCGTAGTTAGCTGCTCCTGTCTGCTTCTGACTGGTTGATTTCTACTGCACAAGCACAATGCTCTGCTTTCATTGGTTAATGGTGTTGCGATTTGATGGATTGCGTCCTGATATGCTTTGCATGGCAATTCGTCACACTCCATTGGAAATTAACTGAAATCGTGACGGGTGTTGTACTTGATGTGTCCAGTGGATCTCCACTGTTAGTCATCCTTCTCCAACTTTAAGTTCCATCCAAACCTCTGTATCATGTTTTGTTGTTTTCATGTTTGTCTGTGTCCCGCAGGATTCTCAAGTGTTTTGCCTTACATACCAGCTCTCCTCTGCACAAACATTTTGAGAGAGAGGGTCATCGAAAATGTGGAAAGGTGTCAAGAGAAACATGGGAAAGCATGGGAAGAGTACTGTCGCCATGTGCCATACCAATTGCTACCTCACATATACTGGAAACAAATTGCTGTTCACAACTTCATAATAGTTCATATTTTCCACTTCATCTGAATTTAATTTTAACCACTGAAAGTAAACGTTATAACTTGACTTAAATCAGTAAACATATCTAACATTAAATGGAAGATAAAGCAGCCAGTACTTTACTATTTGTGTAATTAAAATAATATGTTTCATGTAGGCTTTAGGTTTACACACACTTGTAGCTAATTCCTTCCTTACAGTATTCCTGCCTCAAATTTGCTCAATCTCTCCTTGTTCCTGTTTTTTGTGTAAGATCTTTCAAAAGGTTTTGTTTATGTTGACAGCACTTGATGCTTCCTAGGTGATGTTCACAGCCTCTGCCACGTCGACTTACTTTCCTTGCTGTTGATATTAGGAAAGTTTGCTGTGTTGTGGCAGAGCTGCTACTGTCTTTCTACATAGAGTTTGCTTAAAATAAGGGTAATATTTTCACAAGGTGCAACATTAATAAGCTGAAATGAAGTTCAGGAAGGCCACCAGACAGCTGTCACATTGTCACATGTCACATGTCACATTGTCACAACTTCAGAAGACCATCACCTCTTCTTTTAACTTATCTGTTGCATTTCTGATATAGGCTATCTGGTTCTCTTTTCAGTTTAAAACCCTTGAATAAAACTGATGACTTTCAACTGATCTTTTTAATGTATTTCTGCACAAGCCAGCTCACAATAGTTTTAAATAGCCAATGTCAGTAGACCCCTTTCGAGTCATTCCATGGCACTGTGGCACATGACGCTGGGAAGAGTGGAGGGAAAGCATCAGTGTTAGAAGTGTTTCAGAAATCGTGCCAGAAGAATCCATTTGTGTGGCAAAGGACTGACCTAACAATTTATTTACTACTGATCACAACGCACATTATTCCCCTCATGCACGAGTGGACTGCCCATTTTCTTTAGGCAAGGAAAGTTCTGGTGTGAACAGGAAAGTGAACAGGTGTGATCCTGTTTGTTGAGTTTTTGTAAATGTCATGTATGTAGGTAGACATCGAAGTAAATGGAGGGAATAGGCTTATCAGGCCATGGGCCAGATAAGGCTAGTGCATTCATTCTTTATAAGTCCTCAATACTTTCTGAAAGCCTTTGACCTCTTGATGTCATCTAACATACACTGAGATGTGTTGCAACTTCCTCCACACCACAGATTATGCATGGTCCTGTAATGTATTACAATGGAATTAAATGTCATCGAAAAACACATTGATTTTCAGTGAATATCTATTAATGGGGCTGAAACAGGTAATGCATCCCAAAATTTTCAATGTGAACATTCAAATTCAATTCCATTGAAAACTATGAATCGTCCATGGGATGGAGGAAAATGAGACAAATCTCAATGCGTGGGACAAGTCTCAGTAAAGGGCGCCATGAGAAACTCTTGCAGCCTGCTCTCTGGTGGCTATTCAAGGTACTGCAGCTTTGCAACACTCAGTTTTGTCCTCATTTGTTCTAGAATGTTGCTGCTGAATGTGGACAGTCTTTGGCCTCATTGATTTTTTTGGAAACCAACTTGAATTTCTGGCAGTCTAAACAGCTGAAAACCACATTAAATGCAGTCTTCCAAATCTAGTAGCTTATCCGGTGCACTGCAGTGATGCACAAAAAGAAAGCTGATTATTCCACCATCTCTGATACTTTCTTTCTTGGCGTATTTGTATCCTTACGCTGCAGCCCCTTCTTGCATTCTGTGAAAGAAAGAAACCTACTTCTACCCTCTGCTGTTTGTCATTTCTGATCATGATGTGATAGGCTATGGGGGAGAGATGAAACACCAACACGCAGATCGGATGTGCGTACGTTTATTGTGCAATGCGAACGGTCAGTTAGAAAGATTTGATTTTTAACAGAAATGCAAAAAATTTGGACTGCAGACTTAGCCCTGCAGAAACAAAATCAGGAATGGAACTTCTGAAGTGCCACTGGTTCCTGTCAGACTGTAGTGTAAGTAGGCCGATTGACTCAGTGGCACCACTGGCCTACTGTCTTGTGCACTGTCCCACACAGTCCTACTGTCTCTTGCATCGTCTTGCACCATGGACATCGTTAGTCAAATATTGGCAAAACCAGGAGATTTTTCATAAAAGCCAATCTGAGTGAAGGTATGTTTGACATGGTACTTTGAAACTGAATTTGAGAGTTTTTCATTTCTGACCTGTTATTTTGTAAAACGAGATGAGAAATGTTGACTGAAACCATAAGTTTTGTAACCAGAAAATACATCTGTGGTGATATACGATGTTGGTTAGCAGCAAACTACCAATGAATCACTGCTTGTTTATAAGCTAGTAACACCTCCTCGGCCACAAGTGTAGCTTGCTCAAAGCGCATTCTCACCGGTATTCGTGACCGTAGGATAAGTGCATGGAAATTTACATCTATTTGCCTTGGTTAAATTGCTTGCGGTGTTTCCGTCCCGCAGATACCGTCTGCATATCACGTGAAACTGCACACTCTCAGCTTTCCACTGACACTAGGCTCTAGTATCTACAATTACTACTAGTCGTAGGGGGATTTTGGGGCAGCCATGGCCTACTGATTAGGACTTTGGGCTTGTAACCGAGGGATTACAAGCCCAATCCCCGACCATGGCTGAAGTGCCCTTGAGCAAGGAACCTAAACCCTCACTGCTCCTCTGGCAGAAAAAACTGCTCCACATTAGCATGTACTTGACTTCTCTGTGTGTTTCACTAATTTACGATTGGGTTAAATGCACAGACGAATTTCCCTCACGGGATCAAAAGAGTAGGTCTATAGATTAATAGTAATATTACTAGTTGAACTTTTGAACTTCACTGGTTACCCTTGGCTGCTCGCACTAAATTCAAGGCACTTATGGTGGCCTACAGGGTGAATGATGGCTCTGCTCCCATCTACCTGAATACTCTCCTGAAGCCCTATGTCACCCGACGACCTCAACACCTGGATAGTCTACTGCTTGCAGCCCCTGCCATACATCAAAGAATGACAGACTATTGCTGAAATTATAATTCTATTTTAGATAGCCCTATGTCACCCGCTGACCACTTCGCTCCTCTAAGGAACGTTTTCTAGCACGGCTTGTGCAGGTCAATCCAGACTCTTCTCAAATCTGGTTCCGCGTTGGTGGAATGACTTCCCAAGTGCTACCAAATCAACTGATACCCTCTCCACCTTCAAGAAACTCGTGAAGACCCAGTTCTTCCAAGAATATCTCCTGGTGTAAATTTTGAGAATGCATTTAATAATTTAATTTCTCTGCACTGTATTACACTATTGCACTTTCAACTTAAAATAGTGCAGATTCTATGTTAGCAATATGCACTCCTAGTTAGTTCTTTCATTGTGTTGTAGCTTGAATGTTATCCTCTTTTGTAAGTCGCTTTGGATAAAAGCGTCTGCTAAATGCCTAAATGTAAATGTAAATGTAGTTGCTGTGATAAACGATTCGCAAGAAAATTAACTTTCTTAATATGTTATGGCATAGAGGCATTTTTCCTGTTGCAGTAGTAAAATGCAGGAGTACTTAATCTAAATTCAGGTACAAGTAGCCTGATCCAGCAAGAATTACAAACAATTTCTGTATAGCCTACTTTCCTCCAATACAAGTCAAGCCACAACAATAGGGGTCTGAGTTTTTAAAATTTACATGCCATTTAGTTTGTCCTACATGCATTTATGGACATACCTGCTAGCATATATTTTTCATGAACATGACCCCAAACATACGGCCTTAATAATACCAAATTGTTGACTTATTTAGGCTGTAGTGATAGCCTATAGGCCTATATTTAGAAAATAAAGACCTATCTGTCAATCTATCTGGAGGAGGTAGTAGAGGGCATTGTATGTATTTTTTATTGATGTAATTGTTATAGGAGCCATGTGTCTACCAAAGAGGTAATTTCTGTTTTTTTGTGAAATTATGAGTAAGACTTTTTCAAATTAACAATAGAATATAAGCATTGACTAATATTTAAATTAAACTTAAATTTTTAAATTTATTTGTTTTGCTGAAAAGTGACTGACAAAGTAGAAAAGTAATCACTTTCTAATAGCATTTTGAAATGACTGCAGGAAATTCATAAAATATCATAGACCTATATCAATGCAAGCAAAATATAAATGAGCAATTCCACAGATAGTATACATTTTTGTCCTATCCATAATGCCATTAAAATGCCATGGTATTTTTATGTATATATAAGATAAGAATGATTACATTTAATTCAGCCATTTGCTTTTGTAATAACTCATGTCATACAAATACCATGCCATTTTCGTGACATTATGGGCATAACAAGCTTACCTTTTTGGTATGAAACAAAACACTACTCAACAGATTTAATGACTGAGAAATGTTCGATATGCAGTGATTTACATTGAACAGTCTTTAGTGACCCTGCGTTTGGAGCATGCTTTAACAATTGCCCTGCCATATACAACCATATACAAGTGGATTACAGATAGGAGGGAGAATCAAAAATTGCACGCCTAAGGCATTTCGGAAACTAGAAGAAAGGGCTTTGTTGCCAGCCCAGCTATATGAAAGGTCAAACAATAATGACATAATGGAGATAAATATAGCCAGTACATGTGGTAAACAGGTTTGAGTGAACCTTCTCCTACCCTCTCTCGATGCTATGCACACACGCACAATTGGAACATATGACACAAAAATTAAAACTACCTGTATGACTTGACCTACCATTAAAACAATACCAAACATGCGGTTTACTGTGGAGGGATAACACCCCTGTTTTAAAATGGATGGAATGTCACAGAATAATTTATCAATGAAGTGTCCACAAATGGGAACTTTGATGGCCAAAACAATAGCTATAAGTGACACTGAGACAGGATAAAGCCAGGCAAGAGCAAGTAATTTTAAAACCATGTGAGATGTGAGGATAGAGTAGTACTGTAGCGGTCTGCATATTGCTACATACCTGTCAAAAGCCATTGTTGTTAAAACTGTAATTTCACACACTGCAGAGGAATAGATCACAATGGTTTGAGTAAGACACAGTGGGTAAGAAATCACAGCTACATCAGAAAGCAAGTCCAACAGAAATTTAGGGTAGAAACCAGCAGTTCCATAGAGCCCATTGGCACATAAATTGGATATAAAAATATACATAGGTTCATGAAGTGTTTTATCCACTGTAACTGTAATTATCATTGTTACATTCAAGGTTATTATAACAATATACAACACAAATGTCAAGTAAAAGTACACAGTCTTGTATTTTCCTGATTCCTGTAGTCCAGTTAAATAGAAAAACTTGTAAATTGATGTGTTTTCCATAATTCTTCAAACAGGAATCTTCAATACAGTTTAATTTGTTGCAGAATGACAGGAAAATGTTGATCCTACAGTCTTACTCCTCCAAGTAATCTGATAACCTCTATGGTTGTATGCAAGTCTTTATATGCCTCCCATCTCCCAAGGGTCCCAAGGGTCTTTCCAAGGTGCAGAGGTTTTCAAAGCTCAAACCAATGGTTTATTGAATATTCAGTTGGATGCCAATGGCTTACAGGATATTGGGTATAATGCCTACTGGTGAAGGGCATTGCTAGCCAATTTTAGTGGGGCTTCAGCACAGGTAAATCTCATTCTAGCCTGGGTAATGATAGCCCTGAATGTCTGTGAAATGTTAAAATAATTACTTATTTAGTTAAGCTCATTAGCTTATTCTAGCACTCAGAAGAATCCATTCCATCAGAAGAAATGAGGTGGGCTGGATGGGTTGAGGAGATCTGATCGGTTTACAGGAGGTTACAGTAGGCTAGTCTAGTCCACAAAGTACTGCTGAAGCCGCTAGCCCCCTAGTGGAATGTGCACATAGCCCAGCTGGAGTGGCTCCAGGAAGTATTTGGTCTCTGGTATTGGCACCCGCACAATGGCACCTGAAAGAAAGTTTTGAATTTCTCGTGAGAGGGCCTCTGATGCTGGTCCCTGACCCACCGCAGACTTAAGGACTCCATGGAAGGGAGGTCCGGGTTGAGAATACCTTATGTACGTGTGTGGTGGCATACGTCACCCCTGTCGCAAGCGACTTTGTTGTTGGTATATACACTCAAACTGCATATGCATGTCCAGGTGCTTTAAGCACTGCCTCTGGTGGTCAGTACAAATGAAACAGAACAGTTGATGGATAGTTAGGTCAGTTACCATATGCATAATTGATCAATTCCCAAAACCCAAGCCAAATCCAACAGTGGGGGATCGATTCAAGGTTGTTATCCGGCAATCCGCCAGAAGTTGGGGGATGTTAGCTACAGAGGCGGCGAGATGCGTAGGTCAGGTCATTGAAGCTGGTTATGTCATGTTGGCCCTGGCATTTGAGCCTCTCCACGTAGGAATGAAATATTTAATATATGCCTTACTTACTCTGGTTGGACTCATTAGGGCCATATAGCATTTTTTTTTTTTTTTTTCCTGAGCACCACTGCCATTTTTTAGTTGTTTCCTATGAGGTAAGGGCGTATTGCCGCCTAGAAAAAGCGCAGCACCCAGCGGTGACTGTTTTTGTTTTTTGTTTTCAGAAAGGCGCTGCAACGTCACAATGGACTGCTGCTAACCTATAGCTATATATTTAGTTTTGCCTTTTCCTCCAATTGTTTTCACCAAGTTAGCGAGAAGTTGTATCGACTAAACCTAAAAACCTTGTTTTAACATAAGGATATGTGTGCTGTAGCTTGGAAGTGGTCTGTCTGCATTCAAGTTGTTAGCAAGCTAACTACCCCAGTCCGACATCATGCTGTCAAACTAGTTGTCATAAAAACAAACCATAGACAGTAAAAGAAGAGGGGGAAAGGAATCACATCGATCCAGTGGGAGGCGTTGAGGCCGAATTGTAAGTTTTCAGTTAAATTCAGTTAAATACTCCTAGCCAACATAGTTACATTGATTTCATGAAACCAAACATGGTAATTTAGCAAGTAGATGCACAGAACTGAAATTCTGACAGATATGACACAGACAAAAATCTTCTACTGTCTGTGAAACATGACTGTCCTTAAGTGCTCCTGAGCTTTGTTTTTAAATTACTTTAAATTTTAGTTATCTCATTATGTATATATATGTTCCCTCCTGTGCACCAGAAAGTCACTAGCCGTTGCTGAATTTGTGTCCTTACTCTTAGCATCACCACTCATTAAAGTTTCTTACAAGGCAATAACATGACACCGGAGATGATGGAGCCAATATGTATTGTTGTGTTAGCTCCGGTGTACAACAACAGCAAAATTAAGGTACCAGGTGTTTCACATGTAAAGTTATTTGATTTTGATGTGATGTTAAAATGAATTCCAGCCAATTAAACCCCTAGAGGACTCTTTCCGGGTAGAACCAACTTGGAACAACCTCCATGGGCCCTATCATGCCGCGGCGCACTGTGCATTCGCGACATGCGCATGGTGTCAGTACTATTCTGTGCCAGCACATCTTTCATTTTTTCCGGCAAAAAATCACGTTGTCTAGATAGCAGATGACACTGCGCCGTCATGGGTGTGTCAGCGAAAAGAAGAGGTGTGGTCTGGCGCAAAGCGTGCCAGATGCTATTATAAGGACGCAAAAATTAAATCCGCCAGTGACCAACAAAACCCTGGTCTGTCGTCAGTTGCGCATTGCTGAAAAGCTATTTTAGGGGCGCACAGCGCTTTGGGATATGAAAGCGTGCAAAATGCGCGAACGCCATGCTTCTCTCATCAGCAGGAGCGCGCAGCAGGGTTTATACAAAAGTTTTTCATGTGGAGAAATAAATTATGGAGTCCCTGGAAATATGAAATATAAATGTACATCACAATATTTATTCATTTGCGTTGAAAGCTTTTGTTTCCCCCGTCTTCTAACATCATTGTACCGCTTTCGGCACTATTCGGATGTTCTTTTTTTGCCAAAGGCGGAGGACACAACTGAGGATATTTCCTCCCATACTTCCTTGACCCATGGAGGTTTGGGGGGATTCTTTTCATCCCCGAAGATAACCTGTTCACGCGCTTTTACCTCACGCACTAGCAGATCAGTCTCCTCCATCGAAAAACGCTCCTATCTTCTGGGTAAATTCGCCGTTGTAATAGCAACACACCATGGAAAATGCGCCGCTGGAGTATGGGGAATGAGAGTATAAATCCTGATTGGTTAATTGTATGTTACGCCCAAAACACACCCATGACTAATGAAGTACTTTAAGACCAACCCTTTTGAACCATGCGCCAATGTTTGCTTTTCCCGCCGTCAAAATACCAAATTGTGTCGGGCACGTCCCTAAAGCAACTTGCGTGACAGACTTTAGACAATGCGCATATGATCGTGAAAATAGAGCCCCATGAGTGTTTCAACTTCCGCATGTATTCCTACCCCCTTGAAACAAACAGGATGTCTTTGAGAAATCCCATCATATCACACTTGCAAATCAAAAAGTTAATTATCTAAGATTATAGCCAAGTGCTCTTCTAGTCCTGGATATCTGCAATCAAACAGCCTCGCAGAGTGGATAGTGAAGACAGTAAAGCACGCATTTAAAAAGGCAACACACACAGGTACAGACCCACACTTCTTCTATAAAATATAATTGCCAAGCTCCACATCTGTGCTTAAACTGGCTATCCCAGGTGGATTTCATTCTAGGCTTAGACATCTACAAGCTAGACAAGAGCACTAGTATAGCTACAACTCACAGTTCTCATACACAGTGTTCATCTATATGTTGAACTCGAAGGGTTTTATTCTTAACCCATAAGAACACAACACTTGCAGTCTGTTTTCTTGTTGTTAACAGAAGGATACCAACAAGAAGCTGCAACCCAGCTAACACAGAAAATTACAAAAACTTTAAATAATGTTGGCTCAAGGTTCTCCTATAGTTATTTCAAAATTGTTTTCCAGTAAGTCTTGTGTGTAAATTTAGAGGACGTTAGTTGTAGGTTGTCCCACTCAAACATTCCCTGAACGTTTTAGGTACCAAAAATTCAGGAGTTACATCATGCATATGCTGAATTGTTGGACTGGACCTGATACGACCTGCAGGAATGCATTATGAAAAGGGCACAATGCAACAATGCACAATGCATGATGTAACTTTTGAATTTTTGTATTCTATTTGTGTTCACTCATGTTTTCCTGATAGGGTATTTCAACTGATTACCAAGTGAGCAACTTGGGTTTGCATCCTGTGATATGTTGAAAACATTCAACCAAACTGATTATGTATTTCTATAGGAAAAAAAATCCTGGCACCCCTCCGGAGAACCAAAACTACATTAATGGAATGCTTCCCTACCCTAACCTTCCCGAAATGTTCCCTGAACCTAAAATTGGCTGTGTATAATTTTTCCATATTTTGGGTCTGGATAATGGGAAAAATCACTTATTTCAATTCAATTCAGTTTTATTTATACAGCGCCTTTTACAATAGTATTGTCTCATGGCGCTTCACAGAAGGAGCACCCAAGAGCAACAGAGGCAAGGAAAAACTCCCTTATGTTCAGTTAATCTAGGAAGAAACCTTGGGCAGATCCACGACTCAAGGGGCTAACCCAACTGCCAGGGGTCATGGAGAAAAATTACAATCAGTAGTAACCATGACAGACTATAAGTTGCCTATGGTTTAGGTAAGGTTCATAATAGTTCATAATAGAGTATTATCCCACTTTTACATTACATGGTAATCAGTCTATAGGTGGTTATCAGGAATTATGGCTGGACAATGTAGCAGCGGCCAGGCATAGTGACAAACTCAAAGGAGTGAGATGGGTCATGGGGGTAACAGTAAGGGTCCATTTGACAGCGCCATTGTGAGGGGGGTCAATCACGAAGCCTCAGGAAGGGGAGTCGGGCCCAGCATCGGCGTCCAGGAAGGTCCTCTGTGATGGGGAGTCGGTCCTGACATGGGCCTCCCGTAGTGTTGGTTGTAGTCCACTCAGGAGGGGAGGGTGAGAGGAGTCCGCCAGAATGAGGCAGGGATGACACTCAGCAAAGATAATTGTGGACAGATGAAAATAGTGAATTAGGCCAGGCTCACACATCAGAAAGCAAATGTGTAATTTGGGCATACATACATGTGTATAAAATATATATATACATATAAATATTGAGAGAGAGCTGAAAGAGAGAGAGAGGGAGTGGTATGGCATGACACATGAAGGTTGTGTGGCGGCGCTAGGCTATAGCAGCATAACTAAGGTATGATGCATGGTAACCCAGCACCACTGCAGGGATGGTCAGTGGCTGCCATGCCTCGCAACTGGGGGCAACAGCAGAGGCAGTCCCTTCCAAAAGACCCATGAGAAGTGATGATTTGCCATGCACCATCCCTAACTATGGGAAACAGTAAAGAGGAAGGTTTTAAGTCTAGACTTAAAGGTATTCAGAGTGTCCGCTTGTCGAATGTGGGGGGGGAGATTATTCCACAGGAGGGGTGCACGGTAACAAAAGGCTCTTCCTCCTATCGTAGATTTTGATATTCTTGGGATTACAAGGAGACCAGCATCGCCCTTGAGGGCTTTGTAGGTTAGGAGGAGCATTTTAAAATCAATTCGACTTTTAATAGGGAGCCAATGTAGGGAAGCAAGGATAGGAGAGATATGTTCATATTTTTTAGTCCTGGTGAGAGTTCGGGCCGCAGCATTTTGTATTAGTTGTAGGTTTTTGATGCAAGTATTGCTACACCCAGAGAACAGAGCATTGCAATAGTCGAGCCTGGAAGTAATAAATGCGTGTATTAATTTTTCAGCATCCTCAAAGGATAAGAACTTTCTAACCTTAGCAATATTTCGTAGGTGAAAAAATATGTTTTTGAAATGTGTTTTACATGACTATTTAGAGAGAGGTCCTGGTCAATAATTACCCCAAGGTCTTTAACTTTTGCATTACATGACAGTGACAGGCCACTGAGTAAGTTTTGGTGATGGGGTAGAGTGTTGGTCAGCTGTTTAGGGCCAATCATCATAACTTCAGTTTTATCAGAATTTAAACAAAGGAAATTATTAGTCATCCAGGTTTTGATGTCTAGGAGACATGCATCAAGTTTAGTCATTGGCATATTATTGGCATATTATTTCAATGTTTCAGTGTCCTACCAATGTTTAGTAGCAATGAAAAGAATGTTTCTTTTAGTTTAGGCTAAAAAACATCCTAACCTTAGTTATGTTACTGCCTTAATTGTGATGAATGAAACAGGTAGGCTATACAATAATATGCATAATGGCTGGAGATGGTAGTGATGGGCAGCCGATTATGAATCATTTATTTGGTTTATCTGAAAAGATAAGGACAGAAATACACACTCACTGTTCTTCCACACTATTTGAAAATGGTAAATTAATGTGTACGTATGACCATGAATTTCTTAATTATTTTCCCCCTTTGAACTGAACTTTGAACTAGTTCATGTCAAGTGTGAACTTGTGTAAACAGACGCACAGACACACACACACACAAGATCTGTAATGTGTATGTTACATGTAGCAGTTTGGCAATACCACTTTTGTACAAGTGACTGCAGCCTTGTCTCTTGCGTCTTTGTATTTATGCAATATACAATACAATGTTTCAGTTAACAGGTGGCACAGATGTCATAAAAAACACGATTCAGTTTAAAAAGAATTTTGCAGTCCATTCTGAAATGTAATACAATATAATGTAATATTCAGTGACTTGTTCAAGATGTGTTGTTTGAAGCTTTTGCTGTGTGTGATGTCTATTTGCCCCATGTGCTAAGAATCACGGCTATCAAGCTTGGCAATATGGTTTTATCAATAGATTGGTTTGTATAAGGATTTTTCAGTCAATAATTTTACATAAAACAATTCACATGGGACATGAGTATACTCTTTGCTACTTCACATGCATGTGTGGCCCCTCCCCATAAAGGGTGATGGCCAGAGTTGACTACGCCACCCTCTGGACAAAATGTGTAAGAGCAAGGGGAACTCTTAAGAGAAAAAAGGCACGCACAGGCTTAGCTTTAAGAAAAATACAAAATTAAATCTTTATTTTTGTTAAGTTAAAAGTGAGTCGCTATTAGTCATTAATAAATAAAAATAAATCAATCCATTACTTAAAATAAAAATAAGCCATAGATGGGTGGGCCCCAGAACAGGCCTAACTAGACCTCTGTTTCAATACCACACAGTATGTTTAAGCACACCACTCTAAAGCAAAATTGGACACTGCAAATACACCACACTGCAATCATAATCAAATCAGTTCGATAGGTGTACACTGCACAGCATTCCACTACACACATCAGTCTACAAGGTGACACACTATACAAAGGAAACCAGGTCAGCTAAAGCCTACTCTATGTGCCCAACCCACCCCAGGCAGGGGAGAGGGAAGGGGGAGAATAAACAAAAAAAGGGAAAAGTTAATAAAAGTAACATAAAAGTAACAAAAAAGCCCGCTAGCCGGTGGCCGCAACCAGTTCACACACCCCAGTCTCCGGCGGCCCACCGGCCAGGGGGGGAAAAGAAAAAAAACAAAAAAAAGAATATCTACAAGCCGCACCTGCGTATTCCCGCACACAAGCGCACACACACACACACACGAGAACAGCAGCCGACAGTCGGATTGGCTGTGATCCCTCTTGATTCCTCGCAGTCTAGCTGGGTGGGTAACTTGTGTTCCGACGCTCCACGCCTCTGCCAGAGTCACTAAACGCTCTTCTCCTCAAGCCGGGTGCTCTAGAGGCACACGTACACCCTGAATCGCTGCCAACTCGTGCGACAAACAGCACCACAAAACCCCTGCTGCACTCCAACACGCTAGCAGCTAGCAGCAGGAAATCGCTCCCGGTATGAGGACCCCAGGTGTCTATACATCTGCCTGCTGTCAATCCCGACCTTCCCCGCCCCCATAAGATAGCAAGGCGCCACCGGAAAAAAACAAGATGACAGAGACAGAGAGAGTGAGAAGACAACAAAAACACCGGCAAACCCACAGGCCACACATGGCAACACCTAGCAACAGTGTGTCACTATTTGAGGGATCCTTTTAGCTGGTAGTACATAGTATAATCTTTGTCAGTTTTGGTGGTATATTTCCACGTGAAGGGCAGATAAGCTGGGTAAACTAAGTTGTAGTTCTGTGTTTCATGTAAGTGTACAACACAAACAAATAAATAAAAATCATCTTTCACAGCATGACATTGTTGATAATATTGGCAACAAGCACTAGTTAACATAATCTAACAGTGTCAATAAAGCTCTGGGTGAAGGGCATTTGGAGGGATTGGCATGCTTTTAGGTACCCAGCTAACCAGTTTTACTCCAAAATGCTTTCACATTGCTTTAAGTTGGAAACTTTGATGAGAAGCTGCAAGTAGTGGAAATCAAAAAATGTAAAATAATTCAATCAAATCTAAAAAATTTAAAATAATTTCTTAAAAAGTCAAACTAACCTTATTGGCTCTGAGAGGCCTTCTGCCTCTTACTTTTCTTGTCATACCTTTGCTCTTACAACAACATCCAAGACTTCTAAAGACTGATGTTCGAATCCTGGGGAGTTGTAGGCCATATATAAGTGGATTCAAAAATGGAGGGAGAATTAAGAATTGCAAGCCTAATGCATTACGTACACCAGGAGAAAGATTTCTTGAACCATCCCAACTATATGAAAGGTCAAACAGCACAGCAAGGGTGGATATAAAAATTGCCAGTATATGTGGTAAACAGGTTTGAGTGAACTTGGTTCTACCCTCACTAGATTGTATACAAATGTGCACAATATGAGCATATGAAACAAAAACCAGAACTGCTTGCACAATTTGACCCACAATCATAATTATGCTCCACACACGGTTTGCATCAGCTGGATAACATCCCTGTTTCAGGATTGAAGGATTGTCACAAAACAACTTGCCAATGAATGATCCACAAACTGGTATTCTAACTGAAAGAACAACTGATATAACTGCCATTGACATTGGATAAAACCAAACGAGCAATAATAATTTTAAAACAGTTTGAGGAGTAAGAATAGTGTGATACTGCAGTGGTCTGCATATTGCCACATATCTGTCATAAGCCATCACAGTCAAAATAGCAATTTCACACATGGCTGATGTATATATTATGAAGGCCTGAGTTACACACAGTGTGTATGAAATCACTGCGATATCTGATAACAAGTCTAACAGAAATTTAGGGTAGAAACCAAAACTTCCATATAGTCCATTGGCACATAGATTAGCCAGGAAAATATACATGGGCTCATGGAGGCTTTCTTTCACAACAACAGTTATGATCAAAGTTAAATTAAGAGTAATTATTACAATAAACAAAACAAATGTCAGGTAAAAATACACTGGCTTATTCCTTCTTACCAATTCCTGAAAACCATATAAAATGAAAAATGTAAAACTGGATGTGTTTTCCATTGTTACTGACTGTTATTTCCTTTCTGTAGGTCTAAATAATAAGAAAGAAATGTAGGATACAGATTAAATAGACATTAGTGAGGGCAAAACCCTGTTTTTATAGCCAGTAGTCGATTCCCGCACATGCTCATGGGTTTGGCCTGGGCTCTGTTTAGCATATTATACTACCTTCCAATCAGAGGGATCTGTATAAAGTAACATTTTGTGTTTACAAAAACATATGTAATGTATATTTTTTAAATCTAGCCTAGCATTTTTATTATCAATAATTTATTAATTGTTAATTGTATGTTACTTTGGACACTGATAAACCATACTTAATAAAACACCATGTTTGAATTTGAAAAACAAGATCATAGATAATATAGCTGTCGCTAACACATCTTTTGAACTATGACTCTTGAATTATAACATGAATTATACATACGTGTCAACAAACACATGCATACATGCTCACAACCTGAATGCCTGTAAGTTCTTACACACTTAACATACAAGTGATTAGCCCAACTGTTTATTAGCCAAGAGATTTTTTTACTTTGATATAAGAGGAAATAGTGGAAATTCCTAAACTGCAGAGCCTATGCATTATAAGCCTAGTGGGGCAAAGTGCCCATCATGTTTCATCATCAACTGAGATTTTCTCCAATTATAACATCTGATATTTTTGTTTTTCCATAGGCACTACACCACACACAGGTCATTGGACGCAACTCTTTGAGACCCATGTACCACCTAAATTTCATTGGCTTGGGTGCTACTATTCTCAAGATATTCCGCAAAAACTGCAAGACCGTCTCTCAGTACCACCATACATGGGTTGAGGGCTTGCTGGATGCGGCTGCTTGAGACCTATGTACTACTAAAATTTGATCAATTTTGGCACTGCTGTTATTCCACAAATACTGCCTGACAAACAAGTCTTTGGGAGCAAGCATAGGAGGAGAGTGGTCCCTGGGAACCAAAATAGTGTTATGAACTTAGCTTAGCTTATGAGCTACTTGCCCACCAAATTTCATGTAGCCCGATGTTTTGGTGTTCCAGTAATGGTGGGACAGAAAAAGCCAGAAATGCCTGATTTTGACATTTACGTTTGCCATTAGGTGGCACTACAAGTGGGTTGTTTATTGCAGCTCCTGGATACCTATAAACCACCAAAATTTTATTGGCCTGGACACTAGAGTTATTTCATGAATACTGTGTGCGACCTAGTGGATCTACATGTCCACTGATTTTCACGTGGCCTGATGAAATTGGTGAAAGTATCCAGTACCCTAGGAATCATTAACCAAAAAAAAACAAAAGCAAATAATTTACCAGAAAATGGGACAGAAAAGGACAGAAGAAAAAAATTGAGCAGTATCTATATGACCGCCAGCTCCACTGTGCTGTGGCGGTTTGTTGCAAAGCACTTCTCCAAGCAGTTCCAGTGTTACAACTGGAAAATCCAAGTTGAGGTTGCAAAATCTCTTTGGGAAATCTGGCAGAAATGTTTCAATGTGCAATACACAAAGATTGTGTAATGCACATGTCTCCACCATGTCAATAACAATGTTTACAGTCATTTCTTTTGCAATATTTTTGAGACATTTCCACCTCCCTTTCAAGTTGTCAAAAGTGCATTCAAGAACACAGCGGGCACAACTTGTTCCGACATCATTCTTTTCCTCACCTTCTGTAAAACGGCTAGTGTCAGGGTAGGGTTTCAATAAGGAGTTACAAAGAATAAAACAGCCAACAGTTTTCCCCTGAAAGACTCAAAGAGAAGAATATGTTCAAAGGTTTATTGAACACAAATTATACATGTGATGTACATGACATTGATAGAATGAAAGTCTTTGGTGTAGGCCCTGTCCATGGTCCGGGATCAGAATGGCTGGATGCCACAGATCCTGTCTCATTTTCGCTGGCAGCGGTGGAGCCTACCCCCTGGACTGATGGACAGAAACCCAGCTGGCAGGGGTGAAGAGGGAGGATAGGATTTCAGATAAGCGACGCCTATTGACAGGAAGAGAAGGTATGTTAGACAGGTCATTATAAAACAGGTAAGTGCAAATGATTGTAAAGGTAATGAATGATGTAATATTCGAGTGTTCCCAGTAGACCTTTTGCTAAAGCTTTCATTTCTCCCCAGAAAGACTCAAAGAGAAGAATACATTCAAAGGTTTATTGAACACAAGTTGTACATGCGATGTAAGTGACATTGATGGAATAAAAGTCTTTGGCCTAGGCCCCATCTATGGTCCGGGATTAGAATGGCTGGACGCAGCAGATCCTGCCTGAGATTTGCTGGCAGAGGGGGAGCCTACCCCAAAGATAAAGAGAGAGATACCCACCGAGAGAGCGGTTAACAGGCCTTCTGTGGAAGTAGGAAAAATTAGTTAGTGCAGACCAGCATGAATACAGTATACCTTCAAATTAACATGAAATCATTAATGAAAGGGTAAAAGGGGGTATGAGAAGTTTCATCTTATGGTGATAAAGTAGACCCACTTGCTGTCACATAAAGCAGATGAGAGCCCTAATTGAAACAGACATGGCCTGATGCATGAGCTGTTGAAGCTCTGACATGATCTAGTGAGCTTCCTGGCGCTCTAATATATCCTGATTCCCGGAGCCCATGTTGTGAGGGCTTTCTAGAGGTTGTGATAGCTTTAGAGCCTTACGCAAGCTTCTCGGAGCTCAGACTGACCTGACATGAAACTTATAAATTAGTGAAGCTCACAGAGCATCATTAAATATAGACAGGAAAAGAGAAGAGAGGAATTGGAGAAAGTCGGAGATATAGCAAGTCTCCTGAGGCTCAGAGATGTGGTCTTGCGCAAGCTTCCACAAGAGCCCAGACCATGGTTCTAGTATGAAAGAAAGGAGAGAAATTGAAAAGCATTTAAGATAGAGTGAGCTTCCTGGAGCACTGGAGAAGATAGCGTGCAAGCTTCCCAGAGCTCAAGCACTGGTCCCTAGTGAGAATAAATTGAAAAGTGTCACTAGACAAGCTTCCCAGAGCTCTGTGTCATGGGCTAATGAAGCATCCCAGTACTCGGCATGTGGGAAAATAAATTTTAGTTAATGAGGAAGGGCATGAAATAAGATTACTGTCCGAAGATAAACATAATTAAGCAAACATAGGCTATAAGATAGAAAACCAGGGCAGCTATAAGGAACTAGTGAAGTAAAGCTTAAAATGTGGAGCGTGAGAAGCGAGGAGAATAACCATACCACCTAGCCTAGAAATTTAGATGCACCCTAGCTGTAGCAAATTGTTTTGCTTAGTGGTTATATCTAGCCATGCACCATAGTTCTACCAAGTTTTACCAAGTCTTGCAAAGGACAATCACAATGAATTGAATCGGCTTGGGAATTGACCTTAGGGGTCTAAGGCTAAGGGAATTAGCCTTAGGTTATTCTTTGAAAGTTGAGCAGAAAGGGGCATTTCAAAGAAGGACGTAGATTATTTGCTGTTTTGCCAACGTTGCAGTAGTTGGTTGTAAATTAGAAAAAGCTAACCCCTGTGCAGGATGGAAAACACATGAATCTGAATAAAGCTGTGAGAAAGATGGTTTCTAACAGGATATTGAAGTAGTGGCTGAAAAGCCCGGCATAGAGAGCAGCAATCAGTCTATGTGTAACAGTGGAGGTTTTGTTATTTCCACTTGCACCCAGCTTTTCGCATGTAACGATGTCATAGTAGTTGAATACTGACCTCTAGAGGTAAAACCGCCTGGCTTTCTCACAGTTTTGGAGATTGAGCCAGCGGTAAGTTCTATGTAAACAGCCCTTAGACATAATTAATTATTCATGCCTCAGTGAACGTTCTAAACCAACATTGATTGTTAGAGATTACGTCTGCCTGCTTGTAGATAGAGTCAGCATGTTTTGTGTTGTTGTTTATGCGAATCTGAGCGCATTTTGTCGAGGTTTTGAAATCACACGTGTGAATAACTAATATTCTCTCTCTCCCCACACTAGCTTTGCATTGTGTGCGCCCACTTACAAAGCCCTGCAATATCCCCAACTTTGTACTATTTGTGCCAGGTACATACATTTTATCGATATGTTCTTTTGTATTTCATTTCATTCATACTGTAAATAGCTCACAGTTTTGGAGATTGAGCCAGCGCTTTGCATTGTGTGCGCCCACTTACGAAGCCCTGCGATATCCCCAACTTTGTACTATTTGTGCCAGGTCAATAAAGACTCCTGCTTGGCCCCACGTCTCGTCGTCTTATCATTGAAAACACAACGCAGACAAGTGAGGGGTTGCATATGCATGGTATCAAAAGTGATGGGTAGGCATTTGTCTGGGGCATTTGGCATCGATTTAGCAATACCCTTTAAAAGGAGCCAGATGGAGGGAGAAGAGAACGGACTAGAAAAGCCAGTGTCATGAAGTCTCGCATGATCTCACTGGATACCAGCTACCATGTTGTGGACAGATGATGTGGCAAGACTCATGACTTATATGAACTATAAAACAACTATGAACTATAAAGTCATGTACTGTAAAAATTAAAATGTTAAAAGGATGTATGGGCAATTGGCAGGAGAGGCAAAATAGAGTAAATAATTCCCAAGCTGTGTTATACTTAATTGTGGAAGGGGCAAGGCCCCTAACAGCGTCTAACAACTTGTCAACATAATTTAATCCTGAACCAGATTGGAAAGCCGAGGGCAGGGTGTTGGATCTTTGTCTGCCATTGGATCTTTGTCTGGCGTCTGAACTCCTGGAAACGAAACCGAGAGAGGGCATCAGCAACGTTATGGAATTGGATTGGTAGTCAGCTTTAAACATAAAATTAACCAACTGCCATGTGAGACATCTTAGTAGAGATATGATGGCAGAACATGAAGAGCGGCCTTTATTATTGATGACAACAACTGCTTCATTATCACAAAGAATTGAGAAACCAGGATTCACTACACTAGCGCTGACTGTGGGAAAAATCTCATGAAGGGCAATCGAGGCAGACCCGAGGGCAGGGGACTTGAATTATTCTGGCCAAGGTTCGCAAAGCCATTGCCATCGGATATAAGTCCAAAACCTGCGGAGGGAGCAGCATACATAAATAGATCAAAGGAGGCAGAGGATTTAAGGGCATTGTGGTAAAAGAAAGAAATGCCATTCCAATTAGTAAGAAGCTGCGATCAAAAACTGTCAGGAGGTGGAAAATAAAAGAAACGCCCAGTGGAAAAATATGCATGGCGAAATTGAAATGGCTGAGGAGGAAGAGAAGTTCACATTTCAATACAGTGTAGGAAGAGAGAAAAAATCTGAAAATTGACCCGATCTTGTCAAGCTTCTTCTTGAGAAGGGAAGCTTGCATTTTAATGCTATCAAGCAGAATGCCCAAAATTCTAGGGTGGTAGAGAGGCAACAGGGGAACTCCCATGTTGCTGAAAATCTCCCTGAGAATATCCAGGATGGAGGTGTGATCGTCAGGGAGATCAATGAGCAAAAAATCATCCAGCAGATGCAAAACAAAAGGCAGCAAAGATGCAGACTACTCCTACAGCTAAAAGTTAAGCTAATGGTGAAGTAAAAAGTTGACTGCCACTTAACGCCGAATATTGGCCAGTCAGCTGGAGGGATGTGAATAAGGCATTGCTGATATCGGCCTTAGCTAGCTAGCCAGGTGCCATGGTCTGCAGTTTTAATGAGCTGGATTGCATTGTCTACTGAGGCATAACTCAACAAGAAAGTGGTAAGAGGAATGCATTCGTTAACGTTAGAAATATAAACAGAATGAGGAGAGAACATATCGAAAATTAGACGTGTAATGACGTGTAGCTACTCCTAGACAGTTGATGTGGAAAATGGAAAAAGGAGGAGACTTACTTTACCAATTACATAACCTTAATTAACATCTTTATCCAGAAGGCTATTGCTGTAACAACCTCAGCTTCAGTTAAGGCGGTTTGAAGATTCTTAGCAACATCAGTCGTGGACAAGGGAGAAAGGACTCCCACTCAAAACCCCTGAGAAAGCCCAGTGATTCAGAAATTGTCGAAAGAAGGATCAGGATGAGAAAAGAAGGAACTAGAGAGGACTGGAATGTTAACTGGGGTAGACCAATGGCTGGCTAGAAGGATTTAAAATGAGACAAGGCCTTCTGTTGCCTTGCCGGCAAACAGAGGTTTCAGGAAATGCAGGAAATACAGATGGCTACAGATGGCACATGTAAGACCCTTATGGCCACCAAAATGGCAAAATGGCAAACCCAAAATGGCCAAAATGGCAAACCCAAAGCTCTGAGTCCATGACACACCAATCCAGGTGAGAGTTGTACAGGGAAATAGACATAGTGGACTTAGCAGCGAAGGACTTACTTATAGACTAAGGTGCCACTGTAACCCTGGTTAAAATCAGCTTTTATGGAAAGGTACATGGCCAGTTCCAAGCTTGTCGTAAGATATCCCTATAAATCCCAAACGCAATAGCGATCTCACTGAATGAGAGGTTGGGAGATAATATTGCAACAGAGAACTTGAGGAAAACAGAGATGTCACCTCAGTTAACCATTTGCTGTTCAATCAGCAGTGAGGGAAGGAGTGAAATGGCCAGATTAACGTCTTTACCTTAGATAATATTTGAGCTGTTTGGACGGATGGGACATCCCAACACGGAAGCTGCCAGGTGAAGTAGGTCTTCCCTCTGTATATCGCTGGTGACGGGTACTCCCTGGTGTCCTAGGAGCTCCGTAATCCCGCCTGAGCGTACAAAGCCCACAAAGAGGACTTTTGATGGACTTGGGAACTGTAGCACGGAGACAGATCCAGGAAAGGAGGGATGATATCCTCAACATCGGAGTCGGATATGGCATACTCAATGCAAGAAGACTTGCTGAGCATCACTGAGCCGATGTTAACGACGCAGTGCCGGATTTCGGATAAGCGATGCCTATTGACAGCAAGAGGAGGTATGTTAGACAGGTCATTATAAAATAGGTTAGTGCAAGTGATTGGACAGTCAATGAATGATGTAACGTTCAAGTCTTGCTGATAGAACTTTTGCTAAAGCTTTCATTTTCATAGATATTTATTATTTAACCAGAGAAGGTATTTGAAGCTTATGTTCTTGTTGGAATAAGATCCTCGTGAAGAAAATCTGCCTCAGCAAAGCTTCCACAGTATCCATTATTTTGGTTCACCTAACAGTAAGTAATTATACCGTTATGCTGCTATAGTCTAGTGCTGCCACAAAACCTTCATGTGTCATGCCGTACAACTTTCTTTCTCTCTCTTACCCTCTCTCTCTCTCTACTTATAATTATATATTTATATACATATATGTATGCACAAATGACACATTTGCTCACTGATGTGGAAACCTGGCCTAATTCATTTGCTTCCTCTGTCCACAATCATCTCTGCTGAGTGTCATCCCTGCCTCCTTCCGGTGGACTCCTCTCACCCTCCCCTCCTGAGTGGACTGCAATCAACACTACGGGAGGCCCGTGCCAGGACCGACTCCCCTTTTCTGAGGCTTTATCACTAACCCCCCCCTCACAATGGCACTATCAAATGGACCCTTATTGTTACTCATATGACCCGTCTCACTCCTATGAGTCTAACACTATGTCTGGCCACTGCTACATTGTCCAGCCATAATTCCTGATAACCACCTATGGACTGACTACCATGTAATATAAAGTGGGATAATACTTTGGAACTACTATGAACCTTAGCTAAAACCATAGACAACTGATTGTAATTTTTCTGCATGACCCCTGGCAGTTGGGTTAGCCCCTTGAGTCGTGGATCTGCCCAAGGTTTCTTCCTAGACTAACTAAACATAAGAGAGTTTTTCCTTGCCCCTGTTGCTCTTGGGTGCTCCTTCTGTAAAGCGCCATGAGACAATAGTATTGTAAAAGGTGCTGCATAAATAAAACTGAATTGAATTGAAAAAGCTCTTCCCCCTATTGTGGATTTTTATATTCTTTACAAGGGTTACAAGGAGACCGGTATTCTGAGATCTTAGGATCTAGCAGGGCAGTAAGGGACAAGTAAGTCTTGGAGCAAGGCCATTGAGGGCTTTATAGGTTAGGAGTATTTAAAAATTCATTTGACTTTTAAGCTAGTGTAAGGAAGCGAGGACAGGAGAGATGTGCATACATTTTTTTTGTCCTAATGAATGTTCAAGCCGCAGCATTTTGAATTAGCTGTAGGTTTTTAATACAGGTATTACCACACCCAGATGACAGAGCATTACAATAATCAAGCCTGGAGGTAACAAACGCATGTATTAATTTTTCCGTATCATCAAAGGATAGGAACTTTCTAACCTAAGCGACATCACATAGGCGAAAAAGGGTGTTTTTGAAATATGTTTTACATGACTATTCAGGGGGCGGTCCTGGTCAATGATGACCCTGAGGTCTTTCGCTCTTGTGTTAAATGAAAGTGAAAGGCCACTGAGTAATGAGTAAAGCTCCATCTAAATGTGTTGGGTATAACTATTAGCAGGGCACCTGATTGACTTGCAGCCAAAATGAACCTCTATGTTTTCCTACACGGTACCCACAACAAGCTTTTTTGTGGGTGTAACAGGGCGTTAAAAAGACTTGCTGTTTGTATCTATCCAACAGGACCCGTAAGCCTCCTCATCATCAGGGAACACTTACGCAAAGGATACACCTGTGCTTCCTCACTTAACGGACATTTCTCCTCCCCCGGGGGGGGGGGGGGGGGGGGGGGGGATTCCCCAATATGCAGTAGGCCTTAATATTTCATGGATGCAAGCAAAGACAATCAGTCTATAGCCTACATGCAACAAATATACGCACACAATTAATTTTTGACAATCCAATATCCTATAGTATTCATAAAACAACACTAACATAGGAAGTTGCACTGGCTAAAGTTGTATAGATGCAAGTTGTTTTATAAACAATCTCTGAATGCCCTAGTAGGCAGGATCCCTGAACCTACTACTGTTTCACTTGCCCTTCTGAATGTCAGATGTCTTTCAAATAAGAAATGTTTAATTTATGAACTTATTTGCACATATACACTTAACATTCTGCTATTAACTGAAACTTGGTTGGACCAAGTCAAAAATGCTGCTTATTGAATCTGCCCCCCAAAATTTTAATTTCATGAGTGTAACCGGTGCGGAGAACGAGAAGGGAGGAGGAAAAGCCAAGATATTCAAAGACACTTTTCAGTGCAAAAAGACATTTTTTGGTGACTTTGCTCCTAATATCTTATTAATGACTGTTTACAGGCCTCCCAGGCACTCAGCTAAAACATTTCTTGATGAATTTTGTGAACTGTTATCAACCATTTGTTTAGAGACTGAATTGTGATATCTGGAGACTTCAATTCACGCACTGATAATCCTGAAAATACTTTTGCCAAGGAATTATGACTCTTTTACATACCTTTAATCTAACACAACATGTTCAAGGGCCAACACATTTGCGTGGCTTCACTCTTGATTTTGGTATAACTAAAGGTCTTCAAGTATCCACAGCTGTCATGGAGCCCTTTCGGATCATTTTTGTGTTTTCTTTGATGTTCATATGTTCCCCCACCTCCAAAGTAGATCTATCACTACTAAAAGTGGGCCATAAATGAAAATACTGCCAGGCTCTTTGAACATGCACTATCACAAGCCTCTAGTCAAACATCAGACTCTTCTGATGACTTACTGGACAATATTATCTCTTTAATGACTCAGATAATGGAGGATATTGCTCCACAAAAAGAGAAAAGTCACAAACACACAAAAAGTACCATAGAAACTTTATCCAATAGTCGATAAAAAGAGAATGTCAGAGAAATGCCACAAATCCAAACTTCACATTGACTCCCAAATTCACAAAGACATGCTATGTCTGTACAATTCAGAAATTTGCAAAGCAAGGCAATCCTACTTCCCTAATATCACCAACAGGAATACAAACAATGCCAGTGTACTATTTTCCACAGTCGAAAGATGAACAAATCCCCCTCATCAGTTAGCACCTGAGCTAATTTCTGCAGAAAAATATGAGTTTGCATCCTTTTTCATTGGCAAAATTGAAAAAAATAAGAACAAAATGTCTCAGCTGCAACCAACCACACTCAGACTTACCAACCACAAAGAACTAGGTTTTAAATGTAATGTCAGAATTCAACCTTTTTGATTATCAAACTCTTAAAGAAACAGTACAAAATCTCAGCAACTGCATACTCTGCCAACTAGTTTCTTCAAGTCTGTCTTTCATCTCATTGTGACAGCCATACTTCAGATTATAAATACATCATTACAGGCTGGCATACTTCCCTTATCCCTAAAAACAGCTGTAGTAATTTTTTTAATTGAATTGACCATTAGTTACAATACAATATTTTATTTTATTTGACTTTATTTTTGGACAAAATTTGAGACTCACTTAAAATTTAGCTTTTGAGGCTTTCGGGGGGTCTCATTGGTTAATTGGGGGTGTTGGGCCAAAATAGGTAAGCAAGCAGTAAAACTTATAGGCTAGATTAATGACCTGCTGGGCCACAGCCCACGTTACCACAAACTCATCCTATTTCGGAATTGGCTATAACTGGAATGAAGCATGCTGCATTTTTTAAAGTATTGGTAACCTCTTGAAAAAGGAACCTCTGGCTCATACACAAACATAGGCTTGTTGCTGGGAAGTCAGAGCTTCTCATGACCAGCCTTTCAACAACATTTGCAATAAGCAGTCTTCTCACCTCATGTTGTTTGAGTCTACTGTAACTTTGTCTTAGCCTATTCCCCAAATTAGTTTTTACTCTAAGACATATTTAGCATTGTGAGCAGGGTCAGGGCAAGACTTCACAACAGGATGACCACCTCTTTCTGGACTGGTTCCGACTTACAAGGCTTTGAGTGTAAAATAATTAACCTGTCCTATAAGTGGTCATCACTGAAATGTGTGCTATGTCATTTGTAATGCATTAAACATAAAAGTAAGACATGTCATGCAGTACCATTAGGGGGGGGGGAGGAAGAGGGCCGAAACAAGAAGCCATCAGCCCCAGCCCCACCACAGTAGCCCATAAAAGTAGAGAGTGATTCTGTGACGTTAACCCAGAATTGATTAAGGTCTGTGTTCTATTTTCGCAAAGGAGAGGGGGGGAAATCCCCCTTTATGCAGACCAGAGTCAAACCATCATATGCTGATACAGAAGATCATTAAAAAGTTTATATTGTGACATCATGTGACACTCCCACATATGCAGACTGGAACTATTCACATTTTCTCCCATTGTAACATAATGTTGCTCTATCTTGTAATGTGTTATGTTGCTCTATCTTAGTATTCAGAGGTCTTTGATAATATCTATGGGTTTCCATGATTTTTCTCGTGTTGTGTCCTGTGCATCATTATTATGGTATACTGGGAACTCGTACAATAAGAAACGTTCCACGCTGTTTAGAGTGCAAAAAAAAGTTGCGCTAAATAAATGTTTTTTTTTCGCATTACTTTTTCTGTAACTAATTAATTGTAATTAATTATCGGAATTTAATTAATTAAATCAATTTTGTGTCAACCCTAGTAGATAGATAGATAGTTACTTTATTGATCTTAAAGGAAATCACAGATTATACATATTATATATTATACAGATTACAGATTAAGTGTATAGTATCCTCACATTCCAGGAAGATGTTACCAAAAATAAAATGAAGAGTACTGTGACCCATAACTGTGAACATAACTCATGAGAGACAGAAATGCAAGGAAACACATATATTACCCAGTACATTACAAAGAAGAATCACATATAAGAGATTGTGTTGTATGGGGAATCATGAATGATGCTATGAGAGAGCCTTTTAAAGGTGACATAAAATGGTTGAATGGGTATGGACTCTTGTTACATAGAGAGAAGGGTGTAAAATGTAATTTACAAACATTACACACACAGAACACACAGCTCAGCTGAAAATCCCTGACATGATCATAACATATGACATCTATGACCATATGACATCTATGACCTTTTAGGGTGGTAAACAAGCAGTATAACACTAGCCAGGCCACTTGCTGGGCCACAGCCCACAATGCCAGAAAATGCACCCTGTTTCAAAATTGGCTATTGGCTGCTTGCTTACCACCCTGAAAGGCCATATGAGGTCATAGATGTCATATGTTATGATCAATGTTCATGTGAGGGATTTTTAACTGACGATAATTGATAACAATAACGAACCCTGTATTAAATTGAGAACGTCACAATGACTTATGTATTTTGCTGTGAGCAAATTCAACTCTAAATATGTGAAAAACAGGTTCTACCTGATCATTCCTTACTTTCCAGCCGCCATTTTCCTGTCTACCCGCACAGAGAAGTGTTAACACGCTTGAAAATGCCACATTGATGGCATTTTCATATCTGATCCAGACTGGACAGCAATGGCCACGATTTTTTGCCTCTTTTTGCCTTTAGTGCTGCCTCCTATAGAAGGGTCTTGGACTAGATACTGGCAGTAATCCCTGGTCTTCTGAAAAAGAACCTAAATTACAAGTATGTGGGGCAAAAACACTTGCTTTGCATGAGTATGTGTGTTAAACACTGTTTAACAAATTGGGTCCCCTGTGAGCTGGCTGTTTTAGAGGCAGGCTAACGTGGGCCTCATAACTGTGTGGATGTGAGCAGAATTTTCATGGCTATCTCATAATTTAAAGAATATCTCAGCAACGGAATAAGATAAATCTGAAGCTGAATTTTTGCATGATGGTCAGAGGACATGGAGGACTGTTTAAACAAAACAATGAGCAAAATTCTGAGGTTGTTCAAGGTCACCAAGAGCTGTCTATAGGAAAAATAACCAGCAAATTTGATACAACTCAACTCAAATTTGATACAACTCAATAGCAAACCAGGAGCTAACAATAAAGCCACATTGTGTAATTTTTCAGGTTGTCTATTAACAAAAATATATTTTTTCATTTATAAATATGACCCCCTTAACTAGTGATTAACTCCATCAAAAAGTCAGAGTTCTGGTAGGTTTTGTATTTGACATTTATATATACAATGCACTGGTGTATTGAAAGGAGAATAAAAAGGCTGCTTAAAGAGCAACCAAAAATTAGGCTACTGTTTGACAGTGTCTATTAAAAAGAGGTACGAAACACCCTGCCCAAGATGAAGTAGCCTAATTATTTGTATCATTAAGTTAGCTGGTGATTCTTTCTGGTGCTACCAGAGCAACAGATACCCTCTCCACCTTCAAAAAAATTCTTAAAACTGCTGAATACCTGGAGTGCACTTACAATGCACCTCTCACTCTCTCTACTGCACTTTTATCACACTCCTGCACTTTTATTTCCTGCCAATATCATGTTAGCAAGATGTACTCTTAGTTTTTCATTGTGCTGTAGCACAATTCCTCTTTTTGTAAGTTACTTTGGATAAAGCATCTGCTAAATGCATGAAAGTAAATGCAATGTCCTGAAAGCAGCTGTTTGCTGGTGTGCTAATAGTAGCCTAGCTCATGAGATAAAGCAAGGGAACTATGCGACAAAATAACTGTGCTCCTAAGACTTTGTTGATAAAAATAAGTCAAGTTTTCTCTCTCAGGTAATAAACATTACTGCAACTAAACATGTTAATCATAATTTGATTGAATGACAACAAAACAGAATGTGTTAAAATAATTTTGGTTATTCATGGGTCTGGAATGAAAGAGCCAGAACAGAAAGAGAGTGGCTCATGGTTCATGGTCTGAGGGAGAGACAGCACAAGAAACACACATAGGTACACACTAGCCTACCACTCAAAAGTTTGTGAATAGGAAACATAGCAAATCAACAAGACATGCAGAGATGATTATCACTCCTAAGCAGACCATCACACCACCTCTGCAATGTTTGACAGTTGGCATTAAGCACTGTTCTTGCTTGGTTGTGCACCTCACAAATGCTACAATTGCTATAAAAAGTGGCTTTTAAAATAAAAACTAATTTAAAATCATGAATTGTGTCTCTAACAAGGCCAACATGTTATCTTGTTCATTTGCTGTTTCTTATTCACACTAATAGCATTTAATGGCATGAGTGTTTCCATGGAACACTCAAACTTTAGAGCAATAGTGTACCCAGATAGCAAGACGATGGCGGTCAGACAGCCACTGGTGCTATCTGGGAAACACCAAATATGAGAAAACAGCAGTGGAGAACCAATGAACAAAGATGACGGTCGTCTGCTGGCACTTAAATTAAATATTTATTTATTTATTTATTTATTTATTTATTCATATAGACAAAGATCTTGGTCTGTGTAACACTGCTTTGTTCTATTTGCAGATTTTACATGAAAAAAATGGCTTAGATTTTTGACTTTTATTATCCATTTGTCAGACTACTGTTGCTTGTATCATTTTTTATATTGAGTATGGATGGGGTTTTCTGTTCAGAAGTTCAAAAAGTCAAACAGTGACTCAATATTCAAATTTTATATTTTTGTGCTGGGAGTTGGACTGAACTATGAGCGCCGGGGTTACCGTGGACAGGTCCGTTGTAGCCCAGAAATTTCGGTTCAGCTGATGGCCGCTTGCTTGTGAGGTTGAGGTCATTTACCTTACTCGTGTCATAGTCATAATTCAAAGGCATCTGCATCTCTGCAGCAATAGCAGACAAATCATCAGCTTTGCGAGAATTTATTATTGGACATGGGTAGCTCGTAGCCTATAGGCATGTTTGCAGACACATTTTGTTCATTCGCAATGGGTGGTGGTCACGCCCCTTTTAGTAAAAGCATTTATCAAACGAACAAAGTCTTACATAGTACCCAAATATCGGCTACATATGGCTACACCCAACAAGCATCACCATCTCTTTACCCCCCTTTAACACAATCCTGAGATAGAGATTGATTGTGCGAGGGTACTGAGACCTGTCAGATTAAGTGGGATTGAGGATTTGAGTGGTCCTCAATCCCAGCCCAGTTGGTCTGGTAGGCATAGTCCTGCTGTACGTCTCGAACACACTTGGTGTACAATAAGATGAATTGGACTTGATAACTCCATCCATCTCATTTATACTTCTACAAATGGCAAGTGGTGCATGCTGTACCCAATGATTGGGACATCCCCTCAGTCTAACCACGATGCAGAAAATGAAAATTAGAGTTAGTTTCAAATTCAGTATTTACCATTTACCAACTCATTCTTAGATATAGCCTCTTTGCTGTGTCTGAATATAATAAAATACAGTTTTTATAAAAATAATAACACAATGGTGAAAAACTATTAAATAATCTCAAATAGACACATTGGTAATAGTTAACAACTATTACCAAACTATTAGTTAATGGCTACTTTGCTATTTATCGTGGCACCTTATTATAAAGTGTTACCGAGAACAAAATAGAGAATGAAACCGGCAACACTCCAAAACAAGAGTGAACACTGGAGCAACTTTTCCCAAATGGAAAGAGTTACTGATGGAAAAGAACCTCCAACGAAATGCCGAAGTTGTTTGCTTTCTTCAGGTAATTCAAACAAACTAGATTTGATGTTTTTATTTCCCCAAAGCTTAGCAGGCCTAAGCATTCGCTCCGTGTCAGGCTCTCATCACTCTGGAGTTATTCAACGATAATTATCCCTTACATAGTAATTGCATACTTTTATGAAGATAGTGCTGTGTATGATGTATCTGTAGTCTATATCATAAGATGGCAGTTCGGCAAACTGCATAGGAAAAGGTTATTGCTCATTAGTGTTGCAAAACAAGAGAAACCTAATGGGATGCTAACTATAGATGGACATTTTCAAGGTTGCATGCCCTTTACCTTGAATAAAATGGTTGTATATATGAAGAAAATACAACACTATTTTTCTGTCTTATAGCCTACCTAGTATTGGGCTGTATTCTTATAATGTCAAGGGAAACCTTTACACACCTTGGCCTTCATTTATCAAATGAATGTGGAAAGAAGTGTGTTTGAGCACAGGAATCATCTTACAACGCCTTCAAAGGAAGGCACGAAAGTGAGGGAAATGAAACTGAATGTATGAATTGCTGATATAGCCCCACAGTGCAACATGATTTCACAACAAAATCAAGCTCATTTGTCCCTGGAGAAAATACTCAACTCATGCATACACTGTAGCGTAAATAGCCTACCGCACATTCTAGAGCATGTTCAAATTGATAAATACCAGGTTTTACATGGAAATGAGCGTATGCACAGTTTTCTGTTGTACGATAGTTTCGTAAATAATACCACCTCACCTCACTAGATGGGAGAAATTCTTACACATAGAGGCTTTAACTGAAAGGGGAATGGGAAAATGAAACTGAAACTGATTATTAATTTGCTAATAATCTATTGAACTCTCAAACTGCAAGATGTCAATAAGTGGTTCAATAGATAGATATATGTTTTTGTTTGCTTTCCCCTATGTATGACCAAGCCATATCAACATCGCAAGTGTCTTTCCATCAGTCATCCATAAAAATCATGCACTATTTATTAAATCACTATTTAGTCAGCTTGTCTTCTTCACATGCATCTTCGCATTAAAGCATCTAAAGCTTTACTGAAGTATCAGATGACTTCCAAAATAAATGCTACAGAATGGAATATCTGTCTGAACAAAACTTTTATTAAGTTTTAAGTTTTAACTTTTAAATCTATTTTGATGTGAAATTAATTTTTACAGCTACTCTGCAAAAACTTTTGCACACAACAAATATGGTGCCAATCTTTACAGTTCTTAACAGGTGATAATGTTCATTAAAGGAGAAATCCAGAGTGAATCAATATACAGCCCTGTTGTTCAAGGTCACCAAGTGTGGTCAGTGGTCAGTAGAAAAAATTGATACAACATAGACTGAATAGTGAACTGGCAACAATCACTAAGTGAATGTGGCACAGTTACTTTCAGTTTCATTTTCCTATGCCCCATTCAGTTAACATTAGTTATTGGATCATTATTCGGTCAATGTTGCAATTTTTCTGGTTCTTTTTCCTACAGACAGCATTTAGTGACCTTGAAAAAATAGGGCTATTGACTGATTCACACTGCTTTTCTCCATTTAATACATATTTAAACCTCATTAACATACAAGTCAATAGCACTTCATTTCCATTGATCATTTCTAGGGAAATAAAACCATACAGTGACAATTACATAGTCAGCTAACAGCTTTGATCTGGTGACTGCATATTTTTATAATTCTGCTTCGAATTTTAGTGAGACTTATGCCATATATGAGAGGATTTAACAAAGGGGGAACAATGAGGAATTCTATTGCCAGAAAATTTCTAATTGCCTGTAGTTTTTGAGTTGATCCAAATCGGGCATCTAACACATCAAAAAGCAATGCCACATTGAAGTTGATTAAGGTAATCAAATGAGGCAAGCATGTTTGCATGAACTTGGCCCAGCCAGATTTAGATTGCAGGGATGTCTTTATAATTCGGGCATAAGAAATTATAATAAGCATAGCCTCAGACACATGAATCAACATTAAAACATATCCATATATATTGTTCACAGTATTGTCTACACATGAAAGCTTCACCATTGGCCAATTTGAACAATAGATCTTCTTAATATATTGGCCACACATAGGGAGCCGACTTGTCAACACTGAACCAATAGCAGTCTCGGTAAAACTGAATAACCATGTGAATAACAGCAGATGCAAGACTCTTTTAGGTGTCATAATAGAGTGATACTCCAGTGGTTTACACACAGCAATAAATCTGTCATAAGCCATCACTGTCAAGGAAGTATATTCACAAAATACATAATTAAATATGAAACATATCTGTATTAAACACTCATAATATGAAATTAGATTAACTTGAGATAGCAAATCAAAAAGGAATCTTGGATAGAAACTATTTGCTCCTAATAATCCATTGATACAGAGATTACAAACAAAAAAATACATTGGTTCGTGAAGCACATTTTCCATGAAAATCGTAATGATCAAGGTTAAATTAACAAAAACAGTGAATAGATAAGCAGTCAGCATAAAGGCAAAGTAGATATGTTTGTTTGTGGCTGTCTCATTCAGTCCATAAAGCACAAACATAAACTCTCCTGTGGTGTTTTCCATTAAATTAGCAGGGGTTGTGTCAACTTTTGCTCTATTAAAAAAACTGAAGCAATCCCTGAATAACAACAAAGAGAGAAACTTCATAAATAAGACAACCAAGCAGAATCACATGGCTGTTGGTCCTTGTTTGATGGCACAAGACAACAGATGCAGGGAGTATTTCCCCCATGGTACAGAATGTTAACAGAGTGCAGTCTGGATATTTATAACAGTGAACCTGAACCACACCTTTCACCTTTGAGAGTTGACGAGTTAAAAAATGTCCTAATATGTAGATACAGATACTACATATTGTAAACAGATTTTAAGAGAGAGAGAGAGAATTAAATAACTAAAATATTCAAATATATGTGTTTGTACCATACATTAACACACAATACTTTTCAATTTAAATATATTCATGTATTGTTTATTTATGAGTTCTTGGCAGAGGCTTTTATCCAAAACATACATAACAAAAACACTATATTAAAAACAAAAAGTAGTGGGGTAGAATTTACAATGTGAAATAAACATTTATTAATGAATATTTATTTAGATACGCAGAATTAATCAGGCAAATGCACAATTCACTAATAATTTAACATTAATCTAATTCACAGCAAAATAAACAAATTTACAACATTTACATTTATGCGTTTACACTTTTGTATCCAAAGCAATTTACAAAAAGAGGATAAACAGTCAAGCTGCAGCAAAATGAAAACTAACTAAGTGTGCATATTGCTAACATGAAATTTGCAGTATTTTGAGGTGAAAGTGCAATAGTGTAATAAAAAGTGCACTATAGAGAAAGAGCGGGAGGTGCATTGTAAGTGTATTCCTGGTATTCAGAAATTTTAAGATAGGAGATATTCTTGGAAGAGCTGGGTCTTCAAGAATTTCTTGAAGGTGGAGAGGGTGTCTGTTGCTCTGGTAGCACTTGGAAGGTCATTCCACCAATGTGGAACAACACATGAGAAGAGTCTGGATTGATCTGTGCAAGGTGTTGGCCGTGCTAAATAACATTCCAAGGCAAAATGGCCAGAGGGCTTTAAGAGAGTAGTAAGGTAGATGGGAGCAGATCCATCAATCACCCTGTAAGCCAACATCAGTGCTTTAAATTTGAAAGGGTAGCCAGTGGAGTTCAATGAACAGAGTTGTGACGTGCTCCTTTTGGCTGGTTGAAAACCAGACATGCAGCTGCATTCTGGATCATCTGTGGTGGTCTCACAGCACAAGCTGGAAGACCTGACAGGAGGGTATACAATAGTCAAAGCAAGAGATAACCAGGGTGTATACCAGGAGCTGGGTTGCATGTTGGATTAAGTACGGCCTGATCTTCCTTGTGTTGAGTAGAGAAAAACAGTACAACTGAGCTACGGAGGCAATGTGATCTGCAAAGGTCAGCTGGTCATCAGTCATGACACCCAGGTGTCTTGTTGGGAGGGAGCAACAGATATGGAGTCTATCTTAATGCTGATGTGATGTATGGTTTGCTTGACTGGGAGCACCAGCAGTTTAGTTTGGAGAGGTTGAGTTGGAGGTGATGTTCTTTCATCCATGCAGATATGTCAGAAAGACAGTCAGAGATCTGGGAATGGATAACTGGACCAAATGAGGTGGTATACATGGCAAAGAGAAGGGGCCCAGCACAGAGCCTTGGGGTGAGGTGGTGTAGCGCGGATGTTTGCCCTAGCCGTGACACATGGAACATGACACTGTAGGATACAGTGGTTGGCTGTATCAAATGCTGCTGATAGGTCAAGCAGGATGATTACTGAGAATGAGCACTTGACCTGCCGCTCTGGGCTCTTTTAAGGCGTCAATTTTAAAGCCACATTGGTAGGTGCCAAGGAAGTTGTGCTGAGAGAGAAATGCTGTGACCTGCTTAAAGACAGTTCGTTCAAACGTTTTAGAAAGAAAAGGAAGAAGAGAGAAAGGCTGACTAGAACAATACCATGCCAAGGCCTCGAAACAAAGTCAAGGCCTTTACACCTTGATAAGGGCATAACTCACTAAAGTAGACAGGCTACCAGTTAAGCCTCAATTAAAAAAAGAAATAAAAAATAATCCCCCAAACAGATTTCAATAACAAACTAAAATAATATATTACATTTTTCTGTCATTCATCATTATATGTTAATTTCAAAGAAACAATCATCAGAGAAGAGAGATCCTGTTAAAAATAATTTCTAACAATTGCATCCCTTACCACACGTCCAGTCAGTCCCGCATTCTGCCAGAACGCCAAAGATTGGTCTGGTTCTTCAACAGACTCATCATAAACATCATCACAGAGAGGCACATTGCACTTGGTAACAATGTTGCGGAGGACAATACATGCAAGTATTATGTTGCATGCTCCCTGTGACTCCACTTGCAAGTAGTTGAGGGTTTTGGGTTTTAACCAGGACTGATGAAGCTGTGGAGGCAATTGGGTGCACCTGCATGGTTGGCCTGGGGAGGTCTTGTAACCATGCTGTAGCAATTTTGTGCAAGGTAAGTAAAGCATCTGTTGATCAGCATAATTTAACATCTGACATCTGTGTAATTATTAGTTGCATTTTGATGACTCAGCCAAGAAGACAAGAAGCTGTAAACTTGCACAAACTGTCACTAGGCTAGCTCCATGCAAAGATGTGTACTGCGCTACTGCAGAAGAATTTAAAATCACTGAATCACAAAATTTTCCCTCATTTATTTTCCTTTAACATGCGAGGAAAGCAATTGTTTGTATGACATATTTTATAATGCTATGCTATGAATTTTCGCAGTAGTTTCTTATGCATGTTGTGATAGTTACAGCCATCCCAATGTACATTGTTTGTTGATTGCATTTGATGACAACATTATATTTTGTCTTTGGAGAAACAGTTGCTAAACTGGTGACCATTTGTAAATTGTCTAATCCCGTAATCCTGGCACTCAGAGACAATTCTTTTCACTCGGGTGATCAGGTGGCCTATACAGCAGCCAGGGCCAACCTGAAGAGGGGCATCAGGGAAGCTAAGTGCTTCTATAAAGAAAAGATAGAGCAGCACTTTGTGGACTCTGAGTGGCATTAAGACATTAAATCCTTCACAGACTTCAAGAGCATCAACCCCTGTCTGCCCACCTCTCACAACCCAGCCCTCCCTGACAACCTCAATAAATTCTTTGCACGCTTTGATAAAGGACCCATCCCCCACCACCTCACTGGACTTACAGAGACTGCACCACAGGTACTGGTGCTAAGCGAACACGAGGTAAGCCAAGCACTATGGAGCATTAACCCTTGTAAGGCACCAGGACTAGATGGCATACCCGGGTGTTCTCTAAATACTGCGCAGGCCAACTGAGTGCAGTCTTTACAAGCCTGTTCAACATCTCCCTGAATAATGCTGCAATCCCCACCTGCCTGAAAACCAGCACCATCGTTCCTGTCGCCAAGCAGGCAGCCATCAAGTCTCTGAACGACTTTTGTCCAGTGACACTCATGCCCATTGTGATGAAGTGTTTTGAACGACTGGTGCTGGCACATTTTGCATATAGGGCTAACAGGGCAACGGAGGATGGCATCTCCTTGGCCCCTCACACTGCCCTTTCACACCTGAAAGAACCAAACAGCTATGTGCGGATGCTGTTCACTGACTACAGCTCCGCTTTTAACACCCTCCCCCCTCAAGCTGGTCATTAAGCTGAACAATCTTGGTCTCAGCTCACAACTCTGCAGATGGATACGGGACTTCCTTAGCAACAGACCTCAGTCTGTGCGCATGGGCAAACTCTGCTCCAGATCTATCACCCTGAATACGGGCGTCCCACAGGGGTGAGTGCTCAGCCCTCTTCTATACTCCCTCTTCACACACGACTGTGTTCCAAAGCACAGTACCAACACAATTGTGAAATTTGATGACGACACTACTGTGATTGGTCTGATCTCAGACAACAACAAAATGGCCTACAGGGAGGATGTGGAGCACCTGGCACGCTGGAACCAAGACAACAACTTGAACTCCAAGAAGACGAAGGAGGTGATCTTGGACTTCAGATGACAGTACCAGGGCGACCACCTACCCATCAGCATCGGAGGGGAGACAGTGGAGGTGGCACAGAGCTTCAGGTTCTTGGGAGTGCACATCAGTCATGACCTGTCATGGGCCACCAACACTTCTGCAGTGACCAAAAAGGGCACCCAGAGGCTACACTTCCCGAGGATCCTGAAGAAGGCTCAGCTACCACAAAAACTGCTCGTCATCTTCTACCGGTGCACCATCCAATCTGTCATAACATACTGCATCACGGCTTGGTACTCCAGTTGCACCTTGGACAATAAGAAGGCGCTGCAGCGCATCATTAAAACTGCTCAGTGTATTCCCACACCACACGAGAGGAGATCCATTACACACGGTGTGCGAGCAGAGCAAAGAACATACTTAAGGATCATAGGCACCCGGGTCACAGGTTCTTTGCCACATTGTCATCTGGCAAATGCTTCAGAACATTGCGCACCCATACCACAAGGCTCAAGAACAGTTTCTACCCCACCGCCATTAGACTGTTGAACTCAAGAAGAATGTATGCGTCAAGAAGCATACATTGGATTGGATTCATACATTTTACTTGGTATTTGAATGATATATATGTTGGAACTATACTGTCAGGCCTCTGAATACATAATGTTGGCTGTTGGTTTGAATCTGGGCTGTCTGTTTGGAGCTTAAAAGATTGGTTAGCTGTTCACTCCCAGTGGGGGGTCCAGCATGGGTTGTCAGTATTCATGGAATGTGGTATGGGATTAATTTATTTTCTAGCCTTAGCAATTATTGTCTGGGGGGCTTTTTTACATTAAAGGAATATCCTAACCAAACAAACTGGACATCATAGAAATATGTGCATACATGTGTCGTATGCTTACTGCTAATCCCATACTGAAAAAAATGAAAATCGACAACCCTGAAATATTCAGTCAAATCACTTGTCTTGCTTGGAACAAGGTCATAAATAATATTGATTACAATTTAAAGGTTAAATAATTTGGGTAAAGTCACTTTATTTGGTTGTGATCATAACTATTGATAGCTATTTATAACTATGCATTGTAATCACACAAATTTATGGTATAAGGTGGAAAATACAGTGTCAAATGGTCTGACAGGAGTTGCCTCTACCGATTAGCAGCAGCAATGGAATAGCCTGATACAAAGGAACATTGCACAGAAGCTGCTGACTGAAATTACCTTTACCCACCATAAGGCCAGTGATTCTTTCCAGGTACCCAATGTGAGGCCCACTATCTACCTCTGCCTCCCACCCCTCTCTTCCAGACCCAAGAGTCTCTTTGCAAGTCAAGTCTGTTGTATAAGTATGTAAATGCTGAAACACCTGCCTTGAACCTTCAGGAGCCTCCAGCAGCAACCCATGCAGAGCATGATGGCTCCAACATCTGCCCTTGCTGTCCAGCCCAGATGAGGTTCCAAATTCAGGGGAGAGGCTAGAAGTTAAATGTCCTGTCCTAAAACCAAATGAAACTCTAGAGGACTCAATGGGAAGTCAAAAATATGATGTAAAGATTGTCTGGGGTACCCCTAAGTTACAGCCTAATGGGTCCTGCAGCCTCTATATGCAAGTTCAAATGGGCTTGTTCTGTACAAAGTTAAAGACATGCAAGCTACTGCTTTGGTCTCATTTAAAGCAGGTGGTGCTTCACATGATGCGGCTTTCTCTGCAAAGGCTGTGACAAGACTAAGAGGATTCTGTTTCAGAGACATACTTCCTTTTGTTTCAGTTTCAGAGTATAGTTTAGGTCGCCTGTTGCTCTGTGACCGTTATATGCTGTTATGCAAAGGTTCACATTTGATGCCTTTATAGGAAGTTTTTCTGAAGATTCTCATTCAAGTCATAGTCAAAGGTATTAAGTTGTATGCAACTGGACTACTTTTCGAAGCTTGAAGACGTTTCACCTTTCATCAAGCGATAGTTTGGAGTATATTTTAAGTCCTTTGCACCATGACGTCCAGCCAAATACCCACTCTGAAGTTGTTGTTTTTTTAACTTGGTCGAACATTGGCCGAGTTAGTGGTATAGCTTAGTGCAGTCATTATCAGAACATAGCCTGTATCTCGTAAAGTACCCCATTAAAAATGCATGGAATTATACCAAATTTTGACATTAGTACAAATAGGGTCTGTACTCATAAAACAAGACATTGGAAAGTTTGTAAGTAAACCAGGAGTTTATTAAAGACAACACTTACCTGATGGCTTCTACTCTTTGTGTCAACGTCACTTCTATGATTTGGGAAAAGCCTGTGAAACTCGTCAGAAAAACTCACAAGTGTAAAGGAAAAGCTGGTGAATTCAACACTCCATAGAAGTGTATTGATAACTGAAATGATTGAATACTTGATATTTTAATTAATTGTTAACTTGTACACAGAAGAAGGACTTTTATGGGCTTTTCAAACCTCTAAAAAGAAGTCCAGTTGCATACAGCTGAACACTTTATATTATGTGCTTAACTATTTTAAACTTTGCTGGAGGTCATCATCTATTGAGTTGAGTACTTATGGGCTAGTGCTTTAGAGAGAGATCGGGTGATAGCTGGATGGCATTGTTGGGTCCTTGGGGCTTGAGGAGGAGTTTCATTGAGTTTGAATTTAAATTGTCTTAGTTCATTCTGCGTTTCTTCTGATCGGTTGCTTGCGTTAATCTCTTCAAGTTGTTTAATTTTATCATTAAGTTCTATTTCCTGTTTTTTTCTGCCTTTTTTGTACACCGAGAATGAGATTGAGAATGAGATATACTACCTCTAAGCACTGCCTTTCCTGGCTCCCACAAAAGGGAAGGAGATGACCCAGGAGAATCGATCATTTCTAGAAAGCATGCCCACTCTGTCCTTATAAAACTGTTAAATTTGGGGTCTTGCAAGAGGAATGTGTTTAAACGCCATTTGTTACTGGATTTCTTTGGGGTGGTTAAAATCCATTTGCTTGTTACAGGGACATGATCACAAATGACTTGTATGGCATGTATTCAGAGATGTTTGGTATAATAGAATAAGAGTAGTGGATTGGTAAGAAGTGTGGGTGCTGAGGATGTAAACCATCCACAAAATCGCTCATGAACTGTTTTATTGTTTTTGTGGATTGCCAGATATGTTTGTTTTTTGAGTGATCAGATCTGTCTATTGTGAGATCTAAAACCTTTGAAGTCACCTGCTAATATGATAGGACAGTCAAAGAGATTCGAGAGTGAAGAAAAAAAGTTATGATAGAAAGTCGGATCATCTGTGTTAGGGCTATAGACATTGGCTATTGTGATGGGGTATTGTTAACTGAAATGTTGATAAAACGTACTTCTGGGTCTGTGATGGTGGTGCTCTGTGTGAATGAGATTCTTTTGTAAATCAAAATACAGACTCCCCTTTGTTTTGTGTTGTAATGGGCTGAATATATAGGTGACTTAATTGTGCTGATTTGATACGGGTGTAATCTGAATCTGAGAGGTGAGTTTCTTGTAGGAGGCATATGTCAGTTTGTAGATTAATCAAATGGTTTAAGACTTTGATCCTTTTGGAGGTGGTTAAATGTGATTATTCATGTTAATACGAAGAATATCTACAGTATTTTGTGATGGAATGTTGTATTTCTTTTAAGGGGAGTTGGTGGTACAGTTCGCCGCTGTGCTTTTCTGATACCAGGGAAACACTGCCCACTCTATTAAACTGCTGGCCGTTTTCGATTGTATGCTGTATTCCTACATGGGCACAATTCAAACATTGGTGTAAAGGGAAAATTACGTCACTAGCCGCCTTCTATGGTTTTACCGTTGTTTGCGTTTTCAACCCAGTGGCTCTTGGCACATGGGTAGACACATTAAAATGCTACTTTTAAAACACTTAGAAGTCTCAACATCGCATGACACTTCGGGCACAGTATTATCTGGGTCTCTACACATGACCTTGAGCATAAAGAACATTGTTGGTGTACACAGTTTAGTCAAACTTATGTTTCTGCAGACAGCACATTACCTTTTCTGCAACTTCCTCTTACCACCATCTTGGATGAAAAGTGAGAATAAAATTCCATCTCTGAAAGTGAATGAACGGAGGGGGTAATGCACGATTAGCCTACTTAGCTGTTTATAGCAACAGTTTTGCACCACATTTTTTCTCTACTAAATCAGAGACAGTTTAATAGGAATTTGTTACATTGATGTTGAGCTCAGTGATGGACTTATACTCTGACATCTTTTACCCAAGATGGCAATGTTCTTTTTCCATGTCATGGAGGCATTTGTGGCACCAACTTCCAATTGGACTGAGAAGAATATTGAATCTAGATCACAACTTTTGCCACTAATTTAAATAGTTTTATCAGTTACTAATCCCAAACTCCTCTTTGTATGTTCTTCTGTTGTACCAAACTTTTGCGAGAATAGTGTAATGTAGTGTGTGTAACAGTGTCTGTATATTTGGCCTGCTCAATCTTGTTCTAATTGTGAAAGACTGAAAAAGTCGGGAGGTCTGTTCCTAGTTTAAGGTAGTTTGCAGTTGTGAACCAAAATTATATTGAAACACACTTCCCTACATTTCTACTACACTTACAAAGTTCTCAATGCCCTGTTTTAAATGTTAGAACCCACATTATAGTATGAACAAAGTTGTGGGGCTATGTTTAACCTTGTTTATGATTTTAAAAAGTGTGATTTTAAAGTGTTTAAAAGTGCGTACATTGCTCAGTAGTGGTGCACTCATTCATACTCACACAACAGTGGTTACACTCCCACTCAGTTCAGGAACAAGCAGGAGTGTTTCACATACTCAACTGAGTCTTGTCAGCGCTCTCCAGGTGATGGACTGGAGCAGCCAATGGACATCTTAATGCAGTGAAACAGACATCAGAGTTCTCATTGAGGGGTCCGTGCTTTCAAGTGCAGCTGCTGTAGCAATGCTGTTTGGACTGACATGTGCTGAACCTAAAATATACTTGAGATCTGAAATTATTATAACTATTATTTTTTTCCCCCTTGATGGAAGAAAGATGACCCCCCCTTCCCCCAAATTAAGTCATCTCTGCACTCTGCTGCAGTCATTAACTGACAGAGCCCCCCATGATCACTTCAGTGCACAGACAGAAAGAGGGCCCACCACTCCCATCTTTCACAAGAAATTCTTTAACCCCTGTCCCCACTACTACTTTCAGTGCAATTGTAGTTCAACAGATGCTGTGGTTTTATTATTTTTTTATAACATTTGTTCTTCCACAATCAGTAATCCTATGAGAGAAGCAGACCAATTGTTTATAGGTCTTTGTTCTTGTTTCTGTCAAGGAATGTCATATTCATACTGTGTCTCAATGTCTCAATGTGTGTTAAACCTTTAAGAAGCTGACTAAGTATTTTTCGCTTCACATGTTATGGTAAGCTTGTTGGTTTTAATGGTCATTGCGCAAACAATATTTTGTACGTAAATGGTCCTAATAGAATTTATAGTGTCACAAATGTATTTGTTTTTCAAAAAACAAACAAAAAAACAAAAACAAAGCTAATGTCTTTAAAAGAATGTTTGGTCTAATTCATTAAGAAAAAAATCTGAGAATTTAAAATTGTTAGATTATGTCAGTTGTAAAGCTTTATTACTTGTGAAGAATACATATTTTTGACTGAAGAAAACACTTAATTTAGATCAAGTCAGTTGAAAGTTGAAGGGTTTTTTTGAGCCAATTAAAAATAATGCTTTACACCAGTTCAGAGAAGAGTATCTGAAGAGAATCTGTTTGAACTGAATGGTTTTTGAAAATGTTCAAATGTAAATGTAAAATCTTTATTGTGAATGGTTGACTCAATTTTCTTATGTTAACCCAATGTTTCACTTTTTACAGCGTAGAAAAACTGCCATTTAGTATAGTTGTTATAGTTACCATTCAAAAGAGCAATGATATAGAATGGTAATTAGACCACTTCATAGGTGTCCTTTATACTGAATTAACATACACTCTGCCAGCCAATCAGAAATCAGTATTCCATTTCTCTGGGTGATAATAATGATTAAAAGTCATAAAGATAATAAAGATTATAAATAAAGATTAAAAGTATGTTGCAGGAGCTCTAAAGTCTAAAGGACTCTTTATGCTTTATAAAACACTAACAAATGTGTTGTAAAGAATAATAATGCACCATGTTATTCCATTTCCATTGCGGTATGTAATAATGTATTACAAAATGTGGGGAAATGCATTGCAAATTGCGTTCATGCAGTTTATTACAAAATGCAGCAGATTATTACAAAATGCATAAATTATTACATAATGGAGTGAAAATGTACAATATTTTCTCAAATTATTAATGTGGTGTTATTACAAATGCATTGAAACATGGGACAACCAAAAATGTCTAGAAAACAACAACAACAACAACAACGGAAGAAAGGGAACCCGAGCAACACCTATATGCAAAATGATTCAGTGGACATCTTCCACAGATGACAGATATTGTTTTGTTTTAATGTCAGAATATTTAGTTTAATCATGGACTCATGGACAGTGTGTTCTGTTAATAGTTGCATTCCCTGATCTTTATATAGAATAAACAGTCAGACCAATAGGTTTAAAGCCAGTCTGAAGCGTCATACAGGCGCATGAGTGTTATAGTGTCAGAGTGCTATAGCGTCTCACAATTCAGACATGTTTCTCAGAATACGGCATAATTATTTTGCAAAATGTTGTAATATGATCTCTGTTATGATTAACACTGAATATGAATAACTTTCAAATCTTTTTCATCATTTTATTTTGATTTGACTACATCTGGCTCAGGGATGCACTTGAGGTGAGAGTCTGTGGAAAAACCTTAGGACTTGGTTGCGAATTCTTTTCAATTTCAAGCCATAGATCAGTGGATTTAAAAGTGGTGGTACAATTAGAAAGTCCATGGCTAAGAAGTTTTGAAGATTTTGTGAGAAATTCCTGCTACCATACCTTGAATACATGGCATCAAAAAGTAAAGCAACAGTTACGTTAAGCAGAGACAGAAGATGAGGCATACATGTTTGCATGAATCTGTTTTTTTCTTCTTTTGATTTCACACTTGTTGCAACCATTTTTATGTAAGAGCACAAAATAAAAAGTGAATGAATGAAATAAACAATTATTACAGTATACCCAAACACATTATTGACTGTGGTTGGGTAACATGAAAGTTTCACTACAGACCAGTTTTCACAGTACAATTTGTCAATATAAGAGCCACACAAAGTTAAAGTTAAAGTTAAAACAATGGCAATCAACATACATAAAAGAGGAGAAACCCAAGAAAACATAATGCATTTTATAACTGTAATACTTGACATTTTGGAGTTGTACTCTAATGGTCTACAAATTGCTAAGTATCTGTCAACAGCCATCACAGTTAAAGTGGAAAATTCACAAAGAGCTGAGGAATAAATGACAAATACTTGAACCAGGCATCCTACATATGAAATGACATGATGCTGAGAAAACAAATCATACAAAAATTTAGGATAAAATCCTACACTTCCAAACAATGCATTGATACATAAATTACAAAGAAATATGTACATTGGTTCATTTAGGTTTTTCTTTATAATTACACAAATCACTGTAATGTTTGTAAGTAGAATGAAAAGGTAACATAGTAAAGTCAGAGAAAACAGGATATATCTGTATTCAGATTTTATGTTTAATCTAGCCAGTCTGAAAACTGTAACTCTTGACATATTCTCCATTGTAGAAGTAGGAGATAAATAACTTAAGCATGTGGCACTGTATTTAAAATATGTGACAATCTCCTTTCTTTTATTCATTTCAGTGGCCATTTTCCATCCTCAAAGGCATAATAATCCCAAAAGAGAGTTCAGGTCAACTGTGTGTTGTAATGGATAATTCAAGTACAGTTATGCAGTTCACTATCAAGCCCGATCACAGTGCATGAATGATGTGTGGGGAACCAAGGTTCCTACTCCCCCTACTTGCCAAATATGGGTTCAACTTCCCCTTTCCTAAGCTGAACCTCAGTGCAACTACTAATACATTCCAAGGAATAACCAGAGGCATTCAGTTGGTGAGTGCATCATTTTAACAGAAATTCAGCCTGACTTTTAAAGATTAGGGGATATAACATTGTTGGAAAAATTGTTGTACTTATTTATTTTTCTCTGCTCTTCACCCAATATGGATCTCTGTTCTCTTTTTCTGTCTCACAAGTTGAGTTCACTCAAGGGCAACATATCTCGAAGATGTCTTGTCTTCTCAGTAAACAATATGTTCAGGATCCACACTTCAGTATTGTTTGGTCGCTGTTAAGCCATATGATCTTTTATCTTTGCAAAGAAAAGATGACATAACTTCAGTGTCTCCAGGAACATCTAAACATCCATGGTGGAATCCTGAAATATGTGCATGGTGAGATATAATTCCTGAGGTAATAGATTTGGGAAAGGTCAAAGTGTACTGTAGTGGCACACAATTAATTTCTTCCTCAGTATTTTTGAAGTGTGTATGTGTGTATGTGCGTGTATGTCAGGTGTATGTCTACATGTATGTATAAGTAGCTGTATAAGCTACTGAACACCTTAATTTCCTTCTGGATAAATAAAGTACCTATCTATCTATCTATCTATCTAAAAAGTTTCCCATACATTGAAGTTTTTCAGTTTAACATTTATTTGAGCTGTGAAACCTGTGAAAACCAATGATATGGGAAGGCAATTAGCTAAGGAATATCTTGGAGAGCTGTTTGAGAACCAGGATATGTTATTATTTATATTATTATCCTATATTATATTATAGAGAGCCAGGATCAAGCAAGAAGGGCTGAGGGATTATATGGGTGACATGTCTGTACTAAATGTGAGTGGTGTATGTGTGCAAAGTATAAGTCAGTCCCAGAGAAAATGGACTGGTTATGCACTTAGGGTGGTGCATGTAGGGTGGTGGTGTCGTAGCGGTTAAGGAACCTGGCTAGCATGGTAGTAGTCTGGAAGCTGTGGGTTTGAATCTCAGCTGCCACCATCGTGCCCTTAAGCAAGACACTTAACCCCTAAGTCGCTCCAGGGGACACTGCCCTGATGCAACTGATAGTTGACAAATGTGGATTAATGCGTATGCTGAATGCATAAATGTAAATGTATGAAAATTTACTTGGTGTTCAATTCAGGCTGTCCGCAGTGTCATGAATAAAGACTGCAGTGATAAAATGCCTGCCTGAATTGTACAAAATTTTTACCATGGTTACATTCACGGAGCCTAGATCCAGGTGTTGGTAACTTTTTTGACATGTAGCCTTTTACTATCATTTCAAATGATTAATTCTGACACTCCAAGGCAGAAACAGATATAAAGTATGTGTGCTAAAATAGTCAAATTTTGGCTATCTGAACCCTGTCGAAATTGTACCCTTTAATAAAATACTTTTGTTGAGACCATGTATTCATGTCAGCGTAAAGCTAGCTGAGGGATTTATGGTGGTATTGGCCAGCGCAGGTAGAAGTTGCACCTAAAAAACACGAATGGGCTATGCGTTGAGTAATATTGGCATTATGGTAAACAAAACAAACTAGTTGTCAAACATTATTAACTTACAGCAGGCGGATGGGGCAGCCACAAATCAAATGCACACAGCTTGTACATAACATTAGCATCGTTTTGCTAACAACACAGCACTGTGACGTTTGTGGTTCCGACTTTCTGGCACCAGCACCAGTGATTGTTTGGTCGATTGGGCACTGGCACGGCACTGGCACGGCACCGCGGAGGTGGAAATGAGCTATCAGTGGTTGCTATGGAAATAGTGCTGTGGATGGCAGCCTGTTACCGCAACTCCCAGTGTTTTCACCCTTTTCACTATTTTTCACATTTCTTTTCACCTTTTGTGATTTGCATTGTGCTGAATCATGCCTTTTAATTCTCAGGTTTGGAGGAAGGTGGTCCTGCCTACCGATCATTTTGGCTGTGCAGACGTCCCTGATGCTGGCTATACCTACTCACATATGTAGGCCAAGTGATGCCATCTCCATAACCACCTTGGCTAAAGACGATAGTCTATCTCGTATGTGATGCCACTCCTCCGTCCTGACTTCAAAGCATCCATGGTCTCTGGAAGGTGCTGGACACAAACTGACTAACTATGTCTGGGTCCATAGGCTACTTGGAAATGTATTCTGATCCCAATGTGTGATTTGCTTTTGCTTTTCCTGCATCTTTCTTTTTTTTCTTTTATTGAGCCAATACTCTAATTTATGCTATTTCATTACATGTCTTACATTAATATTTCAATGTATGTGACAAATGAACTCCTTGAGCTTTGATCCTTAAATGAATAGGGAAATATCCATAACCCCAGATTGGTGGGTAGTACTGACTTAGATAGTGTATTGTGCGAATCCTTGTTTAAACCTAAATTGAATAATGCCAATAGCCACTCTTGGATCACGAAAATACAGCTAAAAAAGGCTTTTAAAACGGCGCAAACATACATGGCATGGCTAATACCATGGTGACAGAGATAGTACACAAAAAGCTAACTGTTAGCAGTCACACACATCCTTCTCACAGCATACTGCCACCATGCCAGGAGATACAGACTGGATTGGCTCAGTGACTGATGACATCCAATCATCGGCTCCACCACTTATCAAAGACGGACAAAAAAAATGGCTACAGGTTTATATGTCAGAGTTGAGTAGACCATTTCCGATCTGAGGACGAAACCAAGTTGTCCCACTCTCCACCTTCAAGAAACTCGTGAAGACTAAGCTCTTCCAAGAATATCTCCTGGTGTAAACTTTGAGAATGCACTTAATAATTTAATTCTCTACACTGTGTTACACTATTGCACTTTCAACTTAAAACAGCGCAGATTCTATGTTAGCAATATGCACTCCTTGTTAGTTCATTGTGTTGTAGCTTGAATGTTATCCTCTTTTGTAAGTCGCTTTGGATAAAAGCGTCTGCTAAATGCCTAAATGTAAATGTAAAAATGTAAATGTTAACTACAGAATATAGGTCAGAGATCTGCTTTCTGGTAAAACCATGTTTTCATCTTTTTCTGAGCATTAAACAGATTCTCATCTGCCATTCTACCAGTTAAAAGAACAACTTACGCCAAAACCCACTAAACGATCAGGTAAAACATGTTTTCAATGTATTTGAAGTTGAATGTGCACACAGCAAACTGTAGGAAGTTAGCCATTATGATGTTCTCAGTTTAATAAAGGGCTCAGTGAACTATCATGAGGTTATTCACGTTAGGAATTGTATCTCTTGCAAGGGTTTATGGGATGAGTGGTTCCTTTACTAAGGAGAAAACAATATGTAAACAGTCTTGTACCTTTGCCTTTTTCCGTTTTTTTCCCTGGAACAGAAGGTTGCACGGTCATCATCTATCCCATAGCTGGTTAGACTGAGTCAAGGCTTACCATTTATTCAATTCATGAGCTAAATGCATTTTCTCTAACTCCAACTTACAGGTATGGTCCCTTTCTTTTAGGGTTTCCTTTAGGGTTTGGAGTTGACGATGCATTAGGATCTACCTCGTCAACAGACAAGACATCCCTTTACACATGGGATTACACATTATTTAATATACTACTACTATAAGCTACTGGATACATTAATTTCCTTCTGGATAAATAAAGTATCTATCTATCTATCTAAAACATTTCCTATACATTGAAGTGTTTCAGTTTAACATTTATTTGAGCTGTGAAACCTCAGATCGGAAATGGTCTACTATAACTCCAACTTACAGGTATGGTCCCTTTCTTTAAGGGTTTCCTTTAGGGTTTGGAGTTGACGATGCATTAGGATCTACCTCGTCAACAGACAAGACATCTCTTTCCACATGCTTTGCTTTAAAAAAAATCTCTAAGCTCTGCAATTTACAGCTTTTTCCTAACTTTATATTATTAAATATTTTCCTTCATAAGGCTCTCAAAAAGTTCCTCCAAAATTAACAGTCAATTTTTTTTCATGTGTAGCCATAATAGGCTAACATTACACACAACCTTTGGTAATTACTACAAACCTGAACCAACAGATTTCAAATAACCCAGCCAACATGGAACAGTACAAAAACTTTAAATAATGTTGGCCCGTTCTCCAATCACAAGTTATGGTTATTTTAAGATTGTTTTCCTGTAATCTTTGTGTGTAGGTTTAGAGAACATTGTCACACTCACAAACATTCTCCTAGCGTTTTAGGGACCTACACCAAACTCCAGATAATGGTTGCATTGTGCCCTTCGCATAATTTTCCCACTTGGGTGCTTTTGATATTCCAATTATATTTGATATTCTTATTATGAAACCATGTGGGAACATGGTGTTGAGGTCCTGTCGTGTCTGGTCCAACAATTCAGCATATCAAAGTCAGCAGAGCAATCAGAGACAGTTGAGCCGTTAGTTTAATGTGTAAGGCCATTATATTTATACTCTATACATATATACTGTATTTGTAGGCCTACTCTATGCACTTAGTAGTCCTGACAGAGTAGTGCTAATGCAACTGACGGGCATTCAACATTCGATTCAAACATTCAACCCAAAACTTATTTCCATAAAAAAAAACCTTTCCTAGCACTCCTTCAAAGAACCACAACTATTTCCATGGAATGTTCACCTACCTAACAGATAACCAAGCAGTGACGATTTTAGGCTATTTTTAGGGGTGCTCAAGTGGGAAAAAAACACTACAACAGTAGTTTGCCCGATCAGATTTCTTGATATTGAGTGCTTGGTATAAGCATTTTTTATCTGGTACCAGGTACCAGAAATGAAATGAATGAGGTTTGCATATTTCATGTATTAGACAGAAATAAGGATTAGTGGGCATCCAAGGACCAACAGCAAACCTTTGGTATCGGAGGATAGGTAACTGGCAGCTCTGGTGTGTAGCAAAAGGCATTGGACCGGTTGCAGGTAGCTGCATGCACTTTCTATGTGACAAGTGAGGACTGAGTGGAGAAGACTGCACAAACTATATATGAGATGTAGCCATTACTCATTATAGAAATGAAATCAAGTGATCCAAGTTCTGTTGACCATGTTGGAGGTGTAGCAATAGTTAATTGAGGTTTTTCACTTACCTGTGTCATAATGCTTACTGGTAGGCAGCTGGTAGGCAGAAGTGCTAGCATTTTCATTAGAGTATGAATAGGAATTAAGAGCTAACATAAGCTTTATTGTGCCCCATAAATCTATATGGCCTCTCTCTATGGTTGTATTTTTTTTTGTAAAGACAGGTCCACAGAGTAGTGGGCTATGCATAAAGTGCCGGTGCGTGTGTGTGTGTGTTTGTGAGTATGTGCAAGGTGTTAAGATGTGTTCGTGAGTGTTGAGGAGAGAATGCGTGCAACGTCAGTAAACATGTGATGCCTGGGGAAAACTATGCTAAATTAATCATATGATGAGCCTAGAAATCTAGATGCACCCCTGCAGTAGCAAATAGTTTTGCTCAGTGGGTATGTCTAGCCACGCACCATTGGAGCCTTAGTAGGTCTATCACTGGTCTTGGTAAAAACCAATCACAACGCTCTATCTTTGTAGAGAATCATTAGGTGGGCTTAGCATGATAATGACAGGGCTGTGAAGGTGCAAATCCACTAAGTAGCAAAAGAGTAGCGGTCATTTCAATTGGCTGTGGCATCGACTTTGGAAGAGTTAGAATTGGACAGAAAAAGGTACTCAAGTCAAACAAGGACATATTTGTTGTTTTGCCAATGTTGGTCTGATTGGTCATAGCGTTTGAGATCCAGTTTGAGAGACTTTCAAAAAGATTGACATGGAACTTAATTCACATGGAACTTAAAGACCCATAGTCAATTTGTACATAGCAGAACATGTCAGTGATAAACTTTAAGGTAATTATGACACTAGTTTTAAACAGATTGTGTAGCAAGTTGCATAAAGTGATATGAATGAGCATTAGCTCAATGCTACTAAAGTAACTTATCACTATACACACAACACAAGCCTACCTGGTGAACACCAACATTATACAGTATTTCCCCAAGAATGAAATAAAATTACTGCAGCGATCCTGCGTAGATCTGGCTGCAAGCAAAAATCACTTAGTCTGCCCATTAAATAGCAAGTAATATTGTGACAGGCCTTTCAAGATGAAAGCCTTTCATAATTTTCACTTTTATCAAGATTTGACATGTAGGCAGCGATGAAATTATGAGGATATAAACTATAGAAACAACTGTTGATAACATAGGCTTATATTGACCAGCTTGACATTTTGTCTTGCAAGGGATAAATGATAGATAGTCACAATGGCTCAACGCGTCATATGAAAAAACTCAATAGGAGGCTGGTTTCAGATCATTCAGACCTGCAATGACAAGAGGGCAAGGTAGAGGGATGTTTAGCACCCATAATTTGCTTGCTTAAAATAGAAGCCAGAGAAAGAAGTGCACAAAGGAAGCAATGTGGTCTGTATGTTTTAGAGCAGGATTGACTTTAGCAGGAAACACAGGTAAGGCCCTACAGAGTATAAAGCTAGGGTAAAGGAGACTCACTACATCTCACCCCCAGAAAAGCGCAGATAGAACAGGTTAATGTTAGAAATTGATCAAGGAGACCTTGTTAAGTTACATGACCCAGCTGAGGCCCGAATGCTGCTAATTTATCATATGAAAGTGCTGTGGCTGTTGTACAAGTAGGTGGACTGAACAGAATGCTCCTGTTCTGTAGTACTGCTTAGTGTCAAAACCTGATGATGCAGATTGCTGTGGAGGACAGAATCAATGCAGCTCTGTGAGGGATTGGGGAAAGTGTAGATAGGAAAGGGAAAGAACAGGGAAAGTCTTTACATTGGGGCTAATCCAGGTGGATCTGCCCAAGATTTCTTCCTAGACTAACTAAACATAAGGGAGTTTTTCCTTGCCCCTGTTGCTCTTGGGTGCTCCTTGCTGTAAAGCGCCATTAGACAATAAAAGGTGCTGTATAAATATAATAGAATTAAATTGAATTACAGTTGTGGGTAACAGTTGAATTTGAATATATTTGCATTTACCGCGTTTCTGCCCATATATATTGTCCTAGCGGCATTGTGTTTTGATCCCACAGCTGGCTGGAACACGTCACTTGATTATCCCAATGTTCATATTGCATTACACAGCTGATAGAAACCCACACAGACGTGCATAGTCCCATAAACCCAACTATTGTTGCTATGTTTTTATTTAAACTGCCGACTGTAGGGCAAGGTCCGGAGGTAAGAAATCACATGCATTGTTTTTTTTTTGTTTTTTTTAATTAATATTATTATATGGGTTTATTCATATTATAAGCAGATAAATATACATAGGCTGATATTGCCTTCCCTTCTTTAAGACCTTACCCACAAAAAAATTACCACCTGACCACAGCAGCGATTACTTATGCACTGTCATGACATTAGCAGTCTTTTGCATCCGAATCTTTGAATCTTTTGCAAAATTATGTGGTATATGTGCACCACTGACTATAATTAATTAAATATTGTGCCTAAAGATGCCTTATTCCTGAAAATTCATGCACTGTGGGGCGCACTGTATGATTTCTGTTTCTGACAAAACAGGTAACTAGTGGGTTAATGACAAATCTGCTAGTAAAAACACTGACAATACGTCAGGCAGAATATCATGTACTAGGTGTAGCTAGGGTCTCCTCTTTGTGTATGTTTAAACATTTGTCACTAAAATGGATAAAATAAACATGGAATAATTGATTAGTTGTGATTAATGGTATTTTCATTGATTACAGCTGGTGTCCAACACCCAGATTGAGTACAACTAGACCACAATACCCAACAGATATCTTCCATATTGAAAATGCACCTCTAACAGACTGAAGTTTATTATTGTTATTGTTAAGTTCCATGCATTGATTGTCTATCTTATGGTTAGATTAGTCAGTGCAATTCACTTACAGTGCTAAACACATTCCTGAGGTAAATCTGCTTGAGTAGATTTCTAATTTTTGTCAGCTTTAATCCATAAATAAGTGGATTCACAAGTGGTGGTATAATTAGGAATTCCATGGCTAAGAAATTCTGAAGATTTTGAGAGAAATTCTTGGTGCCATACCTTGTGAACATAACATCAAACAATAAAGCAACTGTCACATTAAGCAGTGAAAGCAGGTGTGGCATACATGTTTGCATGAACCTGTTTCTTTCTTCCTTTGATTTGATGCTGGCTCCAACTAGTTTTATGTATGAACACATTACAAAAAGTGAATGAAAGAAATATACAATAATTATAATGTACCCAAACACATTATTAACTGTGGTTGGATAACATGAAAGTTTCACTACAGACCAGTTCTCACAATATAGCTTATCAATATTTGAACCACACAAAGTTAAATTTGAACTTAACACAACAAGAATTAACATACATAAAAGAGGTGAAAACCAAGAAAATACCATGCACTTGATAACTGTGTTATTTGTCATAATGCCATGATACTCCAATGGTCTACAAATTGCTAAGTATCTGTCAACAGCCATCACAGTCAAAGTGGAAAATTCACAAAGAGCTGAGGAGTAAATGACAAATGTTTGAACCAGGCATCCTACATATGAAATGACATGATGCTCAGACAACAAATCATATAGAAATTTAGGATAGAACCCAAGCGTTCCATATAGAGAATTGATACACAAATTGCTAAGAAATATGTACATTGGTTCATAGAGATGTTTGTTCATCACAATTACATATATAACTGTAATATTAATTAATAAAATTAAGGGGTAATACATCAAAGTCAGGGAAAACAGGATGTATCTGAACTCAGATGTAAAGTTCAGTCCAGACAGTTTAAAAATGGATACTCTGGACACATTTTCCATTATAGTTCAATCAGGAAAGACAAGAAGCTCATGCACTTAGATCTTTCTTTTAAATAAACATTGTTTTTGTTAACCTGAACTACATGACTGCATTATGTAAATATATCAAATGGAAAATCTGATGTGAAATCATTGTCCATTAGTTTTCTTCAACAAACAGCAAATAACAGTTAGATCTAATTATTTATGTCTTTAATATACATCTTGCTAGTTCAAAATAATTTAATAAATATTTTTTAAACTTTTTACTGTACTTTTTTATTACATAGTAGGAAATGTTGATTGCTGTAATTTCCTTGTAAACATAGCTGATGTGTCTCCAACTTGCAAAGTTGAAGTGACTCCTGTCTATTTGTATGTTCTGTATAGACACCCAAGAAGTCCCCTTCACTATGGCAACAATTCATTCTCCATGTTACAATTAATTTGATTTTATCTTGGTCTATGCCTCAATTAATTAGAAATTAAAATCTAAAAAAATTAGCACAAAAAGACCTTAGCCACTGTGGTGGAAGCTCGTTCACAATTTCAGCATTGTTACTTAGCTTCAACTGATGCTCTGAAAACCAGCAATACTGAGAGCAGAGTTGATTGATTTCTTCACGGTGCCAACAAAGCACATGCATAGACAACATCCAGCAATGCATCCAGCAGTAGCAGTGTGAAAAAAGGCTTTCTGCAGAAAGGCTAATCATCCAGTTGAGTGTCTGTGCAGACTGATCGGTAGTTTCTTATCCTTGTACTTTTATCTAAATTGAGGAGCTAAGGGACCTCCTCTTTCCTGTTCATCACTATGAGATCAGAACCAATCAGAATTGAGATGTACTGGGTGGTAACAGACACCTCTACCAGCCAGTCAGAGGCTTCATACTACTTCAAATAGATGGAAAGCCCCTTCTCATTTAATTCTAAAACTATTTTTTTCAGCATTCTATCAAAGTTTGGACGCTATCCAGTATTGTTAGACTGGACTTTTCAGTACCTTCCCAGCTCACCTAAGGCTATGACACCAACATGTTGTCTAGAACATCCAATTTTACATCTAGTACAGACTACTTGATCAAAAAAATGTATCTCTTTGTAACAGAGAGACTTAATTCAAATAATTTGTTACTAAGACATTCATCCCATACAGAATGCCATTTACCAGAGACATAAGAAGACAATACAGGTTTAAGATCTGAGGCAGCCAGGGATTTGACATTTGCTCTTTCAGCACTCTTTTTATCACTCAGACCCACATGGCCAGGAACCAAAAAAAAAACAGTATTTCCAATAATCTGGGGATCAAACTCCAGGATTTCAAAACTGCACTTGCACGGCAAATTCATTTGCAGATAAGCCTTGATGTGCAAAATTTTTCTTTACAGTCTGCAGCTGAACGGTCTTCCTGTTTTTAAACTTTTACTAAGCTAGGGCTTCTCTTAGGCATAATAACTACAAAATCTCATTGCTCAGGATGTAATTTCTTCTTTTTTTTTCGCAATAAAGTGCTGCAGACTTTTGCCTTTACATTGCTGTTCATTCAGAATGAGTGAATATTCCTCTGTCTTATAAACTCATTTTCAGGATACTGCCTTAACAATGATCTTATTACCTCCACTAACAGGTTGTGTTTTGGCCATGGTTTGTTTGTCTGTGTACAAAATAACTCAAAAAGTACTGCACGGATTTAGATTAAATTTTCAGACAACGTGGGTGTTAGGACAAGGAACAGATGATTCAATTTTGGTACACCCCCCCCACTGTGCCAGTGTCCGTCAAAGAGGGGGACACAGACAAAAGTTTTTGCTGAATAACTCAATGAACGTTTCACCCAGCAACATGAAATGTTTGTGATATGTCGGTGTTGCAGAGGAGTATTGACCCAGCCCATAAGCACTCCTTTGTAGCATAGTGCCACCTAGTGATATGGGTAAATGCAAAAATTGGGATTTTGAATTGCCAATATCTTGGGCCAAGAAGGCGGGAACTGCACAAAATTTGTGCGATCATCATAATGACCTCTGAAAGCACAGCAAGTACCATAAAATTTGGCCCATAGGGGGCGCTGTAATTGTACAAAATGTCATTTTGCCTATTATCTATTGAATGCTAAAGTTTGCAACAAATTTTTTTTTGTCTTGAAATTGACATTGACCCAATAAAAACATTGTCGGTCATAAAATTTGTAAAATTAAAATTTTTAAAAAGTGAAAGTAAACAAACCGTTCATGTTATTCTCACCAAATTTGGTCATCTATAGACAATGCTGACAAAAAGTTATCAAAGGATTTATCTTGAGATGAACCGTTTCAAAGTTACATGTCAATCAAAATTCAAAACGTAGCTCAAAATTCTTCAAAAGTGCATATCTTGGCTTCTAATTCCTCAAATGTGGTCAAAGTTGGCATGCTAACTCTGAACAGCTTTCTTGTCATGTGCACCAAATTTTGTGGCATTTCGTCACAGGGAGCGATGTTTCTTGCCGAAGCTAAGTGTCCAAAAACAGGTTTTGTTAAATAACTTGTCAAAAATTTTGCCCAAAAAAACGATTTTGTGTTAGTATGGTGGTGTTACAGAGACGTATCGACCCAGCCCAGAAACACTCACTTGAACCATAGTGCCACCTAGTGATACATGTAAATGCAAAAATTGGGATTTTGAGTTTCCAATATCATAGACCGAGAAGGTGGGAACTGCACAAAAGATGTCATGCACGATCAGCACAAAGACCTCTAAAAGCACAGCATACCATAAAAAACTTCTTTCTACTGTAGAAAGATGATGCTTTCACAAATCACTCTTACACACTACACAAACACACAGAATGTCATTCATTCAAAACCCACATCCATTCTCACTTCTAGCAAATTTTCACACAATTTCTCACCTCACAACACTGACCTACCACAAACTCATCACACCAACGGTTCCCACATTTCAATACACTGCGGCAGACATACTATGTACCTCTATGTGGTACATCTAGTTCATAAGGCATTATGAATACAATAATAAAAGGGTTACATTATAATGAATTCATAAAGGTTATAATTATGAACACTATTATTAATAACTGTTTATTCTCATGATTGTACTCATACTATACTATAATGCCACTTATGACACTTCAAATTGTAATTGTAATGGCAAGAACAATAATGATGTTACTACTAGAGAGACTGTAATGTCAGGGAATAGTTATGGTACTATGGTACTATACAAGGTTGTTGATAGGTTACTTGATGTGGTTGCTAGGCTGTTGCTAGGGCAGTTATGGTGGTTGCTATGGTGGTTGCTAGTTTAATCATGACGGTTGCTAGGTTGCAACTGTGGAAGTGGATGCTAGGCTGTTGCTAGGGTACTTGAGGTGGTTGCTAGGGTAGTATAGTGGTATAGTGGTTGTTAGGCCTGTGGAGTACCTGCGGTGGTTGCTATGCTGGTTGCTAGGTTAAATATGTTGGTTGCTAGGTTGTAACATTGGTGGTGGTTGCTAGGGTAGTTGTGGTGGTTACGCTGCTGGTTGCTAGGTTAATCATGTTGGTTGCTATGTTGGTGGCTAGGTTGCAACTGTGGAAGTGGTTGCTAGGCTGTTGCTAGGGTACTTGAGGTCATTGCTAGGTTGTTGCTAGAATAGAAGCTTTATTTCAATGGTTGCTATGTTGGTTCACTTGGTTGCTAGGTAGGTGGCGGTTTAATATAGTCAGCTGGTTGCATAACTGATGACTAATGACAGTTTTAATTGCTGAACAGTTAAGTAGTCAAGAGGGCCAAGCATGACCACAAGTTGAAGGTGGAGGAACACTTTGTCAACTCTGACCCCCAACGCATGTGGGAGGGCATCCAGGCCATGACAGACTACAAGACCAGCAACTCGACATAAACTACCATGGATGTGTCGTTCCTCAACAAGCTAAATGACTTTTATGCTCATTTTGATGAGGACAAGGCTGTAAAGACTAAGCCATTTGATGACCTCCAGGCCCTTACACTCTCCTCCACAGATGTCCAAGACACACTTAGCCGAATCAACGCACATAAGTCTGCTGGCCCTGGCAGCATCCCTGGAGGTGTGCTCAGAGCTTGTGCTGAGCAGCTTACTGGAGTCTTTACAGACATCCTCAACCTGTCTCTCGCCCAAGCAGCAGTACCAGCATGCTTCAAAACCACGTCTATAGCGCCAGTGCTGAAACACTCCTCTCCAAAGTGCCTGAATGACTACTGCCCTGTGACACTAACACCCATTGTGATGAAGTGCTTTGAGCGACTGGTCCTGGTACACCTCAAGAAATGTCTAGCCCTACACTTGATCCACACCAATTTGCTTATTGAAGCAACAGGTGTATACAGGATGCTATATCCACAGCGCTGCACTGTGGACTCTCACACTTGGACAACAAGAACACATATGCAAGAATGCTGTTTGCTGACTTCAGCTCAGCATTCAACACAGTCATCCCCTCCAAGTTGATCAAAAAACTTGAGGATCTTGGAATCAATACCTCCCTCTGCAACTGGATCATGGACTTTCTGACCAACAGACCCCAGCATGTTGGTCAGGCCACAACAGTTCCACCTCCATCACACTCAACACTGGTGCAGTGGTCTACTCCCTCTTCACCCATGACTGCAGGCCTCTGTATGGATCCAAAGCCATCAAAAAGTTTGCAGATGACACCACGGTGATTAGACTCATCAGTGGCAATGATGAGTCTGACTACAGGGCAGAGGTAAAGCACTTAGCTTTATGGTGCACTGACAATAGCCTGCTCCTGAACACCAGTAAGACCAAGGAGCTCATTGTGGACTTCAGGAGGGAAAAGGGAGACACTCATGACCCCATCCATATCAACAGCATGGCTGTTGAACGTGTCTCCAGCTTCAAATTCCTGGGGACCCACATCTCAGAGAACCTATCCTGGTCAACCAACATCTCCAGCCTGGTCAAGAATGCCCACCAGCACACCAGTAATGTTTTTTTATTCATGCAAATGTCAGAGACAATCGTACTTAGACTATGGGATTTTCAGTTGGGAATGGCAGGTAGAGTTGTGTATCATCGTGGCTTACTTGCCTGTCATATTTAAGTCTGTCTAAGAAAAAGGAGGGTGTTCGGTAACACTTTATAATGAGGTGCCACAATAAATAGCAAAGTAGACATTACCTAATAGTTTGGTATTAGTTGTTAAGTATTATTGTGTCTATTTGACATATTTCTTCACCATTATTTAAGTATTAATAATCTGTATAAAACTATATTTTCCTATATTAAGACACAGCAAAGAGGCAGTTATCTAATGTTATCTAGAGTTGATGTTTGTGAATACTTACCAAATATTTTTAGCCCTAACTAAAGAGTTACCCTGACATTAACTCAGTATTACATTTGTGTTCATTAACTTACTACTTTACTTAATTTTTTAACTGTAAAAAAATAAATGTTTTAATTTTCATTTTACAAGGTTAATAGTAAATCTATTACCATATACTTTTATATATTTTTTTTTTAACTTTTCTTAATGTTTTCTTTTTTAGTAAACAGAATCTGTTCTATTCAATGGGAACCATTCTTCATCAGAGCCTTCTAATGAAGTTGCTTAAGTGTAACTAATATTTTATTAATGCATAAGTGTCAACATTGGGCCCCTTATAATAAAGCTGGAACAGTAATTGTACGTAATTTAGAAATATTTATTGTAGTATTTAGTTACATTTAACATTTGTGCTGTTACCAAATATCTTACATGGGTAACAATGACATACAGAATGTTAGGGAAAAAAGCAACGACTTTATTTTGAATATTTAATACTGAGAGACTGTGTGTGACAGAATATGTGTACCATCTATAGACTAGCTGACAGCTATCTAAACTGATTGATCGGTGCTATGTTCTGAATCAAGTTTCATTATCTCTTTCTCATGAATTAAATGTCATATTGCATCCACGTTGCAATTCAAATGTCTTCAACCTAAAACTGCTCTGTAAGATTAACTTAAGGCTATGTTAACAAAAGCACATTCATTCTATCATGCCAGATGCTTCCTTGATAAGTAGCTTTGGACTTAGCAATAGCATATTCATAGCAGTAACAACTACGGACGTTTCTAATTACTCAAACCTCATGCAAAAAAACACAGCGACAAAATATATGCCATTAGGTAACGATATAAAACTGTGAATATACATTCACAATGTTATGGTATCCCGAATGGGATATTAAGTATCCTGGCTTTGCAGTTGTGCTTTTAAAACCATTTCCCGAATTCAATATCCCAAATAAGCCTTTATCCTGGTTTCTGAGAAATCTGGATATGCTAGGTGGAGTATTCCGAAAGAAACTGAGATACTGTAGAATGCTTTGTTATCGCAAAATTACTGTTACAACCATAGGCTAAAATTTACAAAGCCCGACTGATAAGGGACTTCTCCAAAAACTCACTGCAGCCGTTTGTCCCTAACCTCGAGATCAGCATACTACATACAGCATGCCTGTCTTTATTTTACAGATATTCAGTGATCTTGCATGATTGGGATTTTGTGGGGCAGGCACTAATCAAATACAAGAGAGCATGGATTGGGTGATAATGCAATGCCATCCGACAATGGCTCAAGCTTGGTTTATCTTGCGTAGACTTATATTTTTTGAATTGGCCTAATTTCTCTGTTTATTTCAGACAGCAAAGATTTTATTACATTTTCACATATACCATATAACTCAGACTCATATAGACCTATCATATTTCAAAAACAACAGGTAAAAACTGTTTCGTGTGGCAGGGCACCTTTAACATAGTGTCTTCTATGCGGATCCATGCTTTCCTGGAAAATAGTCATCTACAATAGAATATTCAATCATAGAATATAAAACAAAGTACAATTGATATATTTCATTGGGAAAGTGTGCTTTCTGAGTGTGTTGTTAGCACATCTGTTGTTAAGAACTGAAAGCAATTTTTGATGAAACAACAAGACCAAGAATTTTCTTACGTATATCTGGTAAATTTAGGCCATATATCAAAGGATTTAGTAACGGAGGAATCACAATGAATTCCAGGGAAATTATTAAAGCTACTGCAGTCATAATTTCACCAGGTTCGTAACGACTGAGAGCAATATCAGAAAATGACGCGATTGAATAGCTTACAAAATTTACAATGTGAGGTAGGCATGTTTGCAGTGCTTTACCTCTCATTTCTGATGTGTTTCTATGACAGACAATTAGAATTCTGATGTATGTGAACAATATGAAACCTGCAGGCAGAAAGATTGTTGTCACAGTAACAAAAAATCCCAAAATGTTATTACTGACTGTTGTCACACAAGAAAGTCTTACAACAGACCAATTAGAGCAATACACTCTTGGTATCTGATTACCACAAAGAGGTAACCTGATAGAGAAATAAATGACAAGGGTCATCCAAAAGATTGACCAGGAAAAGGCACACAGAATAAGCAAAGAAATTCTCCTTTGTGTCATTATGGTATGATACTGCAGTGGTTCACATATTGCAACATATCTGTCATATGCCATGATAGTTAATACTGTGTATTCAGATATTGCATATGTGTAAATAACAAATATTTGTGTGAAACATGCTGGACGGGATATTGCATGAGTATTTGACAGAAGATCAACAGAGAGTCTAGGAAAAAGTGCAGAACTGCCATATAGCGAGTTGAATAACAGACAAGAAATGAAAAGATACATAGGTTCATGAAGAGATTTATCCTTAAGTACAACCAGTATAATACTTAGGTTGAAAAGTATGATGAGAAGATACACTATCACTGCTGAAATAAAGTAAAGGATTCTTAAATTTTCAAAGCCCTTAAATAATGTGAAGTTAAAGTGTGATGGAATTGTCTCATTTTCCATTTCTGCACCCTTTTGTCGTGTTCTGGAAAAAAGGAAAAATAATTGTAAGGTATGCATTTCAATAACGTAAACATAAGCTATTCATATATATATATATATAACATAGCTAAAATATACCTCACAGGATCTTGTAGTCTATATTATGTTGATGACAAAACGCATGAACAAAATAAACAAATACATAAACAGCACTCAGTAGGTCTATACTTTATATTTTACAACCCTATGCTAAATAGGTTATTTGCCTTATCTGCCTTAAAATATGCCATTGCAGAATTATATCTACTACAATCAGCAAGCTCTTTACACCAGCTGCTAATCTTGAAATGAAATATCAATCAGAAATGAAAATGCAGATAGGTTACTTTGGAATAAATGAAACATCATTACAAAAGCTATCAGGTTTATAAAATATAATGAACATGCCTCACATGCAACAAGCCCGCTATTCTGGAATTCTGCAATTAATTTATTGCTGAATTATTGAATGCATCTCATTACTACAAAAACATGATTAAAACTTAATTTAAAAAAAATGAATAACATCAATGGTCCTTAAGCAATACAAACAATGTGAGCAGAAAATACTTGTAAGTGCATTTTTTCCTATACCTATGCCACATCAGTTTAAAAGCCCATCTGAGGAACACTCAAGTCAGTTTTAAACCTCTGGAAACCTCAGTGGTTTAAAGTGCACACTGCATTGCTCTTGAGAGTTTAAGTGCGTCATTTGGTTTTGTATACAAGAGGTCTCATATAGGAGAGTGCTGTAAAAATACATGACAATTAAAACAAATCTGTTTTAAAACATGACATTTATGATAGTCTATTTTCTACTGTAAATATAATTTAGTAATATGATGGTTATACATTGTTAAAATAAGTCTGATATTTCTGATATTGTATTTTATAATATTTTATAAATAATTTGTCAATAACTTGGTTATACAGAATGTATACAGGTGTACAGAATATTAAAAGACAGATAACTGAATCATTTGGGGAAAGCATCTGAGGACAGTTTGGTCTTATTTATGGATTTGAGACTGCCAACAGCAGGGGCATTTTATGATGTCTTCTGGAGGTTGATTCCAAAGCTGAACTGCATAGCAGCTGAAAGCTGCTTTACCACACGTTGTTTTTACAGCACATTTTACCAGCAGGTTTTTCTCCTGAGAGACTTAACTGGTGTGTATTGCTGAAACAAGTCATATAGCTAACATTAAAATGAACTACAAAGCTACCGGTTATACACAACAACAGCCAAGGAGAAATTAGTATTCGCTGTCAACAAGCAGGGTTACGCAATCTATCTTGTCTAGCTAGCTCTCTAACATTACCAGTCAGTACAGTGTTAACGTTAATGGGCATTGAAACTAGGGTCAGGATTAGAAACGGATGAGAAAACTGAATGAAGGATCCAAAGAACCCCAAGGTAGTCACCAACAGATTTTGTCTCTGTCCATGCTAATGTGTACTTGCAATCATGCACCAAGCTAGCACTTTGAGTTACAACAGTTGCTTGCTAACTTTAGCCAGACAGTTATCACATTCTTGGAGTTAATTTCTAAGCTGATATTTGCAATTATTATACTGATGTGGCATTATCACTATTAAAAGTCATTACCTGTCTGATGTGTATTTTATAATCAAACAAGCAAGAGCTTCACAGTTAATACATCACACTTACGTGACAAACTTCAAAGCTCGCTCTTGGTCCGAACCGAAGTTGACTCAAGGTAATCAAAAAGGAGTTGCCGGAGAGTGGGCGGGTCTGCACACTAAGTGGGCGTATCTAACGGCGACTATCCTCCTCATTACGCATACTCAAAGCGCTATGTAGCAGGAAGTAAGTTGCAGATTTTACATTTGTGGTGGCTTCAATTCCATAGAACGACATTAATTCAGATGCGTTGTCCATCTATATATACAGTCATTGATTCATCCAGTTGTGTGAGTCAACCATTGCCTCATTGCCGGCTGTGAATCAGCTGAGTTATGTTTCATGTGTTGCTGATTCCAACTCCGTATGCGAGTCACTAGAATCAGTATCGCCCCATTGATCTCTGAGGGATGAATGTGTGTGCTTTGTGAAACTGATTCTGACTATATGTACACGTCATTTGAAAACAGTTGAGTCATTTGAGTCAGTATCACCCTATTGCTGGCTATGAGTCAGCAGACTTGTGTTTGCTTGCTGCTGATTCTGACTCTGTATACCAGTCACTTGAGTCAATTCAGTGACTCATTGAAAGCTCTGAGTCAGCTGAGTTGTAACTCAATAATGAGTGTGTGTACTTTGTACTACTGATTCTGTGTCCGTGTGTGAGTCACTTGAGTCAATTGAGTCAGTACCTCCCCATTTTCAGCTGGAAATGTATTTGGGCTCCAGACTACAGATTCTGACTCCATATGTGTGAGTTACTTGAGACAGTTGAATCACTTGAATCAATACTGCAATTTTTATGCAGTTTAAGCAAATGGGAGTTTGGACTGCTAGGACTCAAAGGATTTGGGTTAATGGGACTAATGGTCCCCCAGCTGCAAGGCATGGTGGCCATTGACCATCCCAGCAGTAATGTTGGGTTGCCATGCACCATACCACCAACCTAACGTGTCATGCCGTAAAACTCGCTTTCTCTCTCTCATATATATATAAATGCATAAGGTAATATAATAAGGTATAGCTGTCAGTGTTCAAGATGCTTAAATGGCAATTTGAAATCAGGCAGCAAAGTTCAAGCTGTCAAACTGACGTGCCATACTCCAAAACACCATTTCCTCTCTGTTGAATTGCTCTCGCCCTATTTGTCACATATGCACATCTTGCATATCAAATATCAAAAACAGTACATAATCTGAGCTTTCACATGGTGTCATTTCCTAGTTGCTGTGATAAACAGTCTGCAAGAAAATGAAACTTGAAATTATATTACATATTTAAATTTGCGCATATTTCCATTCTGGATCTAGAACACTTTGAAGCTTTGAAATTAGTTACATTTAATCAATTGTGCATATTGCATTTCTCTCTAAAACAGACCTTTTCTCTGTTGAACTGCTCTTACAGTATTCTTTACACATAACATCCCATACATCATGTGAAAGTGTACAATCTGAACTTTGCAATGATACAAATTTTTCCCCCAGTAAGCTACTTGAGCCAAAATGATTTTGAGCAATTGTGTGTGTGTGTGTGTGTGTGTGTATGCGTGCATGCTTTCGATTTCAGGTTCATTCAGTTTGAATTTAGAGAGCCTTCATTCACCCCGTAATGAGCCATTTAACCATCAAAGCGACTACAAAGCTGGTAAATTAACCTAACCTAACCTGGATTGCCTTTAACACCACATTATGTACATGGCTTACCATGAGAAGAAAAACCAATGACCCTTTCCCTCTTGAGAGGACACAATGTGTATATATATATAGGGAACCATATCACATCTCTAACAACACTGTAGGTTTAGATGTTTTTCCATATATCTGAACTGATCATTTGCCCGGTATTTATCAGGTATGGTAGTGCTTGCAAAATGTTTCATCTACTGCTCTTAAAATTATGATGTACTGTTAGACAGGTTTACTTAAAATGAAAGTATTCATGTTATATAACTTTGACTTTGGATTTCCTTTCTGACAGGTCTGTGTTCTTGTGTTTTATTAACAACATCCGTTAGACATCCATGGAAGATGTCTGATGTAAATTTTACATTAGAAGCCTATCACAGAATACACAATGAAAGATTTCTCTTTGCTACAGTGTTGACTTTACTGTATCATGTTATAATATTTGGTAACTTATTAATAATATATATTGTAAGTATTGAGAAAACTTTACATAAACCTATGTATATCCTTATTGGCAATTTAGCATGTGTGAACTTGTATGGTGGTTCTAGTCTGGCACCTTTTATTGTAGCCAATATATTTTCTGGAACATTTCAAATATCCTGGATTGCCTGTTTAGTCCAGATATTTTCCATTAATACATATGGAGGATGTGAAATGATGAATTTGATGATAATGGCTTATGATCGATACATTTCCATATGCTTCCCTTTAACCTATGAGAAATTAATGTCCCCCTCAAATGTCATCATATGTATCATTTTAATCTGGTTAATTCCATTTGGTCGGGTTACCATTACCCTGTCAATCACTGCAAGTCTAAGATTGTGTGGAAATGTAATTGAAAAAGTTTATTGTGACAACTACTCTGTAGTGAAACTGGCATGTTCAGACACTTCAGGCAACAACATCTACAGTACAACTATGACATTCATTTATGTACTCTTGCCATTTTTTATTATAATTTATTCATATGTGAGAATAATTTTCATATGTCTTCAGATGACAAGAAAAGGGCAAACTAAAGTATTGAATACTTGCACACCACACCTGATATCAATAAGCAGCTTCTTTACTGGATGTGCATTTGAACTTTATCAAAGCAGATTTGACATGAGCCATGTTCCATACACAGTTCGAGTCATACTCTCTCTCTATTTCCTAATACTTTCCCCTGTATTAAATCCAGTCATTTATGGAGCCAGAACAGAAAAGATAAATGAAGCAATTAAGACAAAACTAATGAATATGAAATTAGTTCTCAAAGTATGAATGTCTAGGTATAGGCCTATTAAATAAATCTTGTCTGAGAGTAACACCTTTTGGCTTAAAACGAGAAAAAAACATTCCTTTTTGATATACTTTTAATAAAGACTGAAATAAAAATGTATTTACATATATGGATGATTCTGCTGAATGAGTGCCTTTTCTGTGCCAAGGGCATTATGTACATTTTAAGACACAATTTCCCCAAAGACACTTTTTATTGTTAATGATTTCTTCATACTGACTTAGGTGCAAATTTCAGGTATATAATTTATAACACAACATCCTACAAAACAAACCAAATTTTCATTACTGTTACTTTTACACAAGATAATAGCACTGATTATTAGATTAATTAGATTATTAGATTATGTGAAAAAATGGTTATAAAAGGTTACAACTTGCAAATGGCACACATTCAGCAGAATGACTCATATACAGTTGGGCTTTTGGCTAACCATTTCACAAGGATAATGTAAAGACATCTTTTGGCGGTCTACACCAATGTTTCCCAACCTTTGTTGTCTTGTGTACCCCCAGAGCCTTTTTGTCATACCTCCTCACTCATACGTGTTAATGATTCTCCAACATTAGAACATAAGACAACTGATTAATATTGCCACGGAGTGCCACAGGTTATTGTCTCCCCAGGGAAACTAGCTGTAGTGCACACATACCATTTTATTGACGGGCTTAATGTGAAATGACTGAGAATATTTTTTGTCATATTGGAAATTTATTATTATTAAATATTTCCACATATCCCCTTCAGTGTGCTCGCGTACCTCTAGTGGTACACATACCCCTAGACAATGGCAATGACTCAAAGATGACATGTAAAATGCTACAAACCAATTTAAAGGACATCAAAATCAGGGTCCTATGTTGCCCTCTTAGAGCTCTGACCTCAGTTCTATTGAGAATCTGTGGTGGGAACTTGAGACCACTAAAATGTCCATGAATGAAAACCCCACTATCTAATGAGATGGAACAATTTTCCATGGAGAAATGAGCTATGATCCCTATAGACACACAGTATTAAGTATAAGATGTTAAGTGCATTCTCAAAATTTACGCCAGGAGGTATTCTTAAAAAGAAGTGGGTCTTCAAGAGTTTCTTGAAGGTGGAGAGGGTATCAGTTGATCTGGTAGCACATGGAAGGTCATTCCACCAACGTGGAACCAAACATGAGAAGAGTCTGGATTTACTTGCGCAAGGTGTTGGCCGTGCTAGATAACGTTCCTTAGAGGAGCGAAGTGGTCAGCGGGTGACATAGGGCTATCTAAAATAGAATTATAATTTCAGCAATAGTCTGTCATTCTTTGATGTATGGCAGGGGCTGCAAGCAGTAGACTATCCAGGTGTTGTGTCATTCCACATTGCAGTAGCTGTGTTCTTAAACTAAAAAAAAACACACACTCACTCTGTCTTTTATAAGTGAGTTTATTAGACCATGTCCACAAACAATGAACACGTTTCAGCACTAGGCCAATATCGGCATGTGTAGCTGTAGCTGTGTATCTGTAGTGGTGTAGAACACATACCATGCAAGTGGTGAGACGAGGGGTGCTGTCCTGGGCCTTAGTCCATACAAACTGTAATAATTCCTGTTTAGGTCTGCCCCCTGATTCTTTTAAACACAATTAAAGGGCAGTTAGGGCCAGTGTCCAAACACACACTCCACCACTTTGTGCAACTGAATGCAGGATATCCTTGACTGTTGCAAAACTCAAAGAATAGGAGCAGGCATTAGTGAAATATTGTAATTACAATGGAACACACCAATATGGTCCTCATCGTCTGGAATAGAAACAGAAATGGGGTCAGTGATCTAGAGACATATTCTCACCTTCTCACCATTCTCACCGTATCAAATAGCAAAAAAAAACTGTATATTTCAAATTCCTTCATTTATGAGAATCAGTTCACCAGTGTATGTGTGGATGGTGATATGAATGCAGACCTGTCGGATGGTCAGTCTCTGTTTGGCAAACATATGCTACAGTTTTGTGATGATAATAATCTCATGGTATCTAGTGAACTGCTCTTACCCGCAGACAGCTATTCTTATACAGGCTTGGCACATGACATCATGGCTTGACCACTGCAGCAGCACTGCTTTTTTAACAACTTTATTTATTGGGTTTTCCAAACTTACGAACGTACATCACCAGTTGTGATGGGGCAGTGCCACAGGCAGTGATATAGTGTAGCCTTTTCTAGAGGTCAGGGTTATTGTTATTAAAGCGGTGCCATAGGGAGGGAGTTATGTATTTGCGCATAATCCATTTATACTGTAGAAGCTTGAATCTGGTAATGATAGTTTGATTCTGTGCTGTATTACACACCATCTTCCATTCTGGGATGAAATATGATATCCAATATGATGCTAAAAAAGTGTGTTTTTTGATATGTAAAACTAAAGTTGACAAAGAGCTGTGTTTTTCAGATTTCTGTCAGCACAAGTCTTGGGTGTCTGTAAGAAAATAAAATGCCTGGGTTAGATTACATTGCAGACCAGATATCTGATGATGATATATATAGGGAGTGTCACATGTTATATGCCCAAGCTAATATTTTGGCTAGGAAGTTCCATATATGTTCAGTTGAAGAAAACCATTTTTGAAGAAAAAATGAAGAAAAATCAAACTTTTTAAAGCATACTGTACTCCACTGTACACTGCACCCTTATGGGCAAAGTTTAAAAAGGCAAATTTACAGAAGTTACAGGTTACCTATAATGACTGTTTAAGGATCCTACTCTGCACTGTCAGAAAACAATTCTGTGAAGGATTAGTTTGTGGAGCAGCGAAGTGCGTCTCAAGTAACTTTGTGGCATCCTTGTACTTTTTCACTTGTCCTAAATATGCGCTGTCCCTCAGTGCCTAAGCAGTGGATGAGGAGTTCTTTCCACCGCCTTAGTCGTCGTGCTGTTCTTTCCCCCACCTTGTCTGTTATTCCCCTATATCGGGATGCCTCTGCAGCCTTTATACCTAATTATGGTGTAACTTATCTAGCAATGGTGCAACTAGAATAGAATGCAGCTCTAGTTTTAAACTAATTAGTTTCATCGTAATGTTTAAGACGTGACTTACACCAAACCTTAAACTTACACTTGACTGGTGCAACCTGCTGCTGTTCTTTTTTTGTTTACTACTTTCCAGTGCTGATCTCCAGTGCGGCAGCTTGTGGCCTGCTGTGGTTGATTACATAGGCCTGCTGTGGTTGGTTACATAGGCTATTTGGTTATTTATTTTCCCTTTTTTATTCCACTAACACTGGCAGGAGGCCATGTATGGTGCTGCTGCTGTCACATCAACTAGTGCTTTGATTGTGGGACATGTAGACACAACTCAAAACTTTAAAATATTCACAAACTAAAGCCTGACTTGCTGTCTCCACACATTTTTTTTATAACAACCTTGTGGAACTCTGAAGTGTTTCAGTGAAAGACTGATACAGTATTTGCATTCCAATAAGGTAGACCCAGTTTTTGCAATGTATTACACTTGGCTAATACAATGTAATGTCAACAAGTTATTATTATGCAATTGGTTCCCTGAGGATGCACGTTTTCCTGATGATGCAGCATTGACAACAAACATGTTTGCCATCTAAACATTTTTTTCAACCGTCCCTCAGGCTTTCAAACCCTGAAGGTCAGTTAAACGGGGCATGACCACGAGGAGGCAAAGACAGGTTTCTTTCCCCCTTTCCAAACATGTTAATTAGTTCCCACTGGTTCTATCCATTGTGGTCAGATTAATACAGAATAACAAAAAAGCCTATGTGGAAACAATAAAGATCTCATCCATTTTACAAACTAACTTCTTAAATTCAAAAACAATAACAAAACACTACTACTACCATTAGTAGTAATAATAATAAGAAGAATAATAATAATTGACATGTTGGGCATCAGTATTTTTCAAGTGTCTATTTCTATTGGTAAGTTTTTTTATCAAATTAAATTGAATATACCTACACTCAAATGTTTACTTGGAGTAATTTGGTAATATGTTGTTTATGTCGTAACATAGTGACCATTTTGCATCACAATTTGAAACAGAACACAAACTTTTGTTACTCTCAGTAGGCCTTTTTGGAACAGCTGTCCATTTTAAACAACAATTTTCTGTCCCAGTAGTCTTAATTGAGGTGTTTACTTGGCCATCAACTAACAGATCATTCATTTATCAAAGGACAGACCCCAAACCAAACAACAACACACTAATCTCTATAGGACATCTATAGAGAACAACACAGATAATGAGCAGTGGCCAGGACACCTGGGGAAATTGAGACACTTCAGCCACAAATCCACTGAGAGTTCTGTCTACAAGGGATGAACCACTCATTCAGTCTAACATTTGTGCCATGATTAAGCACTTGGGCTGATTAGGACAAAATGTTGGCAATTACTTGCTAATAAAATGTGCATTTGTGCAAATGTGCATCAAAGTCTATACAAGTGTTTGCTGTCAATCTGAAAGAAAGTGATATAATCATTATTCACAAAAAATGCTATGAGGCTAATAAACTGCTTGACACAACCTAACCAAATGAGCCCAAATTTATATAAAATATGGTAACACTTTATATTAGCACACCCATGTTCACTATTAGCTAGCTCCTTATTAACGTGCAAATAAATAACATACTAGCCATTTGTTAGTCATTACAAATCACTTAATAATGCCTAATTCTGCATGACCTTATTCTACCCATAATAGGCCACTAAGAGAGTATTAAGGTAGACAGGGGTTGATTCATTAATCACTTGTAGGCCATCACTTGGAGTGGTTGAAATCCTGATGCTGATGTTGTGATGTATGGTTTGCTGGGCTGGGAGGACCAGCAGTTCACTTTTGGAGAGGTTTAGTTGGAGATGATGTTCGTTCATCCATGCAGAAAGATGTCACCTAGTTTGAGTGCCCGTGACCAGGCAACTGTTCGGGTGTAGTGGTAGGCAGTGAGCAGACAGACAAGAAAACTGCAACTTAATAATTTATTAATTCATTTAAGTATAAAAATCCAAGTGCACCTAGAATGTAGAAAAGTCACAATTCGTGGTTAATTAATTGGTCCATAAAAACTCAGTCCAAGCAACTACAGCTGTGATCCCGCCACCAGCCACAGAGCGCAGCAGTGCTTTGGCAGGAGCGGTAACGACTAACGAAACAAGCGAGAGAACGATTGCAGAAAGCACAGCGCAAAGCAAGCCAAGCCATCAACAATCAGGATAGCAGCAATGACAGCCAGCAAGCCAACACTCTTCCAGCTAATACAGTTAGCTTAGCCCCGTCACCACGCCAGCAGGCAGCAGTACGATACCGTCCCGTCGGTTTATCCCTCCCCGGCGGTCGGCTCACCCCGCTCGTCGAGTGGACAGGCACCTCCGCTATGGAGAGAGAGAGAGAAAGAGAGAGAGAGGTACCCCAGCAGTGGGAGGACGACTGTAAAGCCCTACAACATTCCGCAGCCAATGTAGCACGAATCAGTTACTCACTTTGCCTGGGTGCGGCCCAACTGCTACCCAGGAAGAGAACTGAGAGCGTTGTTTCTCACGTGGTGGGAACCACAGTCAGTCGCAGCTGCTCGGTTCGGCACCCTTCTGCTGTGCTGTGCTGTCTGTGCTATGCTGTGCTGTCTCTCCTTCGGCCGGTCGCCCCCGTGTCCCTGCCCAGCTACCTGTAAATAGAAAGCCCGACACGCCTACCTCCACCTGTCTGCTATCAAGTCCGCAAGTCAGTCCACCATTATTGGTGTCACTAATAACGTTCATTAAGCTAATCATTGTCCAATTATCAGGGAAAACCTGTAGGTTGTAGGTATAGCAAAGGTGAGTTCACGGCAAATGCACAGCAAGTGAGTAAAGAAACAAAACACGTGTAATCACAAGCACTGCAAAACATCACACACCAAAAACCATTACACACTGTGACAAAGACAAATATAAAAAGGCTATATCTATGGCTAGATCTATATCTAAGTATAAAAAGTCAATGGGCTGCATTCAGCAAAGTAATAGCACTTGGGAAAAAGCTGTTGAGGTGCCTGGTTGTCCTTGTGAGGGGCGCCGCCAGGGGGGGGAAAGTTAGGATGATTCCAAGGGCCTGGCACTGATAGGGGGCCCTAGAGAACATTTTAATATTATAATCAATGTTTGGGAGGCCCAAAATAATTTTCTGTCATAGGGCCCAAAATTTTTAGCAGCGCCGCTAGTTCTAGTGCTTATTGCCCGGAACCTGCGGCCAGTAGGGAGCAAGGTGAGAGAAGCTATCCAGCTGGCTTGCTTCCTCACTCTGTCATTGTGCAGGGTGCTTACAGGCACCTGCACCTGACCAGTAACCTTTTTGGCTGTCTGTATAATGCGGTCCAGTTTATGTTTTTTTTTATATTGCAGCACAGAAGGATGGGTACCACACAGTGATGGAGTGATGCTTTCAAGGGTGGTTCTATAGAACTGAGTTCTATTCAGAGGTTGAGTTTGGGTGGATGAGTTAAGTTTAATCAGCAGCCTCAAGAAAAACATTTTCTGGTTTGCACGCTTGATGATGGTTGAAATGTGTGTATCCCCAGATCCCTGTTTATTATTGTGCCCAGGCATTTGACAGTGTCCAGAGTTTTAGCTGCTGTATGGGTGATGATTAGTGGGGTGTGAAGAATTTGACCTCTGTGAAAGTCAAAAATCATTTCCACTGTCTTATACACTTATGTGAGAGCCATGATTCAAAATATGTGCTTCTTTTAACAATATCTTAAGTACAAAAAGGATCATACTGCACTCACTCGTGACATCTGCAAGACACATGCCTTGCATTTATTGATAGATTATTCCTGTTTTTGGAGTCTATGGCAGCCCATAGGACTGTTTGGTAAAAAGTAAGTTCACCAAGTTTTTTTGACCCATGTGGCATCCTTGGAATCCTTGGATCCCGTGACGTCAATTTTTGCCAAATTGGATATTCTGCCATTGAGAATTTAGCTGAAAGTGAAATTAAAGTTTCATAGGCCACAATTTCTGTACAAAAATCCTGGCACAGACAATCTTCACCTTCTTAACTGCACCCCCTAACCACACCCACTTCACTTTATTGAAAAAGCCTTCTTAAAAGGGCAGGGACGCTTAGGAACTCAAAGGGAGGGCTGGCTGAGAAGGGGCTGGTGACTGGGAGGTGGCAGCTCACTTCACCTCAGGTGCTTGTTTCATGTGAACTTTGACTATTACATAGGCTAGTGGTTTATCACAGATGGTCGTCCTACGTTAAAATTTTTTGACTTGGCTTATTGCCGATTTTGAACACCCATGCCTAACAGTCAGTCAATGTGTAGCGCCCCCTAGGCCTTACTGGGTACTGAAGGGGCGTTCCTGGGTTCCTTTACTCACCCAACCCTGAATATAAACTGTTTGCTGTTCCCCTTTATAATTTAGGCTCTCTGACTGTTTCTAAAGCATAAGCCAAATAAAGTAATCCATCTTAAACCTGGTGTCTCTTTCAGTCTTTTAATCATAAGAAATAATATTTTATCATTTATCTTTTAAACATGAATCCTTTTATTCTTAAAGTGGCTAAATGTGTGTGTGTGTAAAAAGGTGTCATGATCGATGACCAACTGACCTTTGCAGATCACGTTGCCTCTGTGGCTCGGTCGTGCCGTTTTTCCCTATTCAACATAAGGAAGATCAGGCCGTACCTAACCCAACATGCAACCCAGCTCCTGGTTCAGACCCTGGTTATCTCTCGTCTTGACTACTGCAATGTCCTCCTATCAGGCCTACCAGCCTGTGCAGTGAGACCGCTACAGATGATCCAGAATGCAGCTGCACGTCTGGTCTTTAACCAGCCAAAAAGGGCACATGTCACACCTCTGTTCATTGAACTTCACTGGCTGCCCTTGGCTGCTCGCATTAAATTCAAGGCACTTATGTTGGCCTACAGGGTGAATGATGGCTCTGCTCCCATCTACTTGAATTCTCTTCTGAAGCCCTATGTCACCCGACGACCACTACGCTCCTCTAAGGAACGTTTTCTAGCACGGCCAACACCTTGTGCAGGTCGGTCCAGACTCTTCTCATATCTGGGTCCGCGCTGGTGGAATGACCTCCCAAGAGCTACCAGATCAACTGATACCCTCTCCACCTTCAAGAAACTCGTGAAGACTAAGCTCTTCCAAGAATATCTCCTGGTGTAAACTTTGAGAATGCACTTAATTCAATTTCTCTACATTGTGTTACACTATTGCACTTTCAACTTAAAACAGCGCAGATTCTATGTTAGCAATATGCACTCCTTGTTAGTTCATTGTGTTGTAGCTTGAATGTTATCCTCTTTTGTAAGTCGCTTTGGATAAAAGCGTCTGCTAAATGCCTAAATGTAAATGTAATGTAAATGAAACTCAGGAGTCCACGTCTCAAATGTTAAGTAAAAATAGTTTACTTCATAGAGAATTGTAAGTTTTTTAAATTATAGAAAATAAAGTATGAATGACTAATGTTTTCAATGTAAACACAAAGATGTATTTTTGAATACCTTTGAATTAACTGAACCAAAAACTCAGTAAACCTAGTTACAACCGAAATCAAATACAATTAACTTTTCAGTGGCTGTCACAAATTAGCCTCCATAGTGGCAGGCTACATTAAACCGTTAGCATTAACCTATCAATACACATCTTTATCGTAACTCTTTTACACAAAATAAATTCGTGGGCCCACGCACACACTCACATACACACACCCCAGGTCCCAGTCGGCAACTAAACTCAGTTACACCCTAACAGTAGCAGGCCTGAGGCGATGCTCGGGTTCGGGGTGGCCCAAACAACTGGCCGCTTCACTCATGAATGAGCCAAGAAAAGAAAATCCACAGTACCTTAAATCCAAAACGCTCTCGTAATCAGTAGTTCACCTCATGGGCGATGTCTCGGTCTCTGTAGGCGTTGGCCGTGGATCCGACGCCTGGAATCTCAAAGTAGATGGATCAACGTAGCTTCCCCACGAGTAGCAGCAGAAGGCTCGTTCGACGTACTAAACATGACAAACTTCAAAATTTCCGTTGACTTCACTTAGTTTAACTCTTCAAAAAAAAAACGTTACACAGTCTTTACCGTTCAGTTCAATTCTACATGTAGTCCGAACACAGTGGAGAACTAAAACAGCCTCAACCATGCGGGCAAATGTTAGACAGTTACTTCTTTAGCGACTCCACACCAGGACAGAAAAATGGCTTCCAACCTCCTGCTTCTCTCTCCCTCGCGCGCCCCAGTTCACCTTTCAACCTGACAGTATTTCTACACACGTACATACATAATAAAATAAAACACATTTTACATTCAATGGTGAAAATAATGCGCTTAACATTATACTTATGAAATAAAATGCACACCTTGAAAATATCCCAAAGGGAACTCAAATACGGCCAATTACTATACACAACTACATTACCCATATTTCCTCTCTCCAACCTATGGGAATATCAACAAGATAACCTAAAAGTCTAACTCATTCCTAAATGTCTTCTATTTATTTCTTTTATAAACTTAAACTTTTTAGCCCAAATGAGTAATTATTAAAACTAATTTATTTAAATGTTTTTCTTATCACCTTGTTACAAATGTAATCCACAACTGTATGATAAAATGTCAGTTAAAGAAAATAAATAAACAGGGCTCAGGGGTTTCTCCCAATCCCAAGAGCATTTTGCATCTTTTCCATGTAATTTCTGACGAAGACATTTTGTAGTCTACAGTTTGGATATCTGAAAACACTATCCAACTTCATGTAATCATACTCCACATCATCAGTGAAAAAAGGCAAAACAAGCCTGATTACCATTAGGTCAGTGAGCAAATAATTTTAGGCCTATTATAATATATACGTATTGTTAGTGAATGAAAGAGAGGTGTCGTTTTAACCCTCCTGTTGCATTCCGGTCAAATGTGACCAAAATCACATTTTTCCTTTTCAAATCTAATCTAACTGGATGGTCATGGGGCTCCATGACTTTGTTCATACAAGCCATCTGAACACACAACACAAATTTTAATAATTTTATAACATTTTGGTTGCTTTATTCAACTTTGTTACACCTGAGGTGTTCCGGTCAAAAATGACCGGACTAAAAAAAATTATAGGTGAGACCACAGTAAATGCAAAAAATTGTTTTCAGGCACATATTGTTTTACCTACAGATCAGATGAACAGTGTAAGTGTGTTTGTGTTCCCTCACTGAATTACATAGGCTTCGTTCAGTGAGGCCTACAGGCCATAATTGGTTCACAAAATTTTTAAATTTGTAATATTCCAGAGAGCATAAGTTAATACAGAGGTCTGATGTATTTGATGATCACCATCGAGACCATACTGTATATTTTACCTTTACCAAGTTCCACTGGATTTCCTATATTTGCAGATGGAGGGCTAAATTAGCTTTTGATAGACTATTTGGCAAATATGATGCACTGCGATCACGTTCAGGTTGTACATTTTATCTGTCTGCCTGTTTTTGTATAGCCTACTGTAGAAAGAAATGTTAGGGAAGATCTGCTTCCGATTGGGCTACACCAGAAATGTATGTCCTGATGAGCCACCAGAAGCTGCAAGTCTGAATTAGGCTCTAAATACGAAATATCTTCTCAAACAATTCAATAAAAGTCGCAGAACATAATAAAACTATTTTTGATAATCACATCAGGTCTAGCCAAGGCTATTTCCCAGAGTGTGTGACAAGGCTTTTGTGATCTTAACCATCTTTACCATTGTATCTCATAAACAATCAGAAAACAAGGCTTTAAGTGTAAAAAAACAAACTTGTCCTTTATAGGTGCCCTACCATACATTTATAGGGAAATTATTCTTTGAGGTCTCTAAAGACAGTATGTAACTTTAGTTGGCCTGAAAATGGTCAAAAGAGACCTGCAGCATGTCAAGCCCTGTGCTGCACTTACATTATTTTGCTAATGTCAGAATTGCTCAGGAAGAAGAACAAATAATTTTGGAATATTAAATTTCAGAGGAAGCGGAGAAAGACAGCCTATGATATGCACATCCACCAATTATTTGGAGATTGTAAACAGACACTTTGCAACGTTAAGCTTGTAAAGTGTAGGGTTTCACACTAGCCAACACAACTGGATAAATGCTTCGTTATCACAAGGTTACTGTTGCAAGACCATTGCTGTTCTGCCTGTTATAGTTATGCAATGGATATTCAGTGATCTGGCATAGTTAGGATTCTGTGGACAGAAGAGCATGGACTGAGCGATAATTCAGTGCTATCAACCAATGGCTTTGAGATGGTCAGTGCTATGTTTAACTGACCTAATTAATTGGCCTAATTTCTCAGTTGATTTACTTTCATTGGCTATTGCAGACAGCAGAGATAGTATTAAATTTTCACATGCGCCATATAACACAAACTCATGTAGATCTACCATATTTCAAAAACAACAGTTAAAAACAAGTTTGGGCGGCAGGGCAGTTTTAAGCCTTGTTCACTGCTTGCCCCCCTTCTTGTTATGGAAGCCAGAATATAAGTGGTCACTGGTGATCTTTAGCAAATGCTTAAAGGGCCTCCCACCAGTAGTGCTTCACTGTGCAAGGTTAATTTACCAGTTTTGTCACCACTTTATGGTTAAATGGCTTATTACAGGGTGACTTAAGTGCTTCATCAGCTCCCCCTATTGTCTCAATTGATGAAGAACAGACTTAGTCTGACTTGCTTTTCTGTCTGGAGAATCGGCTGGGCCACAAGGGGGTGGTCTCTAGGTCGCATGTGGCCCTTGGGCTACTAAATAAATAGGCCTGCAGTAGGGGGAGCTTGACTGTTAAAAATGCATTAAGACAGGATATCTTTAACCCAAATGATGAAGACAGAAAACACAAAAGACAGCCATTTTTTCTTATATACATCATACTGACTTTATGATAGCAGCCTATTTAGTATATGAACATAAAGTTGCGTAACAGACGCATTCCAGTTTAGGCTTTAAGTTTATTGACAGATTAGATTATAGTAATGGGAAAAAACCTTCATCCATATTAACACTTTTAGGAGCTCAGAAGGCATTTATCACATGACAATAATCAGTTACTTTTAAATTGACTTAAAAAATTGTCTTGTCTAAATTGACTATGTGTGTTTGACCAATCAAATTATTTGAGTCATAGTTCCTATGCCCATTGGAAAGACCATACCTTTTAGGGCTAAGATTGTTATACTTCAGTAAGAGAATCTACAATCAGCCTGCCAAATTTCATGCATTAAAAAGGTTGTGTGAATTACAGAAAGTTCCTCTTGTGTGAAAGGGGCTTTTGAATTTGATTCTGACAACATGTATCAAATAAGTTGGGAAAGACAATAAAAGACTGTAAGAGTTGAGTAATGCTAAAAACAACACAAGAAGGAACATTTTAAAAGCTAAATTATTTTGGCACTATGTGTATATAAAACATCACAGAGAGCCAGGCTCTGTCAGAAGTAAAGTTGTGAAGGTATACATTACTACTTTATTTCATAACAGCATTGCTTTACCAAGATGTTTGTGGCACTACATGAAAATCAAACCAAATTCTGTGATGAAAGTCATTGTGTGGGTTAAAAAAAAACAGTCGTGGAAAACTGTCCTGTGTTTACACACATCAAAAGTCATCAAGAGTCATTATTTTTGTAAATAATTATAAAAATAAAAAAAGATAAAAAAAGATAAAAATCTTATATCCTTCAGGCCTGTTGGTCAACTGAAATAATGTATTGGGCAAGAAAGGATGCTCTTTTTATTCATACTCATTTGCCAGTTAACCTAAATAATTATAAAGTGTTCCTTTCTCTCGTCCTAGATTGTAGTATTACTAAACTTTTTCTGCCTTTTATTGCCTCCTTTCCAACATGTTCCAGGCATCAAATTTGAAATGAACTCAAATATCTCAACTAGCAACTTGTTTCAACAACTGATGTTTGTTTCAACAATTGATATGTTGTCCTTGCACTATTTTCAAGAGAACATGTTGCATTTTATCTACATTTTACACAACCTCTCAAGTTTTTGGGGGAATTGTTTTACTTTGATAATGCATTCAGAAACTCCACCCTAACATGTCTTATCAAAAATGACAATAGTAACTTTTGTAGTGAGAACAGATGCCATCAAGTCTACTCTGATTATGAAAGACTAATTGTTTGTTTGGTGAGAAATAACTTCATATTCAATATTTTTGTCTTGGTTCCATAAATCACTGGGTTTAATATGGGAGAAAGGATTAGGAAATAGAGAGAGAGTATGACTTGAACTGTGTATGGAATATGACTCATGTCAAATCTACTCTGATAGAGTTCAAATGCACATCCAATAAAAAAGCTGAACATTGATACAATGTGTGGAATGCAGGTATTCATTAATTTAGTTTGTCCTTTTCTTGTCAGTTGAAGACATATTAAAATTATCCTTACATATGAATAAATTATTATAAAAAATGGCAGCACTACCAAGAAAAATGTCACAGTTGTTCTGTAGATGTTACAAGATACAATTTTTCAATTACATTCCCACATATTTTTAGACATGCAGTTATTGAAAGGGTAATGGTAGCTCGACCAAATGGAATTAACCAAATAAAAATTATACATAAAATGACATTTGAAGGAGACATTAATTTCTCATAGGTTAACGGGAAGCATAGGGAAATGTATCGATCATAAGCCATCATCATAAAATTCATGATTTTACATCCTCCATAGGTATTTGTCAGGCACAGACTCAACACAACTCAATTTGCAAATCAACAGGGGTTTTATTACAAATTCGAACAAACGGGTGACAAAGAAAGTCACGTCAGTTACAAATAACTGAGACAGGGGGTAAAACTATAACGCACAGAAGATACTGGGGATAACTAACACACAAAGGATATCATGAATTAAGAGACTTCGTCGGCGACAGCGAACAACACGACTGACATTGAACACATTCAAGGGAGGATTGACGAGGCCAGACACCAGGGAATCAGGGAGGGACACCTATATAGTGTGGAGACCAGGTGATATCAATTAGAACTCAAGTGAAGGTGAGCGTGCATCAGGAAGTGGTTGGGAACGGGGAAACAAGCTGTGAGTTTGTGAGACAGAGTGAGGGGGCGTGGTTGTGGCCAGATCTGATGCAGACCTGACAGTATTAAAACAAAATATTTGGAATAAACAGGCAATCCAGAATATTTGAAATCTCCCTGTGATTATATTGGCTACAACGAAAGGTGCCAGACCAGAGCCACCATACAAGTTAATACACGCTAAATTACAAATAAGTATATACATAGGTTTATGTAAGGATCTCTCTGTTCTAATGACACATATGATTAAAAGATTGGTGAAACAATGACAGGGTATAATAAAGTCAGCATAACAGCAAATATTAACCTTTGGTCATGTATTCTCTCATAGGCTTCTAATGTGAAAGTTACATTTGACATTCTTCAATTCCACAATATGTAGGTGACACGCAAAGCCTTCACAGACCTGGCTTGAAAATACAAAACTGTATTTTTATTTAAAAATTCACATTAGAAGAGCTTGTGTGGTTTTTTTTTTGTTTTTTTACCAGCGAATACCACTGAATACATAATAAGTTATCTGTTTAATTATTTAAAATGTGACGTGGAAAAAGTACCTTGCTTGTAACATCCAGGCTATAAAAGCTATTATGTGTATGTAATGTAATGTAGCAGTATGAATGGGTAGGCTCCTCCCTCCTGGAAGATGCTAAATTGAATACTGGCCCAAAGCATAAAAGCAGGCAGTGTTTCCTGGAGAAATGCAGCAACATCAGCCTTGGCCACCTCCAGATGTCCTGCTTCAGTGGCTCAGTAGCGTGCTGGACTCCTAGTCCATGGTGCTGCAAGTTGCAGATGCGAGCCCCAGCATGTCGCAGGGCATTGCCCCCTCAGGTAGACCGCCCTGCCCCCTTTCTTAAAGCTCTGAGATGATTTACTGTAATTTAGCCCATAATACCTATATATAGGTATTAAAGACAGGACTAATTTATTTTAGTAATTTGTTTTGATTTTGAAATATTGATAGGCCTCTATGATAACCTGATAATTCTCTGAAACCTAAATTACATTACTCTACATTTCCAAATTTATGTAAAGTCACTCAACTGGCTGTTTCAAGATCAAGGAGTTTATTTGTTACATACCTTGAAATACTAATGTAAGACACGGTGAAATTACATAAATTAGAGTATTAACTCAATAAAAGAAAGATACAGGAAAACAAAAGCAAATAAATGGGCATAAGTCCATACTGGGATCAGGATCCATGTAGCCTAGGAAACCAGACGTGGTTAGTCATGAGCAAGAGGTGACTATACATTAACATGTTGTGCATTGATTGCTCACAGACTTGCACTTAGCTGCTTTTTACTCATTGGGAGAGTTTTAGCTGGCTTATTTTAAAACCGCCTCTTACAGAACATGACCTACAGTGCAAAATGCCTTGTTTCTGGCATCCTTGAAATTTATTCTTGATGAAATGGACCTTTTTTTTTTGGTGAATGTCAGTACAGCCTCCGTAGATGACGTTAGATCGTACGTGCACATATGGTCAATATTCTGTTACATCAATATTGCAAAAAAGGACTTTATGTGCAATTTTTTTTCCTGTCGTCCCCTCCCCGAGCTCTGGACCACTGGAGGAAGAGCTGTGAGCTGTTGGTCACATTCAGTCATCATGTGACAATGGATCACATGAGTCACCCATTAACATAATTAACATTAGTCACTAGGCGCATTCAAGATAAACTCCAGCTGACCTGCAACAGCGAGATCTGCTAGCGATTGCAGGGGTGGGGATACAAACGCTATGAAGTTGGACACTCTACCACGTGTAGATGAGACGAAACATGGCTGATCTTGTTTACCTTCTTCATCTGCAATGAATGAAGGAAATTGAAATTCCATTGATCTTTAAAGAAAAGTCTTGCATGATGGTATGGGAACTTTGCAAGCCTTTCTTATGAAATTATTCAATCTGAGATTTTCAAACCAGTAGTCGATCATGAGCTGAATGTGTGGAGAAATGGAACCGCTACTGGCTTTCATGCAGGTGCCCAGGGTTTGAGGCTCCTCATCTATCTTGACGATTTTTTTAAACTCTTTTACTATTTACATTTTTGTTATACCAAAAGTACCTGGTTGTCTTCGGTATGACAGGAACTCATTATTCGTCATAAAAAATTCACTGATCACTCATGTAAATTCAGTGTTTCTTTACTGGGATCCCCTGCTCACTCGGGACGCATCACGCACTACTGATAGGCCAGAATCTCTGTAGGAAATTAAGTGTAGAATGAGGGCCTTGTTTTATTATCAGGCTACGAAAGCCAAAACCTGAAGTTTTTGTAAATATACTTTACCTTATCTTAATAAACTCAGTGTAACCATGTCTTAAATACATTTTCTGCTTTGCACTTAGTTTGCAAATTATGCAACAACTTGGAAAACACAACACTTTTTCATATACCAATCATTCCATTTTAGCACTGTGTACTGTATTTTTACACCAGACAGAGAAAACAAATATGACAGTGAAAACAGTTACTGCTGTTGTGAAGGAGTGATTGAGATGGTGCGTGTTGCCAGAATGACATTTTTTGTTACAGGGTTTTTGTATTTTTGGCTTTTGCCTTTATTTGGGATAGTAGAATTACAGAAGACAGGAAGCAAGTAGGAGGGAGAAGGTGTAGGATCAGGTAATGACTCTAGGCCTGAGTTAACCTTGGATCTACTTAGGCATGTAGTCCATTTATATTTTTCGTAACATTTATATTAGCACACACATATACTTGCCATTAACTGGCTGCTTATTAACATGCAAATTGATTAAATACTAGCCATTTGTTTGTCATTACAAATCACATTAATAACTTATTCTGCATTACTTTATTCTAGCCACAATAGACCATTAACTAAGAATTTATCCAATATTAACTCCTAATTACTGTTTATTCACAGTTAAAAGTTGAATATGAATTATGATCTTAATATGCTTTGCATATGCATGGGGATTGTAAGGTAGTACAACAGGAACAGTTATTCTTAGAATACTTAGAAAAATACTTAGAAAATTGTTGGATTAATGTAAATATTTGATTCCATGTTATCCAATTATGTGTACATGCTAAACATTTTTATTGTCTCTCTGCTATGTTACTAAAAGTGTTAGAGGAGCTTTGACCTTTATCGAAGCTGGCAGATGGCTCCAGCAAGCACGAGTGTTGTCTGTCTGAAGACGACAGGAAGCGGCCAAAGGCATGGTTCCTGATTGTAAAAACAGTGTTTTTACTATAGATTATGCGAGATAATTGCGCTGCATAAGCTTTGACATTTAACAAAGTATGTCTCAACTGGCCAGACTTCCCTTTTCCTTTAGCAGTTGAGACATTGTGTAACCAGGGTGTCCCGAAATAAATAGCAGGAGAGCAGAAGACTGCTTCAGAGTGAGTACGGACGATTGTAACTGAGCAGTCTCCTGTCACTCTCCTTGCAAGTAAAACGAACTCAATTCTCTGTGTTTCTTGTGTGCAGGTTTTCTGAAACAAATGTTAGTGGTTTAGACCTAACATTTTATTGGTCCTTCGAGCCGGATTCCAAGATACCTGACGATTCCAGCGTGCGAGTGAGATCCAGGCAAGTCTGTGGCCACAGCACTAAAGACCCTTTTCCGGGACTGGTTACTTTCTCGCGGGCTGGGATCCGATGGTTGACGGATTCCAGGATAAGACCAGAGAATTGTGAGTATAATTTTCCTTAAAAAGGTGTGAAAGAGTGTTACACGTGTTAAATAGAGAGGAACTAGTTAAATTCTGTGTTAGGAGGACAGACTCCTCTAGTCGTGAACTAGTTAAATTCTGTGATAGGAGGGCAGACTCCTCTAGTCGATAACAAACCCTGACAATTCTAGACTCTATCAGGTAAAGTAAAAACAGTTAAATTCCGCAGAAAAAGACAAAATAGTGAAAAAACAAAGTAGTTGATGTATAAATAATAATAAAAAAAAAAAAAAAAAAAAAAAGATTAAGATTAAGTTGTAAAGGACGGCGGAGTCCTCTGTTGAAGAAAAGCGCGCCGCGAGATGTGTGAAGTGTGAATGTGACTGTGTGAGAGAAAATACAATTACCACTAGGTAACTGTATTTTATGTAAAATCAACAAGAAACAAATAGTGAGCCTTTGTGGATGCCTGTATGCAAGAAAGCTCCACCCGTAAGGGTTGAAGAGAGCTTTACCACTAAAGGTTGTTTATCACTATCTTGTTGAAAAGGTAATCCAGTGTTAGAGTACTGTAGGTACTACCAACCACTGGACTCTATTTAGGTCAAAAGAATTAAAAATAGCACGGTAAAGGGGTCCGTTGGTCATTAGGCTACTTAATGCAGATGTGATGGATAAGCATTCAACAATGAACAACGAAAGGAGATATGATTGTAAATTGAACACAGGATGAATTAATACATAAGAAAATTACCATATAAAGCAGAATTAGTAAGCAGAATTAGTAGTTATAATAGGAAAAAGTTCCAACCTCTGGATATGACCAGACTATAACCGGGCACTCACGTGGGCTATTGTCTCGCGAACAAGCACCCACGAGGCGGCTCAGGGTAGAAGTAGACGATGAGACACACTTACGATATGCAATAGTAAATGTAGCTCGGAAACAATGAAGTCGAGCATGATACAATAGTACATCCCTAGGATAATTGAACATTAGTTCATAAGAGAAAAGATGCAAAGGAAAGTTCTGTATGTGCATAAACAAACTGAACAAAGATAGATGGAAAGTACAATAAGGAAAAGAGAGAGAGAGAGAACTCTAAAGGGAGAGGACAGTTAAGAAAAAGCAAGTGAAGAGAAAGCTAAAGAAGGTAAAAAGAAAACAGACAGAAATATACAAATAATTCAGTAGAGCTAAAGAGAACAAAACAAAACAGATGAAATGAAAAACTACCCACAGATAACCTTAAAAGAATTACAGCAGAAATAAAAAACTGCATATAAACAAAGTAATGAGAAGATGAGTAAATAAGTATGAACAGACATGAGTTAAAATAGAAATAGCAAGACAAAGAGAAAAAGGTGAAACCATTCATATGTACCCCCTAATAGGACGGCCAAATTTCAATAAAAAGTGACGGCCAAGAGCCAACTATAAGAGCCTATAGAACATAGAGGCTAATGAAGATTACTGTTCTAGATTACAAAGGTTTGAACGGTAGATATGTAAATGAGATAATGGAACAGCTACTGGATGTAGCCTACTATATTACTACGCAAACATGCCATAGAAAGTATTCCCTCCCCTAAGGAGGACATTGAAGAAGTGCATAAAGCAAATGGAGGATCTAGGACTATCATACCCTCTGAACAAAGTTAAAGTTCAGCAAGTATGGATGTGTCAACTCGGCCCAGATTGATAACCGAGGCTACAAACAAACCTCGGGCTCCAGGTCCAATAAACCTGTTAAACCAAGTGAACCCGCTCCTAGGTAGGCTCAAGATAAAATACAGAAGAAGAGCAAATTACACTAAGATAGGGAAATACAAACCAAAAAAAAACAAAAAAAAAAAATTAGAAGAAGCATTTGATGAACACAGAGTAAGTGGTGCAAATTGCCATTATGTAGCACACACTGAAAAAGTGATAAAAAGCAAAAAGAGTCAGTTCTATACCAAAGCAACGGAGAAACTATGATGTATTACCAATAAAATAAAAAGTAGGGGCTATGGACCATCCTCAAACATAAACCCTAGAGCATGATAGTCATGTGAGACAAAGGGCTACTTAGCTAGTGGTGCATTCAGATACCCCCCCACAAGACTAACACCACGCGTGATTAAGCCCAGAGACACGGTTTAAAGCTAAATTAAAAGGGTTACGCTATGATCAGACCTGAAGTAATTTTATAGGTTCAAGGTTTCCCTATAAAATTCTTATGTGATACAGATGCGTAAATAAGACAAAAAGAAAGCTTGTGCCAGACACGAAATTAAGGCAAATCAATAAAATCTATATATATATATATACTGAAAAAACTAGGAATTAATGAAGAAAAAGTTCAACTCTCTAAACGAAATAGCAGAAGTAGGGTGAATCCAAAAGACACCCCTATGAACAGCAGCGAAACCTTACTTACAGAAGGTTCCACTCGCAAATTACCAAAAGTAAAGACAGATAACAAAGGAAGAGGTAAATACCTATACTAAATTTTGAGCCATGGTTGAACCATGTCTCAACAGGAGGGATAGAATATGGCGTAATAAGTAGCTACCAAGTATAGAATATGGCGTAATAAGTAGCTACCAAGTATCTACTATTTAAAAAAAAAAACTTTTAGAACACTTTATAACTAATATAGAACACTTTATAACTAATATTTTCAAGAATATGAAGAATATGGCGATACAAATAAGTGGCACTGAGCATGAAATAACTATTTTTCATTTAACATTTCCAACTTAAGGAAAAGGAATTATCGTTCAAATGAATTTCCGTTCAAATTACAATAAAGAAAGTAGAAAACTATAGGAAAATGGGCCTTTAAGGAAATGAGGACGTTGGAAAACACGTAATAAACTAAAGAAGAACATTCTGACCGGGTAAAAAACCTCTCAGTTTACCTGCAGGGTAGTCTGGCTACAAAGGGGGTTGTAATTATAGTTTGCAGTCGTCTCAAACCAGCGAGAGGAAACTCTCAACTCTGCTAGGTAATTAGGAGAGGCTATATAAACCGTGGTCAGGATGGTAGTTCACGTGTATAGGATGTTCAGTGTACTAACACTAATCGTAATAGTGGGGACAAGCACAGTACAGAAGCAAGTACTAAAAAATCCCTGTAATACAACCGATGGAGATCAGGACACCACCAAAGAAATATACTTTTGTTACCAAAGTAATACAACCCAGGCGGTTTTCCAATTTGATGCTACATTGCAAGTAGGAGGCTATAACTTACCAAGCTGGGACGGATATGATTGGTATTTAGATAGTACTGGTAATGGGGACTCAGGAGGAGGCAACTGGTGGGGAAAGGTGTATGCTACCTCAGGGCCAGTCTCAAGCTGGTCACCTAGAAGCTATGGATTTCACTCATACTGCAAGGAGTGGAAACAACAGGTGTCACTAGTGAAAACAAACAGGCCTACAATTACACCTGAATACCACCAAGGTACCATTAGGGAAGCCACGAGGTTGGGGAGAATCTACCTTAACGCGTACCGATCCAGAAATAGAGGATCCTCCTTGTCATGGGCTAGCTCTTTGTGTATGGAGGCCCCATGCTAACGATCCCTGGGTACCAATATTACTTTGCCCCAACGTAACCAACGAGGTTTCTAAAGAGACAAACATTCCTGACATCACCCCAGGGCCAAAATCCGTTTCCACTGTTAAACCTAAAGTTTATGTACGACCAGACACAGATGACTGGTTCAAAATAACCACTGGTATATCAAGCATAGATAACAACTGGTTGTTGATGGCAGAACAAGCAGCTGAGAAGTCTAGTTCAGACTGTGTAGTATGTATGGGGGCTAGGCCCCTATTGCAGGTTGTCCCCTCAGCACTATCTGCCCAATGCATGGTTGACGTAATGCAAAAAACTAATCCCTCTGAAAATTGTTCTTCTTGGGACACAGTATTCCCGCTGACAAGAGAAGAAAAGCGGAAACCCTATTTCTCTAGCAGAATAGCTGCAAATAATTTTACATGTATAAATCGAACAGGTCCAGGGAAAACTATGGGAAAGTTGAACCACACCCAGTGTAAAGAAACAATAATGGTAAATGAGACCTTTAAACCCCTGTCCAGGAGTGACATTTGGTGGTGGTGTGGAGATGATAAACTGTATGATAGACTGCCAGACAATACTACTGGATATTGTGCTTCTGTGTCACTCATCTTGCCTGTCTCTATAATACCCACCACCATGGCAGACCTTTTGTCCTCAGTGGACAGTGTGCTCCCTGAAACATGGTCAAAACGTGACAAACGTTCAGCGTTTCTAAAAGGAACTGATGACCCTACTTACATTGACAGCATAGGAGTCCCCAGAGGTGTTCCAGATGAATATAAACTAGCAAATCAAGTTTCAGCAGGTTTTGAATCTACAATCTGTTGGTGGTGCACAATAAACAAGAACGTAGACAGAATAAACTACATCCATTACAACGTGCAATGCTTAGGCAATAAAACTGAACATGGACTCACCGCCGTCCACAGTCAACTGTCCGCCACCTCCTTGATGGCCTTTCAGAATCGCATAGCAGTAGACATGCTGCTGGCTGAGAAGGGAGGAGTTTGCTCCCTATTCGGAGACCAGTGTTGCACCTTCATACCCAACAATACAGCTGTTGATGGCAGTTTGACTAGGGCTATAGAAGGGCTGCGTTCTCTCAACAAGAAATGAAAGACCACTCCGGCGTAGACACATCAATGTGGGATGGTTTTGGTGATACATTTGGTAAATACAAACAGCTGGTAGCTGCTGTCTTAATGTCTGTAGCCGTGTTTGCGGCAATACTCACCTTGTGTGGATGTTGTTGTATTCCTTGCATTCGTGTTTTGTGTACCAGAGTAATTACCACGGCCTTAGAGCCAGTAAATGCAAAAATGTCTAACCTTTATGCCCTGTTGCCTGTTGATGACATTGATCCTTGTAAAAATGACGAGCTTGGGTCAGCTTTAGGTGGTGACGATCTACTACGACGAGAAGACGACTCTTTGAACCTCCCGGACTTATTTCCCGATCCGGGCAGTTACGATGGTTAGATTAATGATGTTCTATTATGTTGTTTCCTTATGACTCTGTAACTGAAAATCTATGTGAAGCGGTTATTAGATGATGTTTAGAGCACACATAATAGAATAAACAGGAGGGAAATGTTGGATTAATGTAAATATTTGATTCCATGTTATCCAATTATGTGTACATGCTAAACATTTTTATTGTCTCTCTGCTATGTTACTAAAAGTGTTAGAGGAGCTTTGACCTTTATCGAAGCTGGCAGATGGCTCCAGCAAGCACGAGTGTTGTCTGTCTGAAGACGACAGGAAGCGGCCAAAGGCATGGTTCCTGATTGTAAAAACAGTGTTTTTACTATAGATTATGCGAGATAATTGCGCTGCATAAGCTTTGACATTTAACAAAGTATGTCTCAACTGGCCAGACTTCCCTTTTCCTTTAGCAGTTGAGACATTGTGTAACCAGGGTGTCCCGAAATAAATAGCAGGAGAGCAGAAGACTGCTTCAGAGTGAGTACGGACGATTGTAACTGAGCAGTCTCCTGTCACTCTCCTTGCAAGTAAAACGAACTCAATTCTCTGTGTTTCTTGTGTGCAGGTTTTCTGAAACAAATGTTAGTGGTTTAGACCTAACAAAAATAGAATAGAATACTTAGAAAAAGATGGTCTATTCATTGGAACAAAACCCAGAGCTACAAGGGCTAATAGTTTCCAAAGTCCTAATTACTTCTTTTTGATTGAGAATAAATGTTCCTGAGAATAACTACTCCTGTTCTACTAGCACCTTATAAGCTCCTTACTGAGCAAAGAACTTTGAGATCATAATTCATATACAACAACTCACTTACTTACAATAAATTAACAGTAATTCAGAGGTTATAGTGGAGAAATTCTTTGTAAAAGCCCTATGTCACCCTCTAGCTACTTTGCTCCTCCAAGGAACGTTGTCTAGCACAGCCAACACCTCACACAGGTCAATCCAGACTCTTCTCATGTGTTGCCTTACGCCGGTGGAATGACCTTCAAAGTGCTACCAGAGCAACAGATACCTTCTCCACCTTCAAGAAATTCTTGAAGACCCAGCCCTTCTCAGAATATCTCCTGTCTTAAACTTCTGAATACCAGGAATTCACTTACAATGCACCTCCCTCTCTCTCCATACTGTCCTTTTTAATTACACTATTGCACGTTCATCTCAAAATACTGCAAATTTCATGTTAGCAATATGCACAGTTTTCATTGTTTATCCTCTTGTAAGTAAGTATGTAAGTCGCTTTGAATAAAAGCATCTGCTAAATGCATAAATGTAATATCAGACCAAAGTTGGAGAGACAGTGCAGTCATTTGCTGTGAGTGTGATTTCAAAACAGGATTATTCAAGAATAGCTTACCATGTGGATGAACGCATTATAGCCTATCATTCAATGGAAGTTTTACTGTTTATTTTGATAACTTGAGCTTTGATAACTAAAATTTTGTCGTGGTAAATGCCAAATTTGTGAGCTATGTAGGACTATACAAGTATATGTATAATATGACATAAGTTTAAAAGTTGATTCTCTCGCAAACCGTTTATCATGGAGACTAGTGACTAGCATAACTGGAAAGAAAAAGATTGAGAGAGGCCTCAAGATTCTTCTCCTCACTGAAGTGTAGAAGACAAGCAAACAGGTGGTAGAGGTTCCTGTTCGCCAACTGGAGGGTTGCAATCCTCTGCCATCACTGTATGAATGTGTGTAAAGCTGGCTTGTAGGAGTAGAAAAACTATAAATGCAGTTCATTTACCATTTGTTCAGCAACTCACTCACTGTGACTGACTCACTGTGTCACTCTCTCATTCTTCTGAATACCTTTTGGTTTGACAGTACCTCTTTGGCATGGGGTAAGCTAATGCGTGTATTTGTCTCACTAAAATGTCTGATACTTAATGATACTTTGATCATTTTGGTGCCATCTAAATAAAACTAGCTTTTTTCCTTTTTCATTGACCAAACCACCTCCAACAGCACAATCAACCTAGCATAGTCTAAATCTCTTGTCAGGAATTACTTGCATTGTAGTGATTTAATTTAACAAATTCATGGCTTCACATTTTCTTTTGCTTGTCTTCAATGCTTATTAAAGCTGTTCATGTTTACTTTCAGAGGGGCCTAGCCCCCTTCGGCCACTGCACACCCCAGGTTCAGCCAGAAAGCCCAACTGGTATGTGTGTCCTTCGATCGGCCAGAATGTGTCTGTGGCACTTTGCGGCTCCGGTTGTGCAACTCGCACTCTCTGAAACGTGCCCTCTTCATCCACCACGCCGGCTTCTGCTCTCGCACTGCCACTTGGCCTGTGAACAACAAACATACACTAAGCGTATGCCTAGCCTCCTGCTCAGCAGTTAGCCACATGCACACAGAGCAGGCTTACGTCCCTTTCAGAAGATTTGAATGCACGGAATCAAACTAGAATCCTCAATGAAGCTCACAATCCTGTACTCCGTTGCAGTCACCAGCTCCAAACACGGCATTGTGCAGTCACTACTCTAGCGTACACTCAGGAAAGGAGAGAGAAGGGAAGAGAGCAACAGAAGTACACCACAGTATCAGCAATCGGCTTTTCTCCATGCAGTCCTGATGTTCAAGTCCTTGTCCATGTTGGGTTGACTCGACTCAACCCCCCTCTTCAAAGTGAGGACATGTCCCTATTTAAATGTGCCATCGGCAAATCAGTGTCCCGTTCACAATTAGCTCTTTAGCTGCACAGCTGCCATCACTTCACAGACCAAGATAAATCACAGTCACACATCATTGAATAATCACACTCCTGTTTACCCTGCCTGTTTTCCCCAACACATATGTTCCACAGTCAGAACCAAACATTCAGGAAAACAATCCCCAGCCCAGTACAGCCTTGTGAACTGGCCCAGGTATAACATTAATTCCACCAACAAATCTTGTGCTTTACTCTCATTCAATAGTGTAGACAGTGTTTATTTAGATATCAGGGGAGAAAAAAACTTTTTTTGGCCTGGTGATGGGAAGACTTATGCTAATTATGTCAATGGGTGACTCGCGTGACCCACTGTCACCTGATAAGGGGTGTGGTCACAGTTACACCCACAGTTCAGAGTTAAATCTCCTGGTCTTCCCATCATGAGCCCGGAACTGAAGAAACCTTCTGGATGAAAGGTGAAATGTCTTCAAGCTCCAGAAAGAAGTCCAGTTGCATATAACTAAACATCAAGACAAGTCTAATGAAACAAGACATAATGAAAGCAAAGAGAAATGCCAGAATACTTAGTAACTACATAAAAGTACATGTGCTGAAGGTGGCAAGTAAATACCTAAGTGGGGCCACAGAGTCTTTAAGGTCAAATTAGTATTCAGTTTACTGTGTATGTATTCCAGGTTTTAAGAAGATAGAAGATAAGCATGTTTAATGAATAACAATAATACCGGTATTTAAAATGAGAAATTATAAAATTATGTTACATTGTTTATTTGTTTACATATTTTATATTTTGTATATCTCAACAATTACCTGCTAATAACTGATTGATTTGAATCGGGTGTAAAGGTGAAAACATGAGTTAACGGGCCATAATTATCTCCTTATCAGTAAAACTACTACGGTCATGTTGCTGGTAAAAGACAGCTGTATTCGTCTGTAGCAAGATTCGGGACCTTTCGTTGATAGCCAGGCAGTAGAGATCAGTGCCTGTAGCTGCTGTAGGTACTGTAGGGCACCTCAAATTTTACCCACATAGATATTGTGCGTGTTACAGATTTCTATTTATACACATACCTGATGCTGTCTACATTTACATGACAGTAGCCTGCTAACTGGGCTGTGAGCTGTTAGCTCCAGAGCTAATGTTACAGCCACATCCTAAGGGTAACAAGCTAGGTAACCATATACAGCAAAGCAACAAAATGATTCATCTCCCTTAACAATGGGATTCTCTTTTCCGATTGGCTGGGAATTATCTTTGTATAACTGGCTGTCTTTGAAGTAGATCCGAAAAATTTGAAACATGGTTCCATATCAATGCGCTTGAATGTAACCATAACAACCATTGAAAAGTATTTCACACTGTACTTTCCCCCTTAAATGGTATCTAAAATAGGTTATTTTCTGTAATTCATGCCTAAATATAAAGAAAGTTATAGATAAAATTATATTCTAAATACAATGGGAGATAAAAAGTGAATGGTGGTGGTGTAGTGGTTAAGGAACCTGGCTAGCATGCAAATTGCCTGGAAAATTGTGGGTTCAAATTCTGGCTGCCACTTTTGTGCCCTTGAGCATTTAGTCTTTAAGTGTGATAGATGTCCAGTTACGGGAACAAACAGATGACATGCTTCAGATTTTCTCATCTGTTGACTTATGCTAAGGTGACCCTTTCACTGACCTCTGTTGCTCCATCTCTTGCCCTTTAACACAATCACCGGAGATGTTGTGGTGGCGGAATTCCTGTCAAGCGTCAACACATCAGAAAACCTAGGCAATTGAAAATGGAACAGAGTTTTCACAACTTCACTTCACTTCACTTCAACTACACTTCACAGATTTGCCAAATATTACGTTTGCCGTTGTTGCAAGACTTGTGGAGAACACACCTTTTTCCACAAGGAACTTGTCCATAAGTATCCAGAGCTATCAGGCTAACTGTTACTGAACTGTTAACTAGAATGACAAAAAAGTGAGTCTACTTAGACCTAGGGTTAGGGTAGGCTTTGCAATGCACCATATTCTGACCTCCTGACCTCCGTCTACTGTGCACGACTTGACAGCCAGCTAAACAGTCAGTAACTGTAGTTAAATCATGAGCAAGATGCAGGGAATAAAGTTCAGTCTCTTTTACTCAAGAATGTCTTGGACACAGCTTCCTAATTACTGAATCTGTGAAACTAATCACAAAATAAAATTTTGTTTTAGTTTAAATACCTCCATTGTCAGTACAAATAACGTAATTCTCACACAGAGATAATGCAAATCATGAATTAAAAGTACAAATTCCTGAGTGAGACTGTTAATTAAATCACTGCATAGCTACAACATAGCTAACCTGACAACACAGTTAAGATAGTGGGGTGAGCTGCTCATGTTATTTAGCATCACAAAGTGTACAAAATCACAGATTGCTGACAAGACTGCTGACAACTTGAGGAGGCGTTTGTGCGTTTGTCAACAGCTTGATTGACATACAACTCAGACTTGGCTAGCACTTTCACTGCTCTCTTCTGAACTATTGGACAAAAGTCAAGCTTATGAGTCTATCCATGGACGTTTCCATGTTTCTATTTCCAATTAAGTACGGTCGAATGAAAAAATGTTCAATTTGTGTGTGGTAAAATTGCTGGACGGTACAACGTAAAGCTGGACAGGTGGTCACCCTAGGTACAAAACAGCAGGTAACTACACCCATGAGGATATCCACGAACAACCTCACTCTGATTTATGTCATATGGCTTTATAACAGTACTAAAACTTTGTTGCCAACTTGTTGCCAACTAACAAAGTTTTATCGTCTGCTTTTAATGTAGCATCATGGTATCAATTTCTGCCAGTGGTTGTCCAAGTGAATGTAGCGACAATTGTTTTCGAAGAATGTTGTCGTTATCAGTCTACATTCTCTATGTCTGTGTTTATGTACGTTGTTGTATCAAATGTAGTAGATGGGCAGGTTTTTGTGAGGGTACCCTTAGACGGTACCCTTCTCAGAGGAGCGTCACAGACTAGAGGAAGTTCCCTGTGCTTCTTACTACCATTGTAGTACTGTTCACAATAGATTTTCAATAATAAATCCTTTGTCACTTCATCACCTGACTCAAGGAAGGGAAGTATTCTGCTGTTATCTCCTTGTCAGAGATGCTTGGTGCACAGCAGCAGGAAGAATGTCACCAAACCATAGCCAACAACCCTTCAAGGTTGTCCTGTTTTTTGTAGTGGGAGTGGGAGTGGGACACTCCCTATCACGCAATCATTGGGACAGTACTCATTTTCCCGGCATGATGTACTTCACCTACTCACCCAAAGAAGAAATTAGGTAATTAGGAAGGTAATTGTTCTAGGTGATGGTCACACGGCTCACTAGGGTTTCACTTATCTGGAACATGTGAGCCTTGACCTGCTCCTTCATGCCAACAGCTACTCGCATACAGTAAATGAGAAATTCATCAATTAATGGCATGCTGCAAGGGGAATGGGACTGATGTTTTTACAGGTGCCATCACTTGTCTTTTTTGCTTTACTCCAGTAGACCAGTTGAGAAGTATAAGGTGCAATGGACTCCCAGAAGATCTTAAGCATATGCTCAGATGGAAATTTGGTGTAAAATCTCAGTCGGTCATCTGACACACATTACCAGCTGAAAAGTACTGGGGGTGACAAGGCTTCTTCAGCTTGTCTTCCAAGTCTTGGATGCAACCCACGGTCAAATCTAGCATACCTGTGGTGATTGAAAAAACAAAATAATTCAGTCCTTCATTTAATCGAAATGATAAAGCCCTGTGGATGTCATGGTCTCACTCTGTGCTGGTAACTTTCCTTGTCGCAATATCACAGGCCTTCTTTAAGATCTCACAATGGTCTTCTTCATCTTCATCTTTCTTGACCTGTATTTTGTAAAAATCTGAAGGACTGAGATTGTTGTAGCCTTGGCTATGTCTGCAACTTTTGGGAAGCAATCACATTTTTCAGCATTCCATATTCAGTTGGACCCAATAAATTCAAAAACATATCACCTGTCTTTCGCTGGGAGCCATCTGTCAAATTGTTCCAAATATGAATCAAAATGCTTTCTTACTGTCAATTTCTGATACTCTTCCTTGGCATTTGTGTAGAAGTTTTTTGTCTTCTAATGTCTTTCACAATTCTTCATCTTCCTTTAAAATTCTGTTTATAACATTCTAAGATTATATGGTTCTCCATATAATCTCCACTTTCCTTTTGCAATCTCTTCTACTTTCCTTTATCTTGCAAGACGATATTTTTTATCCTATTACCATAGCTCACCACAGGAGGGTATTTTTGAGCGTTTTTGAGATTTGAGCTAGTATATAAATAGTATAAGTATACATACCCGTGAGGCTGGGTCTCTGCACTTAACCCAGTCATTAGTGTATTAGTGAAATACACACACTGAACACACAGTGAATTGAAGCACACACTAATCCAGCGCAGTGGGCTGCCTGCTACAGCGGAGCCCGGAGAGCAGTGAGGGGTTAGGTGCCTAGCTAACTTTCAATTCTGAAAACAGGCGACTTGCTTGTCAAGACTGCCACTAAGGCTATGTTCAGATTGCAGTCCATATCCATTTTTTGCATATCCAATCAAAATCTGATCTTTCTGACTGACCATTTGTTTTTTTCTAAGATGGTTAGGTGGGGCTGTAGCACAAGGCTACAAATATCAGAGATGGAGGAACACTTATCTTCATTTCTGTACATCATTGCAGTGTAGCTGCTAGGCTACTAGATCTGGCACGTGGTTGAAAACTTTCACTGATGTTGCTCTCCATGCACGTGGTAATATTTGATGTAAATTGCAACTTATAGTCACCCCATATCGCACACTGACACATCATAGCAAGCAATATAGTTTTAAAAAGCAGAGATACCCTTAATCAGTTACTTCCGTCCTTTTACATTCCACGTGGTGTTTGTGTCGTGTTGCAAATGGAGAAAAAGAGCATGTGGTTGTGAAGTGGTTAAACTGTTCAGACAAATCCGATTGGAATCACAACCACCTCAACATTTGGGTTGAATCAGATTTGGAAAAAAATCATATTTCATGTGGTTTTCCGCTGTCCAGACTACCCAAAATCCAAGCTAGATACAATCTGGATATGCAAAAAATCTTATTTGTGCTGGCAGTCAGAACAAGGCTTAAATGATGCTAACTATAAGGTTTTAACTGAGCTCTTAAAAGTGCACTTGAGTTTATTTAAAAAAAAAATCGAGGTTAAAAATATTCTATTTTAGCGTCAGAGAACAAGGTAGGTCTACAGTACTCTATTCATCCTTACTTTATATGCCCCCTTTAACAGGGTACACATAAATAAACACATACTTTGCACTGAAAGCCTGATTTTAGGCTCAACATACCGCCTAACGTCCCTTCACAGTGCACTCCCTGGGCTTTTGTGAATGATGTGTTGCTAAGATATGTAAAAAAAAATAGGTCAGTTCCAGAAAATTCCCTTGAAATCTAAAGCACTCTGATATAAGACTATCTGCATAACTGAAAAGAAGACTAAAGAATCGGATCCAGTTCTCTACTAATCACACATTTGGTCTAGTATTACGAACTTACACATTTTGAAACTGTTTGGTATTTTGATCAATTTTGTCTCTACACTTCTTGTTTTTTTTCCTTTGTACTGAGTTATGTCAAACATATCAATAATTTTGATTGCTTATAAGGACATATATGACAATAGATTAATATTTGTTGTAATGTTGACCTTACTGTATCCTATTATGATTATCTGTAATACTGTGTTGATATACATAATATGTACTGAGAGGAGTTTACACAAGCCTTTATACATATTGATTTGTAATTTAGCATGCATAAATTTGTATGGGGGTTCTGGATTAACACCTTTTGTGCTAGTAAAAATTCTCTCTGGTAATTTTCAAATATCAAAAAGTTCATGCCTTATTCAGTTATTTTCTGTGATGACATATGGAGGCTGTGAGATCATGAATTTGATGGTTATGGCTTATGATAGATATGTTTCCATATGTTTTCCTCTTCATTATGAAAAAATAATGTCCACCTCAAAATTGGTGAAACTGGTTGCCTTGATTTGGCTGGTGCCATTCATAAGGACTGGTATTTCTACAATGATAAATGCAAATCTGAGAATGTGTGGAAGGATCATTGAAAAGGTTTATTGTGATAACTATTCTATGGTTAAATTAGCCTGTTCAGGAATCAGAGAAATGAATATATATGGTTCAACAATTACATTTTTTTCAGTGATCCTACCACTAATGATCATACTTTATTCTTACATAAAGATTTTAATCATCTGTTCAAAATTAACACAAAGTGGACAAGCTAAAGCACTGAATACTTGTATTCCACACCTTGTAGCAATAGCAAACTTTTTTATTGGCTGTTCCTTCGAAGTTTACCAAAGTAGATTTGATATGAGCCACCTCCCATACACATTTCGTGTAGTTTTGTCATTGTATTTTCTGGTTCTTTCTCCCATTTTCAATCCCATTCTCTATGGAGTAAGAACACAAAAGATAAAAGCCATGTTGACTCAAAAATTAAGGTGTATACTGACCAGAGTAACACCTGGAGAAAATACAGTAATGTAATTAAAGAGAAATGCCCTTTAACCATACAATTTTCCTTTGTATTTTAATGCACACTATTCAATTCAAAATGAATAAAACAATGCAACTCCACACACAGCATATAAAAACAACTTATACATATAATTGATTTCTTGCTTAGTTCTTTTTTTCATCGACATTCAGGCTTCGGTCAAATAACAAGCCTCAATCTTCATATCTTTTTTTCTCTCCAATCTAATTTGTCTATCTTGGCAGGCAAGATTGAGTTAGGCCTTTTCAAGTGAACTGTATTGAGATTTAATGTGAACACCTCTAAATTATGCTTATCTTTATTGGTTCTTTGTAGATGCTTTCATTCAAAGCGATGTACAATACAGATAATACATTAACAAAGAGTTGGCTAAAAATGTTAAAATCTAATGTCTATAGACCTAAACATTAAAGTAAGAATAGAAGTACAGATTGCAAAAACATACTACTACTACTAATGATACTATAATATTCACTCTCATGGGTTTTCCTATCATTGCTATGCAGATGACACACAACTTTACATATCTTTCCCACCAAATGACTCTAAAATATCTGTTAGGATTTCTGCATGCATCAAAGACATTTCTGTCTAGATGAAAGAACATCATTTGCAACTGAAATTCTGAGAGATGAACCCAGCCATTTCCCAGAAAATTTATGTCAACTTTGATTCATTCACATTGATCCCAACTAATTTTGCATGTAATTTGGGTGTCATAGTTGATAATAGACTTTTTCCAAACATATTGCAGGCTGCAGTCACCAGGTACACCAAATATAAAATTAGTCCTTATTCAATTCAATTCAGTTTTATTATACAGCACCTTTTACAATAGTATTGTCTCGTGGCACTTCACAGATGGAGCACCCAAGAGCAACAGGGGCAAGGAAAAACTCCCTTATGTTTAGTTAGTCTAGGAAGAAAGCTTGGGCAGATCCACGACTCAAGGGGCTAACCCAACTGCCAGGGGTCATGCATGGTCATATCTTGCACAATACTCAACACAACTTCTTGTACAGGCTATGGTTCTTTCAAAACTAGAATATTGTAATGCCCTTTGGACTAGACTACATGTGCAGTAAAACCTTTGCAGATGATTCAGAATGCAGTGGCATGTTTGGTCTTTGCTCAACCTAAAAAAAAACGTCACTCTACCATTAGTTTCCCTGCACTGGCTACCTATTTCAGCCAGAATTATATTAAAATCTCTGATGCTTGCATTTAGGACTTTTGCTGGATCTGCTCCACCCTATTTCAGTGATCTAATCCAGCCTAATACATTATTCCTTCCAGACTAGCCTGACAAGCCAGACGATAACATCAAAATGTATAGTCTGACCACGACCGACAGACCGAACTCAGTCCTAGGGGCTGAATCAGCGGTTGTCTTTCAAATTAGATAGTGCTACGACCAATCAGAGCAATGTTGGAAAAACAGGAAATATATCCTTATTTGAAACAAATTACTTGAGTACCATTTTCTGCTCAACTTTCAAAGAAAAGCCCAAATCGAACCCTTTTGATGTCAAAGCTGATTCAAACGACCGCTATTCCTTGGCCACTTAGTTGATTTGCACCGTCACATCCCTGTGTACAAAAGTAGAGCGTTGTCATTGGCCTTACCAAGTCTGTGTAAGACCAATGGTATATCCGCTAAGTATCCAGTGGTGTGTGGCTAAACATACCCACTGAATAAAATTAGATTTATAGGCTACTTTCAGACCGCTTTACTCATCTAATGATCAAATGCTGTGTCGACTGACAGAAATGCCAAGAGGTCTCAGTCAATTCTTTTGAGGTACCTCAGTGGTGAGATTTTTATAAGACGTTTAAAGACTAATCTCTTTAGGCTAGTTGATTAATTGTGTAATGCTTTAAAATAATGTGTTAATAAGGTATGTATTATTAACAGTTAACAATGCATGATATGAAATGTTCTCCCTCTTAGACAGATTATCGCTAGTTGAGCAGTTAAGATGCCTGATAAATATGCAGAAAACCAGGGTTCAAGTTCTGGCCTGCACATGAGATCTTGAAAATTCTTTCAACAAAAGCATCTCTAAGTAGACTCTTTTGCTATGTGATGCATCAAAATATTACGTGGTGCGACTGTCCACTCATAAAAACTTTTTTGAAAACATCTAGAATTACATTCAGTCTATCCAATTTTTTGCCCATATGTTTTCAAGAATGTTTTGTAGCCCTGTAGAAAATTCTGCAGTATTGGTATTTATATGTTAAAATCTAACACCTATAAATCTAAACATTAAAGTAAGAATAGAAGTACAGATTGCAAAAACATTCTACTACTAATGATACTATAATATTCACTCTCATAGGTTTTCCTATCATTGCTATGCAGATGACACACAACTTTACATATCTTTCCCACCAATCATAATAAATTACAATCAAACTTTGTCCAAGGGTGTCAGATTTATTAAATATCATGTGGTGCGACCACTAAGAAACAGTTTTGTTACTTTAATGTTTAAATTCAATCTAAGACATCAAGAATGTGTCATACACCAGTTTACCAAGTACTTTTTGGACAAGTAAGCAAGTTTGTTAATCCTCCTGTTATTTGAAAAATTTGATCTGCTTGTATGCTGTATCCCCATTCTGGACCGTCATATGACCTCAAAAATACAAGGAATATATATCTATGTCTTTTAATTTAGTTTTTGATTATAAAATAAATGGTGACCTTTTGGAGGGACCAGTATTGTTTGATGTAGGTTGTCTGTTCTCTGGCTGTAATTTTTGACTGAAATTGAAAATATTATGTGGTGCAACTAAACATCATGTGGTGCAACCTCTGCAAAATACAGTATTTGTGGTTGTACACATTAATTGTTAATTTACAAGCCATTCTACTTTGTTTATATACATAATTTGAGTAATTTTTGCAAATATTTCAGAAATACTGGGTTATCTCTTGATATATTATCATGGAAAAAGGGCAAAAAAATCTTTACATATAACTTTACTGATATAATTGTACATTCACTAGTTGTTTACACCTTTTAAGATGTTCTTTTCATCATACTACCATGACTGTATGTAACAGAATAGGGTTAACGCCATATACATTTACATTTACATTTAGGCATTTAGCAGACGCTTTTATCCAAAGCGACTTACAAAAGAGGATAACATTCAAGCTACAACACAATGAACTTACAAGGAGTGCATATTGCTAACACAGAATCTGCGCTGTTTTAAGTTGAAAGTGCAATAGTGTAACACAATGTAGAGAAATTAAATTATTAAGTGCATTCTCAAAGTTTACGCCAGGAGATATTCTTGGAAGAGCTTAGTCTTCACGAGTTTCTTGAAGGTGGAGAGGGTATCAGTTGATCTGGTAGCACTTGGGAGGTCATTCCACCAGCGCGGAACCAGATATGAGAAAAGTCTGGACCGACCTGCACAAGGTGTTGGCCGTGCTAGAAAACGTTCCTTAGAGGAGCGTAGTGGTCGTCGGGTGACATAGGGCTTCAGAAGAGAATTCAAGTAGATGGGAGCAGAGCCATCATTCACCCTGTAGGCCAACATACGTGCCTTGAATTTAATGCGAGCAGCCAAGGGCAGCCAGTGCAGTTCAATGAACAGAGGTGTGACATGTGCCCTTTTTGGCTGGTTAAAGACCAGACGTGCAGCTGCATTCTGGATCATCTGTAGCGGTCTCACCGCACAGGCTGGTAGGCCTGACAGGAGGACATTGCAGTAGTCAAGACGAGAGATAACCAGGGTCTGAACCAGGAGCTGGGTTGCATGTTGGGTTAGGTACGGCCTGATCTTCCTTATGTTGAATAGGGAAAAACGGCACGACCGAGCCACAGAGGCAACGTGATCTGCAAAGGTCAGTTGGTCATCGATCATGACACCTAGGTTTCTTGCCACTTTGGTGGGAGGAACAGACAGGGAGTCGATCTTGATACTGATGTCGTGATGTATGGCTTGTTTGGCTGGGAGGACCAGCAGTTCAGTTTTGGAGAGATTTAGTTGGAGGTGATGTCCTTTCATCCATGCAGATATATCGGAGAGACAGTCCGAGATCCGTGATGACACCGTGGAGTCGTCCGGCGGAAAGGACAGATAGAGCTGGGTATCATCCGCATAGCAGTGGTAAGAGAAGCCATGGGAGTGGATGATTGAGCCCAGCGAGGTGATGTACAGTGCGAAGAGAAGGGGCCCCAGCACAGATCCTTGGGGTACTCCTGTGGTGAGTTGGTGAAGTGCCGATGTCTGTCCTAGCCACGATACGTTGAACGACCGTCCAGTAAGATAGGACTTGAACCAGGAGTGCGCTGTGCCATTAATCCCAATGTTGGTCAGCTTGTCCAGTAGGATGCTGTGGTTGACCGTGTCAAATGCTGCTGATAGGTCCAGCAGGATGAGCACTGAGGACTGACCTGCCGCTCTGGCCTCTTTTAATGCTTCCGTCACAGACAGAAGCGCCGTTTCAGTGGAGTGGCCACTTCTGAAGCCGGATTGGTTGGAGTCGAGGAGGTTGTTCTGAGTGAGAAATCCTGTGACCTGTTTAAAGACAGCTCGTTCAATGGCTTTGGAAAGGAAGGGAAGAAGAGAGACAGGCCGGTAGTTCTCCACTTGAGTGGGAGCGAGGGATGGTTTTTTGAGCAGTGGTGTTACCTGGGCTTGTTTGAAGGCAGTGGGAAATGTACCCCTAGTTAGTGACGCATTGACCACATGTGTGGTTGCTGTCACAATTGTGGGGGTTATGGCCTGAAGAAGGGTTGTTGGGATAGGATCCAGAAGACAAGAGGTAGGCCGGCTGTCTGTGAGAAGCTTAGACACCTCTGCCTCAGAGAGAGGAGTGAAAGAAGAAAAGGAAGCAGTTGGTGTAGAGAGGCTAGGAGAAGGAACCTGTGTAGATTGGTTTGAGAACTGACTACTAATAGCTGCAACTTTGTTGCAGTGTCAGCTGTGAGGTTAGTTGGAGGAGGTGGAGGAGGTGGGTTTAGTAAAGATTTAAAGGTGGAAAAGAGTTTCTTGGTGTCCGTGGTGTTGTTAATCTTGTCATGATAGAAAGCCTTTTTCGCAGCAGTGACACTGGATGAGAAGGAAGATAGTAGTACTTGGAATTGTGCTAGATCGGCCGAATTCTTCGTTTTGTGCCATTTCCTTTCAGCAGCTCTGAGGTTCGTGCGCATTGACCGAAGTGAGTCATTAAGCCACGCATGAGACTGGGTGGGTCGTGCGGGTCTGGTAGACAGAGGGCACACACGATCCAAGCAGAATCTCAGCGTAGAACAGAGTGACTCTGTGGCGTCATCAACCTCAAAAGAAGAGAAACTTCTAGACGGTGGTAGAGCAGACGCCACCAAGGAGGAAAAGTGAGTAGGAGATAGATTCCGGAGATTGCGAGGACAGAGACAAAGGGAGTAGGAGCAGATGGTTGCTGACAGAGGGAAACCTTGAACTGAATAAAGTAATGGTCAGATAGATGTAGAGTAACTGTCCGTGAAGTAGCGGCGCACTTCCTGGTGAAAATGAGATCAAGTTCCTTACCGGCTTTGTGAGTCGGAGGGCTGTGAACCCGCTGTAGCTCAAAGGAGTCCATCAGCGATAGGAATTCGGCAGAACCTGGATTGTCTAAGTGGATGTTCATATCACCGAGAACAAGCATGGGACAGTCATGCTCAGGGATGGAGGAAAGCAGAGTGTCAAGTTCCTCAAGGAAATCGCCCATTTGACCTGGAGGACGATAGATAACACACAGATATACTTTGACCGGTGCCGTTACCAAGATGGCATGGTATTCAAAGGAGCTGTATGTGACAGATGGTACCAGTTGAGTATATTTCCATTTGTCTGATATTAACAGCCCCGTACCACCCCCTCTCCTGGATGGACGTGAGGTGTGGGAAAAAGCATAGTTGGTGGAGAGTGCAGCAGGAGTGGCAGTGTTTTCTGGTTTGATCCAGGTCTCGGTGAGAGCCAGAATGTCCAGAGAAAGATGGTTCGCATAAGCCGAAATGAAGTCTGCTTTGTTCACTGCAGACTGACAGTTCCACAAACCTACGGTGAAGGAGTTGTTCGTGGATGACGAGACCTGATGTGTAGATCGGAGGTTTGCAAGGATCCGTTTCCTTTTGTGGAATTGGAATCTGCGACGACTGGAGACAACTGGAATGGAGTGAAGACACATTGTGGCAGGATGAAGTTTGCACAGAAGATTAAGTTACAGAGAATGGGACATGGTGATTAGTTAGTTAGGTCGGTGTCCTTGCTCGGTGGACACGCGCAGGTCGACACGCTCGTCTTTACCCTAGTCAGTCTTAGACACGCGCAGGTCGACACGCTCGTCTTTACCCTAGTCAGTCTTAGACACGCGCAGGTCGACACGCTCGTCTTTACCCTAGTCAGTCTTAGACACGCGCAGGTCGACACGCTCGTCTTTACCCTAGTCAGTCTTCACACAAGGAGGACTGAACAAAAGGGCTGACGCTTCCGCTGACGCTTCAGTGTCACTCCTGCTAATAGGAACAATGATTGACTGCACCCGGCTGAGACCGCCCACCAAGAGTCAGACAGAAACAATAGGCCTGATAGGAGTGGCCAACGACCAATTGATCTCTGATGACCCAGCTGTGCTAGTACTTCACACCTTCTGATGGCTTGTAGGTGTATTACAAATCAGGTGGTTTCCCACAAGACAGGTAATCCAAAGCAGCTTCCAAGTTTAGTAAAATAGCACAGAACTAAATAAGCAGACACTCACTTACTTCCTGTGTGTGTAGCTCACTTACTTCCTGTGTGTGTAGCTCCTGTTTTTGCTTTGTTGTGAATTTTTGGATTTCCGAAGATAGAAAATCGCTGGCTTGTGTGGTATTGCTTTAATTTTTGGTTTTACAAGAAGGATTTCCCTCTTTATATGCAAATCTAACCATTTTTTGACCTCTCTACAAATATTTTTATCACTCTGTCATTAGGTGCAACCACTCATCATTTTGTGTGACCACATATATCATTAACTGTGTAAAATTCAAAATAAAATCTATCATCTCTTAATATTATATAAAATATTAATCACTGGTATAGTTTCATAAAGTGAATGGTATTTTTTCTGGCAACTTTACCAGTTTTATACATTTTACTTCAAGTTACTTCAAGTATAAAATAGATTGTCACTATACCAGTTCATGGCAAAACTATACGACTGATATCTGTAAAAGCTAAATAATATGAACACTATACATTCTTAATATCTTGTAAGCAAAATGTTAAGGATGTTGAAAAAAAAATACTTTTAAGATAATTAACAGTCGCACCAAATGACATTTTTTTTGAAGCCATTATTGAATGATTGAACAGCAACAGAAATTCTTGGTTTTTATCTTTAAAAATTGAGCCCTTTGTAAAGCTTATTCGTCATCGACCCTTACACCATATTTTCTTATCCACTATTTTTTTCCTTGTCTTTCTATAATGAATTACATTATGACACATAATGTTTCATTCCACTATTCTTCAAACATACTTTGGTTGTATTTTAGCTGATATAAAAAAGCAGAAGATTATTGGAATTTAGAATAAATACAAATGGTATTCTTTCAATCTAGACTGTGATGCTGGACACTTCAGTTCAATTCCCAGTCACTGTGGTATTTTAAAGGTGGTATTTAGAGAAAATCATTACTCACAGCTGAACTAAACCTGTAGCCTTTCAGTAGGCTAAGTGAAGTATAGGGTATATAGTTCTCGCTTTAGATTAGGGGGCTGCAAAACATACTACAAATTATTAAGAAAGGTCTTACTGAGGTTTTTCAGATTATGTGTTGAGCCATTGTGATGTATGTCATTTATCCCTTGCTTGGCAAAATGTCAAGCTGGTCATATATAAGCCTATGATATCAACAGTTGTTTCTATAGTTTACACTGTCATCATTGCATCACTGTCAACATGTCAAACCTTAATAAAAGTGAAAATTATAAAATGCTTTTGGGTCAATTCCCAAAAACTGTACATGTTACGTTCCACAGAATCAATTCCAAATAAATTTGATATACACTCAAATTCATGTACAATTTCCAATTATATTGCTACCACAGCATCTGTGCTCAATATTAAATCTGCTTAAAGCAAAAATCTAAATATTTTATGTAACGGGGGTTTATCGGTCCTTTTGTGTGTAGTGGTCTAGTCACGTGTGGCACCAGATGTAAATAAGGAAGTAGCGTAGTGTGTGGGTGCAACGACTGTCAAAGAGTGTACTGCAGTGTTCCTATATGACTGAACCGTCGTGGTGTTAACATGAACTTGCACTTGATTTTTGTAATGGTGATACTGATGCATGATCATAGTTTTACCGGTGTGTAGTGACGTGGAGATGGGTGCATCAATTAACTTGTCTGCCCTTGTTACATGGTTCGTTGCCGCTGATTGCTCTCTCTCCTCTCCATTTTAGCCCCGCCAATCCGTGAACCGCATTCCTGAGTGAACGCTGCCTAAAATCCACACAGGAGCAACACACGAGAGATCTTTGTACTGGGAGCACCGGAATCCCGAGCGTCCTGGTAGCAACGGAGTGGCATCGTTTGGTTCGAGGTTTTGTTTTCTGGTCTCTAGTATCTCCCGCCGCGCCTCCTGCTACAGGTCCTTTTTCACCTGGGGAGTTATTCCACCTGGCACGGTGATTCCTGTGCTTCTTTGCCTTCTTTAAGGCCTTCTGGCCTCCGGAGGTGATATGTACTGCATGTATTTGCATTGAATGTGTATAGCGGGTTTAGCGGTGTAACCTGAGTAACCGGACGTAACCGGAGTCCGGGATGTTATGCTTGCCAGACGCTCTTTTTTTCCTGTGTATTCCTGAATGTTGATTAAGACCATTTATTGAGTTGGTGCTAGAAATGTCTATGGGGTCGTGGATGAGACATTGCCTTCCTGTGTAAAAGCTATATTATTTTAACACTTGTGTATAAGTAAATAAATGTAAACTTGATTTTATTTCGGAGTGTTTCTTACCCAGCCACAAGCTTGAACGAACCTAGTGTGTCCGAGTCAATTCCTGTTGTTAACATTGCCCCTTAGGGGCTGGCGTAGTCCGTTACTTGCTGTTATTTAATCTCACACTTTAAAAAGGCCTACATTTAAATAACTAAAATCCTTTTTATGTATTGTGGCAAGGCTGACTCGCAGTGCTGGTGTAAGCGCCCACCTGTGGGTGGTAGTGCCTACGTTGCTTCCTTTTATTCTGACGTAGCTAGTCATTTGAATTGTTTGGTGTGTGGGTGCTCGTGGTCGGTCGCGGGAAGAACACGGCGAAACGGCGTGAGTGACTAGGCCGGCAGTGTAGCCTGTGCTGCTGAATTAGTGCGTCGGCACTTATAAACTACGAAGTGTGTCACTGGGTTCCCCCCGCATCACTCCGTTTCTTTCTCTCTCTCGGCCTGTTGACTGTGGGCAGTTTCACGCCAACGAAAGGTACATGGGGTTAGCCACTCGTGTTCTGATGCAGTTGGGTAACCAGTGATTGAAAATGTTTTTTTTTTTTTTTGTTTAGGAAGTATAGCACTCCGGTCTCTCTCCGTCTTTTCTCATTTCTAATTGAGGTACACGGGATAATGGTGTTGCAATGGTGGGGTTGGGTAGTTTGTTAGACGACAACTAAACAGTATTTGCCCCATTTAGGAAGCACGTTACTGCTGTTCCTCCATGTCTTCTCGCCTATGGAGGTAGTTTATCTTTATCCCGTCCTGGGCCTATTATGGCGACGCAGCCTGTTTGAAGGTATTTATACAGCATGTGTGTAATAGGCAGCCTAAATGGGAAGATTGATTTCAGTATGTCTGACGTATTTATGTATTACATAATTGTCTGAATGGCTGTTTTTCTTTCTTGTCTTTTTTTTAAAAAGTGAACGTATCCTGGGTTGTATTTGACCACTGTTTCACATAACTATGTTATTGTTGAGAGTATTTAGGTTGTGAGAGAGCCATTGGTATTTTCTTGGTGGATTTATTTGTTTTTGCTTTGGTTGGTTGTTTTGTTTGGTACTTTCTAATCGCCCGCCCTTCAGCTAAGGGTCCGGGTCCTGCAGTAATTCAGCTCCTGACACCTAGTGGTGTGGAACTACTTAATAATGTGTGTGAACCAGTGAGTGATTTTGCATACAGCGATGCCTTCTAGATTCCATGGGTGATCCAGAGTGATTTGCAGTGTACTACTTTAATATCTTGTGTATTTTTTGCAGTGTACTACCTTAATCTGCTATGAGTTTGTCTTGGTGTGTAATCTGTCAGGGTGTTGTATAGCTGGCGATCCCAGACTGCCTGCCTGTGGGCGGCACGGTGTGCAGAGAGTTTCTGTGTAGGCTTTTTGTGTGTTCTAGTTTATTTTCTTTGATTTGTGCCTCAGCTATGTTGATCTAACAAAACCAATTTCGATCTTGCTATTTTATTAACTATTTATTTCCAGACTGGAGCAATAAAGATACGCAATTTGTTATACTCCTGCCTCCCTCTATTCATTCAGTTGAATAGCCTGTAGCCTAGTGACATTACAGTCAGTGGCCACGTAGTTGCACCCTACCACAGTATGAACGGCCTGTCTCTTGCTATGATCTGTCTACTTCAAGAAGAATTTTAACTTGTAGAACACTTGTAGATTTATCTATTGGTGAAGTGTAGTTTATATCTAAGCTGCACTTTTATTTCAAATATGCATGATGTAAAGAAAATATATACTAATATATCTTTGTTCCCAGATTTCACATCAACCCTGTTACCCTCTTGAAAAAACTCTAATAAAATGTCATAATACAAAATTGATCTGACTAACAGGAATGTTAATCATATATGGACCACAAATTCAACTGTGTGAAGACCAACAGTCCTCTCATTTTAAACATGGTATTTTGTTTTATAGGGGAGACATCATAGCCTGTCAACACTGTTACCTAAATAAACTTGCACTTCCTAATAATTATTTAAGTTTGACAATGACCCTATAAATAACCCTTCAAATAGCATCACTTATGTATCTGTGACTGTGGTTTCAGCTAGTAATCAACCCTCAACCCTGTTACCATCTGTTACTTTTGGCTCTATTCAGGGTAACAGAGCTGACATTAAGCAGTATGTATGTTTATGTTATATAAAAGTTAGACAATCCTTGAATCATTCAGCAAATGTCTATGTGGCAAATGGAGGGTAGGATATGAGATTTTATAATACCTTCAGTGTGATGTTTGTGAAAAAAAATAATGGTAAGCCAACACTTAGCACAACTTTGATGTGGTAATCCATTATTTAAAGTTTTGTTTATTATTGTGTGGATGTACATAGATTTTAACCCACTTTTGCAAATGGACGTATGTTGCAATTAGGTTTTGTTGACAAGCAAAAAATTGAGATTGCTAATAATTGTTGTCTAAGGCAGCCTTTTATCCTGAAAGCTCAGATTTCACATTTGCATAGATGTATGATGGTAACAGGGGTGACATTCATGGGAAATAGAAATGTCATATTAGACCTATTAAAATCTTGTTTTTGTTAATGTATCAACTCTACCAATGAACAACATATTGTTACGTTGGAAGCAAAATATTACACTACTTTGTAGAAAAGCAACAACACTATTCCACTGCACCCGTCAACCCTGTTACGCCTTTTCCATGAAGTCCCACAAAAAAATATTTTCACAAAAAAAAAAAATGCCAAAATGACCAATCAAATCTCCCTTTGATGATTACTTATTAAACACGTATAGTGTTTCTCTATGTCTGGCATTAATAAAAATTGCTATTGGGTTTCATTTGACCCAAAAATTACTACTATTGAAAAAAAATCCCAAGCTTGAATATAATTTGACTCTAAATAGGTACCAATGTACTATATAAATATGTCCATAACAGGGTTGACCTAATCAATTAAAATCAATTAAAATTAAATTATATTTATGCAGTGCCTTTTACAATAGTATTGACTCATGACATTTACAGCAAGGAGCACCCAAGAGCAACATGGGCAAGGAAAAACTCCCTTATGAAGAAACATTGGGTAGATCCACGACTTAAGGGGCTAACCCTACTGCCAGGGGTCATGCCGGAAAAGTACAGTACCAGCACAGTATCAGTAGTAACCATGATAGACTACAAGTTCTTCATGGTGATTATTAAGTATTATGGCTAAACAGTGTAGTATCGGCCAGACATAATGTTAAAGTCAAGGAGTGAGGTAGGTCATGGGGGTAACAGTAAGGGTCCATTTTGACGTGGGGAGGGGGTTGGTGGTGGTGGTGGTGGTGGTGTCAGTCACAAGGTCTCAGGGAAGGAGAGTCGGTCCAAGCATGGGCGTCTAGGAAGGGCCTCTAGGATGGCGAGTTGGTCCTGGCATAGGCCTCCTGTAATGCAGTCCACTAAGGTGGTGAAGGTGGCAGGAGTCTGCCAGAGTGAGGCAGGAATGACACTTAGCTGAGATGGTTATGGTGTAGATGGACAGAGGAAGCAAATGAGTGAGGCCAGGCTCACACTTCACTGTTCATATGTGTCATATGCGCATACATTTACACATGACACATGAGAGGTTTGTGGCGACACTAGGCTATAGCAGCATAGTTAAGGTATGGTGCATGGCAATCCAACACTACTGCAGGGAAGGTCAGTGGCCACCATGCCTCGCAGCTGGGGGAACAGCAGAGGCAGTCCCTCCCTGAGGAGTGATGAGGAGTGATGACTTACCGTGCACCACACCACCAGCTTGACAAAGGCTGCAAATATTGTTTTGTTGTTCCTCATATTTTAAAGCGTTACCATTAATTGTCTATCATGTTAGCTAGTATCACCAATGTTTTTGTAATTTGTTTGTACATTTAGACATTTTTGCTTGTAGTCATACCTAGAGTCTACATTACAGGACATGGGTAGAGTCACCTAAGCATTATTAATGTCAGTGCTTATTATTCATTTATGTATTTAATCTGTGTATGAATTGTAAAGTGTGCTGTTAATCATACGTTGTGTAGTATATTAAATTTCTTTCTTCCTAAGTACTGCCTGCATTTATATTAAAAAAAGATACTGTTATCTGGTATTATCATCATATTGTAATCATATGGTAATCCAAGCCAGGAGGTCAGGTTTAAATTTTACAAACTTGGCAAATGGTAGTAGGAGGTGGCCCCATAGGGGTGGTGGTGGTGCTGCAGGTGGTAGAGGTGCTGTTCGGCAACCGAAGGGTTGCAGGTTCGAGCCCCACTCTGCCTGACCTCATCGAAGTGTCCTTGAGCAAGACACTGAACCCCAAATTGCTCCCAGTGGCAGGTTGGCACCTTGCATGGCAACCTCCGCCACCGCTGTGTGAATGCATGTGTGTGAATATGAGGCATACTCTGTAAAGCACTTTGAGTACTTGTAGGAGTAGAAAAGTGCTACATAAATGCAGTCCATTTACCAACAAAAACAACAAACCTGAACTACTACAATAAATAACGCTACAACTCTACTCACACACTCAGCACAACACTATAACATGTGTCTCACTCAAATCACTCTTCTCATCTCTGACTAAACTAAGTGAACATCTTAGAATTCCAATTAATAGCCCCTCCCTTAATCAATATATACCTACCTATTATTAATAATAACCCTTACTATTACCGCCCAGACACCTCCCCACAATCAAAACTAGGGATGCACCAAACCGATATTTGGATCAGATATCGGTCCCGATAAAAATACTTGGATTGGGTATTGGAAAAATTAGCCGTTCCATAGGCTGATCCGTTTCCTAAATGTAAAGACTGCAACAATCCCATTATGCCTCTGTGCACTCAGCTGGCTTGCAAAGAATACACTATAGCACGTCAACGAGGTGCAGCTGCAAGGTGTGAAAACACAAACACAACACGCTATTATGAGTGCTATTAATAAAATGATCACAAAGTTATAATAAAGTTATAATAATAATACTTTTGCAGCAATCATTATACAGAAATAACGATAACACTTTACTTGACAGGTCCCTTCATCAGACATTCATAGCAGCTGTCATAAACTGCACATAAAGCATTCATGATTGTTTCATGAGACATGACTCAACATTCATACCAAACCTTTCATGAATGTGGAAGACAGAACAACGACAACTTCTCAAAATAAAAGTACAATTGCAAAGCAGTACTGCCGTTTTTACTCCAAACCTCTTACCTTCATCTGAGTCAATGGGCTAGTCTAGTGCCAAAAAGACAGAACATGGTCAAGCAAACAATTTAAATTGCTGATGATTTCTCATGTTTTCCAGGTTACAGGTTACACAAATACGGGTCAGCTGAATGTAGCCTAGTTTACCCCCCAATGTTAAACTCAGTGATTACAAATACTTGACAACTTGTAGAGTAAAGTGACATTTGATGTAGACTTCATAAGACATTCATATTAAACAAAAATGGCAATGCTGCTATGCAATTGTTGGACTTTTATTTTGACAAGTTGTCGCAGTTCTGTCTTCTACATTCATGAAAGGTTTGGTATGAATGTTGAGTCATGTCTCATGAAACAATCATGAGCCTTGGGGTACACCAAACTTTACTTTGGTATGGGTTGATGACTCATTATGAGCATGTACAAACTGGTAGCGACCAGAGAGGTATGATTTGAACCAGGCTAATGCAGTGTCTTTGATGCCTATCATGTGTTCAAGCCTGTGTAGTAGGATACCATGGTCAATAGTGTCAAAGGCAGCACTAAGATTCAATAGAATTAATATTGATATATATCCATTATCAGATGCGATAAGGAGGTCATTGAAGACTTTAACTAGGGCTGATTCTGTACTATGATTAGTTCTAAAGCCTGGCTGGAAGGTTTCCTGGATATTATTGTAATTTAAGAAGCTACAGATTTGTTTAGACACAATTTTTTCAAGTATTTTTGAAACAAATGTGAGGTTAGATATGGGTCGGTAATTAACAAGGACATCAGGATCAAGATTTGTTTTTTTAATTGATGGTTTAATAACAGATGTCGTGAAAGATTTTGGGACATGCCCAGCTATGAGTGAGTCATTTATAATTTTAAGAATAGTCTCAGCCAATAGAGGGAGAGCTGCCTTAAGAAGATCAGTTGGGATAGGGTCCAATAAGCTTGTTGAGGCTTTAGCTGAAGAGATCAAAGACCAAAGAGTAATTTCTGATATATTGGTGGGTGTGAATGAATCAAGGTATGCTACAGGTTGACTAGAGTTAGCTGTAACCATTACATGTGGTCCAACAGGAATTGAGGTTTCAAGGGTTTATTTTAAGTCTAATAGATTCAATTTTGTCATTAAAATAGTGCATGAAGTCCTTGCTGCTTAGAGTTGTTGGAATGGAATGGGACACCTTGTTCCTGCTTTTTGTTAAACGGGATATAGTGTTAATGAGGAATTTCGGATTATTTTTATTATTGTGTCAGACCCAAGCTTTTAGCTAAACATACTAGCCTAGAAATCTAGGCTATGCAGTTCTGCTATTCAGGTACCTATACAAACCGACCAGCGTCAGAGGCTGTTCTCCCTGGTTTGGTCGGACCAATCACATTGCTCTATCCTTGTAAAGAGTCGCCAGACATACCCTAGCGGTACCTTATCAGGCTAACTACTGCATGTAGATAAAATTTGACAGACAACCACTGATTCTGCCCCTTGGATTGAGCCTGGTCTGTCATTCATAGACAAACTATACATTTTGATGTTATAGTCTGGCTTGTCATGTTATCAACACATCTCACCAACCCACAAACACAGCTTCATGTGCTCCTTTGGCTTAGTTTGTGTGTGTGTCTGTGTGTGTGTGTGTGTGTGTGTGTGTGTGTGTGTGTGTGTGTGTGTGTTTGTGTGTGTGTTGCTAAGCAGTAAAATTTACACTGAGGACTTCTCTGGAATATTCCGTGGCAACCTGGGATGCTGAGCTATAAAAATAGCTTTACTAATCTTCTGTGAAAAAGTAACGAACTGAGTATGTCAAGGTAAAACTGTTGTCATCACTTTCTCATACTACTGGATACAACTTTTGTGCACATATTTCTTAGTTCTTTCATTTAGTCCTTGTCTTCCCAGTAAGTGATAACCAATGTCAAATATATCCATAATTTTGATAGCGTACAAGGGAATATATGACAACAGATTTGTGTTTGTTGTACTGTTGACATTACTGTATCCTATTATGATTATCTCTAATGTTGTGTTGATATACATAATATGTACTGAGAGGAGTTTACACAAGCCTTTGTACATACTAATTTGTAATTTAGCATGCATAAACATATATGGGGGTTCTGGATTAACACCTTTTGTGCTAGTTAAAATTGTTTCTGGTAATTTTCAAATATCAAAAAGTGCATGTCTTATTCAGATATTCTATGTGGTAACATATGGAGGCTGTGAGATAATGAACTTGGTGGTAATGGCTTATGATAGATATGTTTCCATATGCCTTCCTCTTCAGTATGAAAAAAAAATGTCCTCTTGGAAACTTATTAAATTAATTGCCTTAATTTGGCTTTTGCCGTTCATAAGAACTGGCACTACTGTAATGATAAATGCAAATTTGAAAACATGTGGAAGAATAATTGAAAAGGTTTATTGTGATAACTATTCTATGGTTAAATTAGCATGCTCAGGCATCAGAGAAATGCAAATATATGGTTCAACAGTTACATTCTTTTCAGTGGTTCCACCACTATTAATCATAATTTATTCTTACATAAAGATTCTAATCGTCTGTTCAAAATTAACACAAAATGGACAGGCTAAAGCAATGAATACCTGTGTACCACATCTCATAGCAATTACAAACTTTTTTATTGGCTGTTTCTTTGAAATTTACCAAAGCAGATTTGATATGAGACACGTCCCATATACAATTCGTGTAGTTTTGTCATTATATTTTTTGATTCTTTCACCCATATTAAATCCTATTCTCTATGGAGTTAGAACACAAAAGATAAAAGTAATCCTGACTCAAAAAATAATGTCATCATTGACTAAGGTACAAGCCGGAAAAAATAGCCTGCATGTGATGTAGAAATGTTTTGCTGCCATCCTCCCTGCCTCTCTCCCTCTCTCTCTCATATGGACTTCACACTCAAAAAAACACAACATTAAAGTTAACTTGCTGACATGAAAATTAAACTGTGATTTGGTTATGGTAGTTTTTTCAAGTTTTGTCCTGTATGTGATACCACCCTCTAAACTTCCACATTACATAGTTTTACAGTGAATGGCAGACATGGTATAGCACCCTAGAGTTATAAAATAAATTATAGCATTGCACTGGTGGAAGTTTATTTGATTTATCACCCACTTTATGCCCAATATAAGCCCATGCAGTTATATATTATTGGTAAATTTTTACGAATGAATATCTCCTCAAAATTTCCCCAGCTTAACAATTTATTTTTTCCTACATTCTCATTGGCTATCTCAGTTTTTTCTGACTCTCTCTGTCTTTCAACAGGACCCTGTTCTACAGATCTTAGAATTACATATTTATCATATATTACATATTTTTCTCTTGCATCTTCAGTTTTACTTTTAACATGTCTCTACCCATAAATGCAACTAGACAAGTTTTCATGATCTAGTGTAGTCTGTGTACACTTTCAAGCAGCCTTCAAAATTTTTCCTATCATGCACTGCATCTTGGGCAAATTACACAAACTTTTTTTTCTCATTAAATATAAAAGGAACATTATTATTTAACTAAAACACTATAAATACTTACTTGACTTACCTAACATTTTAAAATAGATTTAGGAATTTTATTAGTTTATGAGTAAAGACCCTGTGATTGTATTGCTTACCTACAATGATAGAAATATATTTTCCCCATAACTTAAGTGAATCAATTCTAATTTGGAGGGATGAGCCACTGACAAACTTGACCTTGAATCATTTCTATACGCCCAATGGGCTAAAGGCTGTGAGTGCAATGTTGAAAGTGAGGATGACAAATCAGGTTGCCGTGGAAAGTGGGGGTGACATGTCCACTTGGCCTGGGTGGTAGTACAAAGTACAACACATAGTTTTATGTTTTGTTCCTATCAGTAGACCACCAAAGTATAGGAGAATAAATGTTCCTTTCAAGCTCCACACTGAGCAAAGCCTATTTGGATCATAATTCATATACAATAACTTATTAACTAAACCGAAATTAGGGAAAAAATATTGGATAAATATTTAGTTAATGGTTATTAAATGGTTAATTAGTTAATGGTGTACTGTGGAACAGAAGATTAGATTAGATTAGATTAGATTAAACTTTATTGTCATTACACATGTATAAATATAGGTAACGAAATGCAGTTTGGCATCTAATGAGATGTGCAAAGAGCAGCAAGTGCAGTATATACAGTATGCAGTATGTACCATTAAAGAGCAAATTATATACAGATAAGAGTAGTAATAATAAATAGGCAGAAGAGCAATATACATGTAAGGTGAAGAGATAGTAAGGGTAATATGCAGATGTGCTATATAGATTCAATATAACGGCAATATACAGATGTGCTATAGAGATAGTTATGTACAGATGTATTAAGCATATACAGATGTGCTATAGAGATAGTTATGTACAGATGTATTAAGTATATACAGATGTACAGATGTGCAGTCCAAGGGCTATAGCAGCATAGCTATAGCAGCAAAGTGTGAGGTTCAGTGGGGGACAGAGTTCAGTAGTGTGACGGCTGTGGGGAAGGAGCTGTTCCTGAACCTGGTGGTTTTAGTCTGTAGGCTCCTGTAGCGCCTTCTGGAGGGGAGGAGTTGAAACAGTTTGTTGGCAGGATGAGAGGTGTCCTTCAGAATGCTGCGTGCCTGCTGCAGACATCTTTTCCTATGGACATCCTCAATGGCAGGAAGTGGAGTCCCTGTGATTCTCTGAGCAGTTTTCACCACTCGCTGCAGAGCCTCGCGACCAGCGACAGAGCAATTTCCATACCAAACTGTCACACAGTTAGTCAGGATGCTCTCGATCGCACAGCGGTAGAAATTGCTCAGGATGCCAGTGGACAGGTGTTTTTTCTTTAGTGTCCTTAGGAAGAAGAGGCGCTGGTGGGCCTTCTTGACCAGGCTTGAGGTGTTGGTCGACCAGGACAGGTCCTCGGAGATGTGGGTCCCCAAGAATTTGAAGCTGTAGACACGTTCCACAGCCATACCATGTGGATAGGGTCGTGGGTGTTTCCCTTCTCCTTCCTGAAGTCCACAATGAGTTCCTTGGTCTTGCTGGTGTTCAAGAGCAGGTTGTTGTCAGCACACCATGCAGCCAGGTGCTTCACCTCTTCCCTGTAGTCAGACTCATCGTTGTTACTGATGAGTCCAATCACCGTGGTGTCATCTGCAAACTTGATGGAGTTGGATCCATACGCAGGCTTGCAGTCATGGGTGAAAAGGGAGTAGAGAAATGGGGATAGCACACAGCCTTGTGGTGCACCAGTGCTCAGTGACAGGGTGGTGGACCGGTTCTGGCCTGACCTAACAAACTGGGGTCTGTTGGTCAGGAAGTCCATGATCCAGTTGCAGATGGGGTTGCTGATTCCAAGGTCGACGAGTTTGGCGATTAGCTTGGAGGGGATGACTGTGTTGAATGCTGAGCTGAAGTCAACAAACAGCATTCTTGCATATGCATTCTTACTGTCCAAGTGTGAGAGCACACAATGAAGCGCTGTGGATATTGCATCTTCTGTGCTTCTGTTGCTTTTGTAGGCAAATTGGTGAGGGTCCAGTGTGGGCGGCAAGCATTTCTTGAGGTGTGCCAGGACCAGTCGTTCAAAGCACTTCATCACTATGGGCGTGAGTGCTACAGGGCGGTAGTCATTCAAACACGTAGGTGATGAGTGTTTCGGCACTGGCACTATCGAGGTGGTCTTGAAGCATGCTGGTACTGCTGCCTGGGCCAGGGACCTGTTGAAGATGTCTGTGAAGACCCCTGCAAGCTGCCCAGCACAGGCTCTCAGCACGCGTCCAGGAATGCCGTCAGGTCCAGCGGCCTTTCGGGTGTTGATGTGGCTCAGTGCGTTGTGGACATCTGTGACAGTGAGTGTGAGAGTATGGTGGTCGTCAGAGGGGAGGGTGATGGCAGTCTTATCCTTGTTGTCCTTGTCAAAGCAAGCATAGAAGTCATTTAGCTCGCTGAGGAAGGACAGATCCATGGCTGTCTGTGTGGAGTTGCTGGGCTTGTAGTCAGATATGGCCTGAATGCCATGCCACATGCGACGGGGGTCAGATGTTGTGAAGTGTTCCTCCACCTTCAGCTTGTAGCTGTGCTTGGCCTTCTTGATTCCCCATCTTCAGGTCAGCCCTGGATGTACTGTAGGCCTGGGTGTCCCCTGATCTGAAGGCACTGTCACGTGCCTTCAGTAGAAGCCGCACTTCCTTGTTCATCCATGGTTTCTGATTTGGGTACGTGGTGATCTGCTTTTCAGTAGTAACACTGTCGATTGTAGTCTTGATGTAATCCAATACTGAGTAGGTGTAAGAGTCAATGTTCACATGGGAGCCTTCAGTGGCCACTGAGGTAAATCTGCTCCAGTCCGTGTCTTTGAACCTGTCCTGGAGTACAGAGTCTACCCCCGCTGGCCACACCTTGATGGTCTTCTTTGTTGGTTTCACACGGTTGATGAGTGGTGAATAACTCGGGGTGAGAAACAAAGAGAACAGAACTTGATCTTGCAGAATAAGGTATTAAAAGAGAACAAAGAGAACAGAACTTGATCTTGCAGAATAAGGTATTAAAAAAGATTTGCAATAACTAACAAAGAGCTAGAAAGTTACTGTCTTTAGGTTAAATATGATGAATTTTGGTGGCTCTAGAGCATTTTGCAACACACTGACGTGGTCAGATGTACGTTGGTTAAAGCAGAGTATGAAGAATTTTGTGAACATTATGAAGACAAGGGGCAATAACTGCCACTTAAGTCCTACTGCTTAAACTTCTCAGATGTTGTCGAATTGGATATGTGTTCAGTGGTATTTATCGCTGGAGTAAAACTGTATTGGCTGCAGCTCTGCAGTTAGACCCTTTCTCTCCTCCTTGGCACTTGATGTAATATGCTGCCATCCAGTGGCAGGCACTAAGATAAGGTTGCCTGAAAGCAGTGCTGCTGCATAACCCCACCAGAGAGTACCACTATCACCACAATTGCAGTTTTGCACAAGCCTATAGGTACAACTGTTAACCCTGTACTGCACGGTGTTGCCATATGGCAACATGCCCTTTTTTTGGGGATTATTGGAAATTTGAACATAAACATGGGCTCTGATTGGTCTCAAATGAATGGTAGAACCCTTGTTCAGCCAATGACACGCTTTGATCACATCACAGGACAGCCCTTATTTTTGCACTCATTCCTTCCCACACTGCCCATGGCTTCAGTCACTGTCAGAAGTGCTCCTGATTTCACAAAGATTTTTCTTAAAAGTGAACATTATTTCAGATTATAAAAAAATCTCCAATAATCTGGGGTAAGTTCTATCCTTTTTCCTGTAATATGCATATAATTTGACATATTCACCTTTTTATAAATAAAATAGGTTTGTTGCCATACAGAAACATTGTGTGCTAATGGGACAATATTTGCTAATACTAATCCAGTGTGGTTCTGTAGATATAATACTGAAGCATAGCTATAGTTGGATGTATTTTACCCATGTATTTATGCATTTATTATGCAATATTTTGCTTAGAAAATGGACCCAGCAGTTTTTTTTATGGGAAGGCAAGGAAAAGGAGGTCATGTCCAGGGTACAGTTGGCAATTCCTGCTCAAGAAAGTGAGGATGTGTTAGGGATAAGCGATGAGGAGTTTGAGATGCAGGCAGAATTAGGCATAGCTGACTCAGAGGATGAAGATACAGGTATGTACCATGTGCCACTCAGGTATATAGAACATTCACATTGCATATTTATCTTAGCAGAGTGGCAAACTGATGTCATCAGTTATATGTCATTCCAAAGCAAGGCATACAGTACATTACAAACAAGCACACACACACTATTCCCCATGCATGCACATAGACAGACACATGCACACACACATATACAGTATGCACACACACACACAAACACACTAGTGCACAGTCACAAACACAGGTTTTTGTACACTTACAAACTGAAAAATTCCATCTATTTTTTTCTGTAGTTGAAGCGGTGGAACCGCCTGAAGTCAGAAAGGCAAAAGATCTCAACTGGCCAAAGAGAAGAACAATCCTGCCAGTACCCCAATGGAAAGGTACCCTACGAGATCCAATGATGGTCTGTGATCCAATTCAGTACTTTGAAAGACTTCTTGGTAGAGACATTTTTGAAGATGTGACCAGACAGACAAATCTTTATGCAGTGCAGGTAGATCCAAGCAAGCCACTAAATGTTTCAGTTGATGAACTTTAACAATTCTTTGGCATATCACTGTACATGTCTGCCTATGGTTTACCTTACACTCGATGTACTGGGCCACCAACACCCGAGTTGACAAAATAACAGATGCCATGTCCCTGTCTCGATGGGATACAAAAAAACATTTCTTGCACTTTGCTGATAACAACAAGCAAGTTGCTGAAGGTCAACCTGGATTCGATACACTGTTCAAGGTCAGGCCTTTGTTGGACTGCCTTCTGAAAAGTTTCCGAGACATACCGATTGATGAAAAGCTATGTGTAGTCGAACAAAGTGTCTCTTTCAAGGGTAGAAGTGCCATCAAAACTTACAACCCCAAAAAGCCCAAACGATGTGGTTACAAGATATTTGTGCTAGCAGATCACCATGGAATAGTTCACAATTTTGAGTTCTACACAGGTGCTGCTCCTGTAGTTGAGAGAGTTCATGACATTAGCTCAAGTGGAAATGTTGTGCTCAGATTGGCCTCAGTCATTCCTCCCAATATGTCATACAAACTCTTTTATGACAGTTGGTTTTGTGGAGTTGACCTTCAAGTTGCACTTGAGAAACTGAAAATCCACAGTGTAGGAACTGTGAGAAAGAACAGATTAGCTTGATGCACTTTCACAGAAGACAAGGAAATGAAGGCTAAAGGTAGGGGAGCATGGGAGGAGATGGAGACAAAACATAACGGTGTCGTTCTGAAGGCCGTAAAATGATACGACAACCGTCCAGTTACCCTCCTCAGCACCTTTGCAGCAGCAAACCCCACCACCAGAGTGCAGAGGTGGGACAAAAAGGCAAAGCAGATGACTACAGTAGAGTGCCTATGTAAGTATAAATGTGCCAGAAGAATTGAATTGAATGATATATGCTAAATATGCTATCTTCAGCAGTTCATTTCCAGTGGTATGTTTGTAGTGTACATTTACACATCACAGATGTTTATATTTTTTTTGCACAGTGTTTTTCATGTCAAATCCTCAGATTTCATTTAGTTATGTCACAACGTGAAAATGTCTGCCATTTTATTGGTGTTCTGGATGTGACCACTTGCCATGAAATTGCCTAAATGCCTTTTCCTTATTTACAAAAGTAATGAGTAATTAAGTAATTGCTGTATTTTTTGAAGTGTTCTATTGCCATACTAATTTGCTCCATAGCAACACCAACTGAACTGTGCAACTTGGTCAAGTTCTGGACAGGATGGGAGGTTTTGCCAAACAACATCTCATTAGAAGTTGTCAGTGGGACTTTCCCCACAGCATCTACTTGTTTTGAGACTCTCTGGCTTCCGTCACATTACCAGGATTACAAATGTATACACACAACACTGGATTTGGTCTTGTTTAGGGACACAAACTATTCCAGTCTATACACTTGGTATGTATACACAGTGATTCATTGTTGGTTCTGGAAGTTTAAACATTTCTTTGGTAAATTGGTAAAACTGAGCTGCTGGTCCTCCCAGCCAAACAAGCCATACATCACGACATCAGTATCAAGATCAACTCCCTGTCTGTTCCTCCCACCAAAGTGGCAAGAAACCTAGGTGTCATGATCGATGACCAACTGACCTTTGCAGATCACGTTGCCTCTGTGGCTCGGTCGTGCCGTTTTTCCCTATTCAACATAAGGAAGATCAGGCCGTACCTAACCCAACATGCAACCCAGCTCCTGGTTCAGACCCTGGTTATCTCTCGTCTTGACTACTGCAATGTCCTCCTATCAGGCCTACCAGCCTGTGCAGTGAGACCGCTACAGATGATCCAGTATGCAGCTGCACGTCTGGTCTTTAACCAGCCAAAAAGGGCACATGTCACACCTCTGTTCATTGAACTTCACTGGCTGCCCTTGGCTGCTCGCATTAAATTCAAGGCACTTATGTTGGCCTACAGGGTGAATGATGGCTCTGCTCCCATCTACTTGAATTCTCTTCTGAAGCCCTATGTCACCCGACAACCACTACGCTCCTCTAAGGAACGTTTTCTAGCACGACCAACACCTTGTGCAGGTCGGTCCAGACTCTTCTCATATCTGGTTCCGCGCTGGTGGAATGACCTCCCAAGTGCTACCAGATCAACTGATACCCTCTCCACCTTCAAGAAACTCGTGAAGACTAAGCTCTTCCAAGAATATCTCCTGGCGTAAACTTTGAGAATGCACTTAATAATTTAATTTCTCTACATTGTGTTACACTATTGCACTTTCAACTTAAAACAGCGCAGATTCTATGTTAGCAATATGCACTCCTTGTTAGTTCATTGTGTTGTAGCTTGAATGTTATCCTCTTTTGTAAGTCGCTTTGGATAAAAGCGTCTGCTAAATGCCTAAATGTAATGTAATGTAAATGTAATGTAATGTAATTTTTGAAAACGTTAAAATTTGTGATTCAGAAATGTGGTTATTTAGACAAGTTTTAACCCATGTCTGTTGATCCATTGTTGGTCAATATGCTTACCTAAAAAATGTAAGTGTAATGCATGTTTTGAAATAAATCTTTTGTTGGACTTAAATGTTAATGTCACCCCGCAGGAGGGGCACTCGCCTCCACTAATCACTCACTAACCCAAGGAGTCAACTGCAAACCCACAACAGAAAGGGCAGGAGTCAGGAATAAAAAAATAGGATTCATTATTTATAATTATTAGTACTAAAAGAGTCCAGGGCATAAGTCAGTAGATCCAGCAGAGATGGGGGGGGGCTCGACAGCAGAGGGGCAGCAGCATACACGATTCGTCCAGTAGGGGGGCTCGGCACCAGAGACGGCAGCTTACATGGTTCGTCCAGGAGGGGGCCTCGGCAACATGGGCGGCAGCTTACGCTGTTAGTCCAGTAGGGGGCCTCAGCAACAGGGCTGGGCAGCAGCAGGGTGGCAGCTTACACGGTTCTTCCAGGAGGGGGGCCTCCGTAACAGGGTGGCAGCTTATACGGTTCATCCAGTAGAAGGCGCTGCGAGACAGTAGTTACCAGTGTTCCTTTGCATAGAACAGAGAGAAGTTACCTGGATGGCCCACGCGGTGGATGTGGTAATGGCTCACCCACGACTGGGACAGGTGCAGAAATACAACACAGCAATCAGCAAGGTCACACATGCACATTTCTTAGCTCCAGGCACAACAAAGCATTGTGCTTAAAGGCAACAAAACCCAGTCCTGGGTAGCTCATCACATTGGGGGGGGGGGGGGGGATCAACAGGCAACAGTGTACTGGTAACAGGATCCTATAACGGGCAGAGAACACTTATCTCCATAGTGCTGTACTCCAGGGGCATGCATTGGAACCTCTGCCACAAAGCCAGCGGCTGCACTGCGGTTCGGTTCAGTTCACTAGCCAGATCCTCGTCAAGGTCCGCAGCTCGATCGGTGCTGTCCCTTCACCCCTCTCCCTCTTAGCCGAATGCCTATGGCATATATGTAGGCTCCACAGGACAGAGGATGACCCCCGACCACGGGAACGACTAGTGCCTACCAACAGAGCATTAAGGGGCTTGGCAATCTTTGAAAAGTCTTTGACAAAACACTTATAGTACCCCACAAAGCCCAGGAAGGACCTCACCTGACGGACTGTCTTTGGAGGGCCCCACTCTCGTACTGCCGACACCTTCTCTGGGTCTGGGGAAACTCCCTGCTGAGTGATGCAGTGGCCCAGAAACTTGACCTCCCTCCTAAACAGCTGGCATTTCTCTGGGCGTAGCTTCAGCCCTTACTTCTCCATGGTTTGGAAGACCTGCTCCAGATGGTGTAGGTGGGTAGGGAAATCCTGGGAAAAGACCAGGACATCGTCCAGGTAAACAAGGGTTGAGTCTACCAGCTGGCCGCTGAGGCAACGCTGCATCAGTCTCTGAAATGTCACGGGGGCGTTGCAGATGCTAAAAAGCATGCATTCTCACTTAAAGAGGCCAAAGGGCATTGTGAAGGCAGTCTTCTCTCTGTCGGTTGCTTCCATCTGAACCTGCCAGTACCCACTGGCAAGATCCAGCATGGAGTGCCAGACAGACTGTGTCAGGCTAGTGAGGGAGCCTTCGACTCGTGGCAAGGGGAAGGCATCTTTCTTGGTCACACTATTGAGCTTTCTGTAATCAACACAGAACCGCCAAGCTCCAGTCTTCTTATGGACCAGCACTATGGGTGCGGCCTAGGGGCTGCTACTTTCACGGATGATGCCTCCGTCCAACATCCCCCGCAACAAGGTGCAGACCTCTTGATAGAGCGTTGGTGGCACCGGCCGGTATCGTTCACGGATAGGCGGGGCATCACCTGTGGGGATCTGGTGTTGGACTATGTTGGTACAGCCGTAATCCTCATCATGCTTGGAGAAGACATGCTGCCACTTGGCCAGGAAGAGTTGGAGTTCCTGCCGCTGGTCCTCGTCTAGGCCCTCCCCCTGAAGAGACTCACAAACAGGATGGCTAGGCACTTCATCTACAAGCACGTCAGTACCATGACCCAACTTCTTAATGCCCACCTCCACCACCCCAGAGTCTACCTGGCTAAAACAGACATCCTTACCCTCCCCCACCTGTTGAGGGCCTACTGGGGTAACGCGAGCCTAACACTGGTGGTGGTACAAGGTGACAGGGTACGATCTACTGTTCCTCACCTTCACAGGGACCCAACCATGGCACACGGTTGCAAGGCAGTGAGCGACCTCAACGACCTGACACTGTCGGTGTGGCTCCACAAGAACCCAATTGTTGGGGCCATAGGTCCGTGCTGGCACCCTGGCCCAGACCAGGGCTCCACTCTGAGCTGGAATGGAGAGGGCATACAAGCTACAGACAAGCTACCCGGCCTGTGTCCTCATGGTCCCACTGTGCCCTGCTTGCGTAGATGCGCTGGCAGTCGGCCAGGATGGCATCCAACTCTCGAGCCCCCATACGCCGGGGAGTTAGACTAGGTTGAGTGCGAAACAGCTCCTCCCAGCACGCAGAGATAACATTCATGCTTAGCAGAGCCCGGTGTGCCCCCAGGCAGTGATCTTGGACGATGACGACCCCCTTCCCCGGCACAGTAATACCTCGAACCTGGAAGTCGACTACAACGTAGCCCATGTAGGGGATGGTAAGCCCATTAGTTCCCTGCAAGGTCAGCCATGGCACTTTTGCTTCCTGGAGCTGTGGGGCATCAAACAGTTCATTACACAAACTTTGGGTAAACAGTGTGACTTGAGAGCCAGTGTCAACTAAACATTTAATCTTGGTCGCATTGACATGCACATCCACGGTGGGGCATTGCCCCACCACATCATTTCGTAAGGGGAGGGCAGGGTCAAGGAAAGAGGTCCTGGCCACTTAACCCACATTGGCCGGTGTAGCTAAAAACCCTCATGGGACCCACGGCGCACATCACGACTGCAATGGCGACTAATGTGACCTGGCTCCCGACAACTACTACAAATAGGCCTACCCTGATCATCCCACTGAAACCTGGAACTGATTGTCTGACCGGGGCGTCTCCTTGGCTCTCAACCCCCGTCCGAGTAGGACTGTTCCCGGGGGAAGGCTGGGTCGGCCCTGGCGTAGCTCCTGTAGAAGGGTCCTGGACAATTCTGCCATCTGCTCCTTCATGTCTCGCATGATCTCTGCACGTAGTTCTTGCTTCCAGTCAACTGCCGAAGACGGGGCAGGAGTGGGGGTACTACTAGCAGCCATACACGAGGGCTGATGGCTCATTCCGGAGTGGTCCAATTCCAGGGCTAGAGTTTCCTTTCGTAGGTCTTCAAAAGTCAATGTAGGGTCGCGGCAAAGCTGTAGGCGCACACTCTAGCGGATGGGGCCATCTTGAAGCCCCAGGAGAAACTGGTGACGCAGGAGTGCATCACCCTCCCCCAGGCCATGGTCCCTCCTTCTCTTCAGACGATTGAATAACTCACGAATCTGTAGAGAGAAGGCACGCAGTGACTGCCCAGGCCCTTGCTTACAGTTGAAGAACTGGGCCCTCAGGGCAGCCACCGGGGTATTATCTTCATAGAGCGTGGCCAGGAAATCAAACACCTTCTTTACATTCTCACGGTTCTCCTCCGGAGCTGCTAGGATCTCCCTCTTGGCTTCACCTTCAAGAGACCCCAGGACAAATTGTAGCTTCTGTGGCTCACTCAACCCTTGTAGCCCAGCCAGGTATTCCATCTGTGGCTTCCACTCCAGGAAGGGAATTCTGATCCTGCTCCTCCAAACTTCTGTGCCCAGGGGACACTCATGAAGACAGGCATCACCTGAGGGCGGGCTGCTGGGGCCTCCATTTTTTTCTTTAAGGATTTGCAGCGGCTCAGACTTGGGTCAGTGAATTCTGCCGACTACGCCAAATTGTCACCCAGCAGGAGGGGCACTCGCCTCCACTAATCACTCACTAACCCAAGGAGTCAACTGCAAACCCACAACAGAAAGGGCAGGAGTCAGGAATAAAAAAATAGGATTCCAGGAGTCCAGGGCATAAGTCAGTAGATCCAGCAGAGATGGGGGGGGGGGGGGCTCGACAGCAACAGAGGCGGCAGCTTACATGGTTCGTCCAGGAGGGGGCCTCGGCAACAGGGGCGGCAGCATACACGGTTCGTCCAGTAGAGGGCCTTGACAACAGGGCTGGGCAGCAGCAGGGTGGCAGCTTACACGGTTCTTCCAGGAGGGGGGCCTCGGCAACAGGGTGGCAGCTTACACGGTTCGTCCAGTAGAAGGCCGCGACAACGGGCGTTTTAGGCGCTGCAGAACAGTAGTTACCAGTGTTCCTTTGCATAATACAGAGAGAAGTTACCTGGATGGCCCACGCGGTGGATGTGGTAATAGCTCACCTACGACTGGGACAGGTGCAGAAATACAACACAGCAATCAGCAAGGTCACACAATGCAAAACACACAATGCACAATAATATTAAAAATAATAATCTCATACAGTTTGAACTGGCAGTGAAGGCTGTTGTCACTAAATTTCATGTTAATGGGGTGTAACATATGTAGTATGTTAATTATGGGTGTAATTATTTAAAAAAAAATGCTTGCATCAAATTTGCTGTAGGCGCAAAAAAACCCTGGGTAACACTTTAGATTAAGGTACACATATTTACCTTTAACTAGCAGCTTATTAGCATGCAAATTAGTAACATACTAGCCATTTGTTAGTCAGTACACATTACTTATTAATACTTTATTCTGCATGAGTTTATTCTACCCATAGTAAACTATTAACATATAATTTCTCCAATATAAAGTCCTAATTACTGCTTATTCATAGTCAGTGAGCTATTTGTTGGATATGAATTGTGATCTTGATATGCTTTGGTTAGTATGGGCGTATAAGGCAGTAGTACAATAGGAACAGTTATTCTCCTTGAATAATATTTAGAAAAGATGGTGTATTCATAGGAACAAAACCCAAAACTACAACTGACTAATAGTGTCCAAATTATGTCTTTCATTGAGAATAACTGTTTCTGAGAATAACTGTTCCTGTTGTATTATCACCTTATAAGTCCCTTACTGAGCAAAGCCTATTGATATCATAATTCATATACAACAGCTAGCTTACTCACTATGAATACGCAGTAATTAGGAGTTTATACTTGAAAAAATCTAGTTAATAGTTTACTATGGGTAGAATAAGCTCATGTAGTATAAGGTATTAATAAGTGATTCGTAATGACTAACAAATGGCTAGTATGTTATTTATATGCATGGCAATAAGCAGCTAATTAATGGTGAATATGTGTACCTTGATTGATAAGCATTACCAAAACGGGTAATATAATTTAAATAACTCACCAAAAATGTTCCCGCAATGCATTCTGTAACATAAGCCTATAAAAGCAAAGACTCCTCTCAATGGTGCATTATTATTAGTAGATCAGAGCAGAGATACTGAATTTATTCCGAAGGAAATTATTATTTTTTAGTTTTTTTTGTTAGATTTTTTTTTTTTAAACTGAGCGATTGTGTTACACACAGGAGCATTAAAGCAGATGATAGCCTATAAAGATTTATCCTGTTGAACATGGTCAAAGCTTGGAACATAACAAGATAACACTGTCGGTAACTTGTCCCTAAATGTGTGAAGCAGGAACATGAATTCGAAACTGTTCAGCGCCTTACGAAGGGACACGCCCAACCCTTTGTCCCAACCCGGTTCTGATGTTATTCGCTCGAAAACACTGAGCAGTGATTCCCGACCTTTACTGGCAGCATTCACTGCACGGCTTTTGAAAATCCATTGGGTTGCGCTCCCAGAAACAATGTGAAAGGAGCGGTCTGCTTCCTCAAGCAAAGCTGTACACTTCGCTACATAACCGAGTGAAGAAGTTGTGGAACCCATCCAGCTCAGCAAAAAATAGCCTAGCGGGCTGGATAGCGTCCATCCCCTGAGCCAAAACTAGTTTTAGATTTAGTAGATTAGATAGTAAAATCTAAATCTAAATCTAGATAGTAGACTAGATTTAGTTTGTGCGCGCATAACAATGTATGAACTGTGCATGGGGGCATTTCTCCTTCACAAGGGCCTGAACACCACCCCTTTGTCCACTCATGCTACTTGCCCTGTCATATGTCTGGCAAATGAGCTTAGCGGACGGGTTGTATTTTTCAAGTTCTGTGAGAACAACTGATGTGTTTGCCTGAGCGTCCCGGTTTATGCTGACATCTGTAAAGCCAAGAAACCTCACACAGATAATACCTTTTTGGTTAACGTTACGGACAATAACGCTAAGCTGACATTTGCGAGAGATGTCAGAGGTATCAACCTGCACTGCTATGAAGGGCGCTACACTGATGTCAGCGTCCACCTCACTCTGTATCACATCGACTATGGACCTGATCAGCTCGTTTTGGATCGATTGATGTCCCTGTGAACACTGTGGATGTATCTAAGTGAGAAGCGAGCCCCTCGGCAATTTCGGCGAGTGAATGAACCAGCTCCATGTATTTGCCCCTGTTCACACTATTCAATTCAGTTTTATTTCTACAGCGCCTTTTACAATAGTATTGTCTCATGGCGCTTCACAGAAGGAGCACCCAAGAGCAACATGGGCAAGGAAAAACTCCCTTATGTTCAGTTAATCTAGGAAGAAACCTTGGGCAGATCCACGACTCAAGGGGCTAACCCAACTGCCAGGGGTCATGGAGAAAAATTACAATCAGTAGTAACCATGACAGACTATAAGTTGCCTATGGTTTAGCTAAGGTTCATAATAGTTCATAATAGAGTATACCCACACTACCCACAGATTCATCATGCCCATGAATTGCCAGTTCTTGTTTAGCTAACTATACAACCATGATGATTAGCTTCCTCATGATGTCCCTGTTTTAGCTACCTGACTGTTGTGCTGCTGGACACTAAGCGTAGCTTGACTGAGGGCCTGACCCTTACCAAACACCTTTAATTTCATGGTTGCAACTATGTGTGATTTAGATTTCTCGTGCTTCTCAATTGCCCTTCCCAAATTGATCAAATCAGAATATCTGCATGAAACCCAGCTCTCTCAAACAGCAAGCATGGCCAGCAAAACAGCTTTGCTGTTTGAGAGGGCAGCAGCAGCTGGCAATCCCTAGGTTTCAGTCAACCACTTGGTTTTAATAAAGTGTTGTTTATTGAACGTTCTGATTTTATATGTGTTTTTTTGAACAATTACAACATCTGGCGTAGGTCGCCCCTTCTTCTTTACCAGAAGTTGTTGCTCAAATGGCAACTTCATGAAATCGTTTTGCAAAAAAAAAATCAACGTTGTTCTCCATTGTGATAACTCTGGGTACTGTCACTAAAAGACTAAAGCCCTGAGCGGGTGTTTGAGCTTTCTCATCTGAAAAAATGTGCATATCTGATACTGATTGGTGAACAACTTTGAGCAGGTTTATTGGGCTGCCCACTCGCGATTTAGAGTGAAGTTTCGTGGAAGCCGGCTTTCGCCAGATTCTTTTCGTTTGTTGCATTGTACAGAGCCCAGTATGGCAGCCACATCTGATTGGTTGATTCTCCTAACTGTTTTCTCAATAGAAAAAGCAGGCGCTGAAGCCAAATGGGCGTTAACTAAACCTTGCTTCACTTGGCGACATCATAACAGTAGCCTACGTTCCCTATGGCTATTCTATGCCAGCGCAAGCTTGTACACGAGAAACAGTGTCTGTTTAAAATACAATGTACACGATACACGTATCTATATAGAACCTAGAATGCTTAGCTGCAGTATTTTATCAATGAATATAGATTTGTTTATTATTGTCACGATTTGTGACAATTCAGAGAAAGCCAGGATTCCCTTGGCTTCCATTATGAGTCGCCCCTTATATCATGAATTTCCCATATCTATCTATCTTCAACTTTGTTTGAAAGTGTTGGAAATGTGCAGTCTGAAGTGGTCTTTTGTTCTTGGTTTAATAGTAATTGAAAGCCTATGTCTATAATGTAGAATAATGTAAAGGCAGACATAAATGAAATAAGGAAAGACATAGGTAAAATACATTAGAGGACATAAATTTATATTCCATTATATCATAACTACATGAAATGAAGGACAAGAGAATACATTAAAGCAATTATAAACATAAACAAAAATGTACTAAATAAATAATTTAGTACGCTTTTTTACTCCATGACTTGTTTAGGCTATACACAAACTGTTCATGGGGTAGCATCAGTTGTATATTACAAGAAAGGATTTGCTTTCCTTTGAACATTTAATATCACATAAAAGTATAAATCATTCATTATAATTGGATTAGAATTGGATTATAACTAATTTAATTCATTTTAATTTAATGCCATTGAACTGTGTGACGCTTGCTGTTATCTCTAAAACAAGGAAATTCTGCATCTGTTTTGATTTGTTATATCAGTCTCAGGGTTCATAAAAATTACCACCCTTCTTCTAAAGATTTTAGACAGACTTTTTCTGATATCCTGAGTTTTGATCCCATATATCAAGGGATGAAGAAGTGGGGGTATTAAAATGAAATCTATTGACATTAATATATTAACCTCTTGAGGGAGAAAATAACTAATTCTGTTGTAGATTACAGAGAAGAGGATGGCAATAGAAAAATTTATGAATGTAATCAAATGAGGAGCACATGTCTGTATTGCTTTCTTTTGTGCACTCCTGGAGGCTCTTAAGCTAACAGATAATATCTTAATATAGGACAGAATTACAAGCAACAGAGGAAGAACAACAAGTACAATAACTAGACAAAGGCCATATAAATTGCCAATTACATCTTTTACACAAGATAGATTAACAACTGCTAGATTGTCACAAAAAAGCTTGTTTATGTTTTGACCACAAAGTGGAAGTCTAGAGGTCAAATACACTTGGAAAGACAGCAAAGATATTGGAATGAGATACACTACACCCAGAAGCACCTTCACTCGTAATGGTGTCATTATACAGTGATATTGAAGTGGTTTGCATATAGACACATAACGATCATACGCCATGCCAGCAAAAATTGCATAAGCACAACAGGCATAGACATTAATGAACAGTACCTGAATTAAGCACCCCTCTAAAGATATGTAGTTATTGTGTAGGAGAAGATTAGCCATAATCTTTGGACAGACTGCAGTACTTCCTATTAATCCATTAATTGCCAGGTTGAACAGAAATATGTACATAGGTTTGTGCAAACTTGAGTCAAAGTAGATCACTAATAAAATGGTAACATTAGATAAAACTGTGCTAACATAAAGCAACAGAGTGATGAACAACACCCCGTGATTTTTTGAACCTGGAGATCCATAGGCAGTGAAGAGTAAAGTAAAATTAGACATGGGCTCTGCTGGCAGAGAAAGAAGAAAGGAAGAAAAGTAATTAAAACACATTTCTACAGTAAATATAGAAAGGATTGTTTTGTAAATGAAAAAAATTGTGTAAATGTTGTATTAAATACGCTACCATGTTCAAACATGTCAAGGTTTTGCGGAGGAGAGTAACAGTGAAATCCCAGCTCATGCTTATATGCCATCTGTGGCCAGTGGGTTGGTATGCATTATTTATATATTTTTAGTCAGTCCCAAAAGAAAGGCTATGCAGCAAGCTTTAGGAGTAGGGGCTTAAATTATAAAAAGGGGTATTTATTTAGCTTTCATTGTATAAAAGCTGGACAATCATTGAATCATTCAGTAAATATCTATGTTGCAAATGGAGGGTAGGATATTAGTTTTTATAATACCTTCAGTGTATCCTTTTGCAAATGGAAGTGCATTGCAATTAGATTTTGTTGACAAGCAAAACAAACCAAATCTAGCCAAAGATGGATGCAAAATAATTTTACCAGCTGTTGAAAAATTCAGTTTGCTAATAATTGTTGTCAGAAATCTGTGTCTAAGGCAGCCTTTTATCTGAAAGGTCAGATTTCACATTTGCATAGACGTATGATGGTAACAGGGGTGACATCCATGGGAAATAGAAACGTCATATTAGACCTATTAAAAACGTGTTTTTATTAATGTCACAACTCTACCAATGAACAACATAGTTACATTGGAAGCAAAATATTACACTACTTTGTAAAAAAGCAAGAGCACTATACCCGGAACAATGTGACACCTGTTCTGGGCCTTTTCCATGAAGTCAGCCCTGCAAAAAAATATTTTCACAAAAAAAAAAGCCAAAATGACCAATCAAATCTCCCTTTAATGATTATTAAATACATACACAGTGTTATATGTTGACCAAGCCCATTCTTTCATCTTTATTTGTCTTTTAAAAATTTAATTTGCTCTATGTCTGGCATTAATACAAATTGATGTTAGGTTTTATTTGACCCCAAAATTACTACTTTTGAAAAGAATCCTAAATAGGTACCAATGTACAATATAAATATGTTGAGCATATCAACAATTTCCATCCCAAAATATATTATACAGCATATATCCATAACAGGGTTGACCTAATCAATTCAAATCAAATTATATTTATGCAGTGCCTTTTACAAGTAGTAGTAGTATTGTCTCATGGCACTTTACAACAAGGAGCACCCAAGAGCAACAGGACCAAGGAAAAAGGTCATAAGGCCTCAGGGAAGGAGAGTTGGTCCAAGCATGGGCGTCTAGGAAGGACCTCTAGGATGGCGAGTTGGTCTTGGCATAGGCCTCCTGTAATGTTGGTTGCAGTTCACTCAGGTGATGAAGGTGACTGGAGTCTGCCAGAGGGAGGCAGGAGTGACACTTAGCTGAGATGACTGTGGTGTAGATGGACAGAGGAAGCAAATGAGTAAAGCCTGGCTCACACTTCACTGTTTCTATGTGTCATTTTTGCATACATTTATACATGACACATGAGAGGTTTGTGGCGACATTAGGCTATAGCAGCATAATTAAGGTATGGTGCATGGCAATCCAACACTACTGCAGGGAAGGTCAGTGGCCACCTTGCCTCGCAGCTGGGGGAACAGCAGAGGCAGTCCCTCTCTGAGGAGTGATGATGAGGAGTGATGACTTACCGTGCACCAGGCTGCTAATATTGTTGTTTTGTTGTTCCTCATATTTTAAAGCGTTACCATTAATTGTCTATCATGTTAGCTAGTATCACCTACGTTTTTGTAATTTGTTTGTTCATTTAGGCATTTTTGCTTGCAGGCATACCTAGAGTCTGCATAACAGGACATGGGTGGAGTCACCTAAGCATTATTAATGTCAGTTCTTATTATTTATGTATTTAATCTGTTTATGAATTGTAAAGTATGATGTTAATATGTTGTGTAGTCTATTAAATTTCTTTCTTCCTAAGTATTGCCTGTATTTATATTAAAAAGTGACACTGTTATCTAGTATTATTATCATATTGTAACTCCGAGGGTTACTAACTTAAAGAATGGATGGATGAAGATGGAAGTACAGGGTAATTCAAAGCCAGGAGGTCAGGTTTAAACTTTACACACTAGGCAAATGGAGGTAGGAGGTGTCCCAACAAAAACAACAAACCTGAACTACTACAATAAATAATGCTACAACTGTACTTGTCGTGTGGGTCTAGCCCTCCCGTACTAGTTAGTCCTCCCAACTCACAACACAACTGACAGAGATGTACATAAACAAAGTTTATTTACAGACACATAGCCAAGGTAGCAGAGGCAACAGCACAGTACACTTTCCGTACCTTCCCTGAGTACAAAGATGAGCGTTTAAGGTCACAAACCAGTGTCACATCAATCCACAGCACACAGGAGATTCACACAAGTGCAGACAAGAAACCAATACATCATATAATAAGACCATAATCACCCAAAATAGCACACATCAGAAATGTCAATCAACTAGTCCTCAGTTCAGGCTTAGTCCAGTGTAGCCAGTGCTGCAACCCCACCAGTCCTGGGGCCACGTGGGAAGGAAAGAAGAAAAGTTCGTCCTGGTCGGCTCCCCGTCTGCCGACCAGGAAGTCACATAAAAGGTCCACACTCCGATGGCTGCCTGCTGGAGCCCGTCTGGCCTGTACCGCTCAGCCTTTAGCTGCAACTTGGGAGCGTGGTCTCAGAGCACATGTGCAGTCGCAATAGTTGAGCGTGATGTTCTCTCCAGCGCCCTGCTGCAGTCAGGCTCCTGCGCTCCATGTGCTGTCCTGGTCTTCTCTCTTCTCCATACTGATTGTAAGCAGACTTAAATATGATCAGCCCATTCTCTCAATTGGCCCTGGCCTTGGAACCCAGAGCCAATCAGGCCTCACATGCCAATAAAGCCCCATCCTAGTTCCGAGGCCAGTCATTGGCTACTGCCACAGAACAGAGAGCCAATCACCTGCACTCCACAGTCCTAACCTGGCACTCTTGCCATTGGCTCAACAACTCATGTCCACAGCCAATAGCTATACAAATGTCAAGTCAAATTCAAACAAACATATTGCATCAAAAAGTTCAAAAGCATCTTGGCAGTCTTCAGTCCACTGGATCCTAGCCATCTTTGTTCCCGTGGTACCTTGGAGGAGCTTATGCAGTGGTGCTGCAATGCCAGAAAACCCAGAAATAAAACGGCGATAATAGCCGACAAACCCAAGGAAGGCACGCACTTCTTTTACCGTCTTAGGGGTAGCCCATTGTTGTACCGCGGACACCTTCTCCGGGTCTGTCGCTACACCATGCTGACTCACCACGTGGCCCAGGTAATGGACCGACCGCTGAAAGAAGAGGCTCTTCTTTGGATTCAGCTTCAGCCCATGCTGGTGTAAGCACTCAAACACCTGCTCCAAATGCAGCAAATGAGAGTCATAATCAGCAGAATATACAATTACATCATCAAGATAAATCATCAAGAATTCATTGACCTGACCCCCCAAACACCGCTGCATCAGGCGCTGGAACGTTGCCGGCCCATTACAAAGTCCAAAGGGCATCCGTTCGAACTGGTATAGCCCCATTGGGGTTGTAAACGCTGTCTTCTCTTTATCATCGGGGTGCACCTCCACTTGCCAGTACCCACTGGCAAGATCTAGAGTGGAGTACCAGGCTGCTTTTCTCAGCCCTGTCAATGACTCCTCTATACGTGGAAGGGGGTAGGCATCCTTATGAGTCACAGAATTAAGTTTACGGTAGTCTACACAAAATCGCAACCCACCATTTTTTTTCCGGACCAGAACAACTGGAGCCGCCCATGGACTGGCACTCTCTGTGATGACCCCCCCATCTAGCATCCCCTGTATCAGAGTCCGCAATTCTGGATACAGAGTGGGCGGAACAGGGCGGTAACGTTCACGGACCGGTGGTGCGTTTCCAGTATGTATCTGGTGGAGCACGGCACTGGTCTTACCATAATCCTCATCATGAGCAGCAAACACTGGGCTCCATTTCCGTAACAACTCATCCAGTCTGGACTGCTGCTCCTGGGTCAAGCCCTCTCCCTGAAACAATGACACAAACTCACTGGCCCCAGGGTCAGCATTCACTACTTGGACATCGACCTCAATAGTATTGGTCCCCGTCTGTCGCAACACCAGTTGTCTCTGTGGGCTTATGTCCTGCTGGCTGATTCCTGTAACCTTAGCCAAAGGCTTCCGGGCCGGTAATGTTATAGGGTAGGGATGGGGGTTACATACCCTGAGGGGCACCTTACCCCCCTTCATGTGTAGGACTGCCCGTCCAATTCTCCACTCTTGGACATCTCCGCCCAAATCTTCAACCAAAACACAGGTTTCTGGTACCCCTGTTGCTTGCGGTACTTGAGCCCAGACTAGCATCTCCGTCTCTGGCTGCAGTTGGACAACGGCAATTCTAGAGAGCCGAGCAGTGCCTTGGAAGTCTTCCATCTCTCCAATGGCCTGTATTCGTCGACACACACTGAAAGCTTTGTCCCAGGCAGCCCCATGACTTGATGGAATGGTGGACTTAAATGCAGTCAGCCCTGGGTGGCCCCCCTGAAACAGAGCCTCCCAACAGTGATTAATAACATTCATGCCCAAGATGGCTCGGTTTGACTGCAGACAATCATCCTCCACAATAATAACTCCCTTAGCTGGTACTGATATCCCCCCTACCTCAAAATCAAGAATTGCATAACCAACATATGGCAATTTCAGGCCATTGGCAGCTTTGAGAGTTAGCCATGAGATGTCATTTATACTACAAACTTGTTCATTCTGAAAATAATGCCTAAATAAAGAATTACTAAAAAGTGTTACCTGGGAGCCAGTGTCCAAAACACATGGGACTGAGTGTCCTTGGACCTTGACCTCAACCTCTGGACATCCACCTAATAATGCGGGCTTCAATGGGGTCTCCGTCTGTGTCCCTTCCTCAGCCACCCGCCCAACGGTGGCCGAGGACATCAAAAACCCTGATTAGAGAGGGGCACTGTCTCTGCATGTGGCTTACACGGCCACATTGCAAGCAAATGGGCCGGCCTTGGTCGTCCCATCGAGGAGTACGATTAGCTCTTCTCTGCTCCCGAGGTCGTGCATCCACCCTTCCTGCTTGTCTTGAAGACCCCTGGGGCTGCTGGCTGCAAAATCTTTGGAGCTGCTGTTTAATCTCACCCAAGAGGTCACCTTTCAAGGTGGACATGTGTTCTCGTACCTCTGCCATTACCTCTGACCTCAAGGCTTCTTTGAGGCTCTGCCAGTCTGCAACCGAACTTCTAGTATGTGGTCTTGCTGCTGCAGCCACGCGCTGGATGTTACCCTCCTCCTCGGATAATGTGCTGTGGACTTCCCTGGTATGCACTTCAGGGGTCTGCAGTTCGTGTTCCACCGCCTTAGCTTCCTTACACAGGTCTACAAAGGTCATAAGCTCAGCCCGGCGGAGAAGGTGTTGCAGTTCTATCTGTATTGGGCCTGGCAGCAAACCCAGCCTCAGCTGTGACCTCAAGTTCTCGTCAATGGCTTCTGGGTCCAACGTCTCTTTTTGAGACCACTGATATAAACATTCACGGAGGCGGAGGATATAAGCACTAACCCCCTCCCCAGGCTTCTGTTTACAGCTAAAAAACTGCGTCCGTAACTGTGCTGCTGTCGTCTTCTCCCCATAGAGACCCTGTAGTTCTTGCAAGATATCCTCCGCAGTCCTTCGTTTGGCCTCTTGGAACCCAGAGCCAATCAGGCCTCACATGCCAATAAAGCCCCATCCTAGTTCCGAGGCCAGTCATTGGCTACTGCCACAGAACAGAGAGCCAATCACCTGCACTCCACAGTCCTAACCTGGCACTCTTGCCATTGGCTCAACAACTCATGTCCACAGCCAATAGCTATACAAATGTCAAGACAAATTCAAACAAACATATTGCATCAAAAAGTCCACATTAGAAAACATTACACATTTCCATATCCCTGACATACTCACACACTCAGCACAACACTATAACATGTGTCTCACTCAAATCACTCTTCTCATCTCTGACTAAACTAAGTGAACATCTTAGAATTAATAGCCCCTTAATCAATATATACCTACCTATTATTAATAATAACCCTTATTATTACCGCCCAGACACCTCCCCACAATCAAAACTAGGGATGCACCAATCCGATATTTGGATCAGATATCGGTCCCGATAAAAATACTTGGATTGGGTATTGGAAAAATTAGCCATTCCATAGGCCGATCCGTTTCCTAAATGTTAGGACCGCAACAATCCCATTACGCCTCTGTGCGCTCAGCTGGCTTGCGAAGAATAGACACTATAGCACGTCAATAAGGTCTAGCTGCGAGGTGTGAAAACACATTTTCTATAGCTATTATAAGTGCTATTAATAAAATGATCATAAAGTTATAATAAAGTTATAATAATAATACTTTTGCAGCAATCATTATACAGAAATAACATTCTTTTAAAGAACATTAGGAAGGTCCATTCAATGTGAATGAAACCTCCAGCAGCATTCTGGAAAGCCATTTAATAATTTCTGATAACCGCACACCTATGAAGTAATTCCACTTTTCTGGTCATATAACACTTGTGTGGTGTACGGTGAAGCTTAAATGAAGTGTCACCATATCAACCATCCCATTTAGAACTATTATCAGCAGTTTATGTAACTTCTGATTGCAATGATGTTTGGCGGAAAGAAGCAGCTTTGCAAATGAGCCTGTATTAGCTGTCAAAACGTGCAAGTCGTTAGCAAAACCACTAAACTGCTCAACTTTGTTTTGTTTTGTCTGTTTTCAATATTAACATTCAAATTCGCATTGAGCGTGAGCTTTCAAAAAAGTGGGTTTTGTTGGAGGTGTGGGCATTATGACCCTAATAGCACATAACAGCACCACCATTTCAGTTTCAAGCGTTTATGGGTTGAAAGTTGCGCAGTCAGTTTTGCATGTCCACACAGATGTGAACTTTCAACTGGAAGAGGGTTGAATTAAACAGAATTGAATGGAAAGGACTCAGACCCAAGCTTTTAGCTAAACATACTAGCCTAGAAATCTAGGCTATGCAGTTCTGCTATTCAGGTACCTATAGAAACCAACCAGTGTCAGAAGCTGTTCTCCCAGGTTTGGTCGGACCAATCACATTGCTATATACTTGTAAAGAGTCGCCAGACATACCCTAGCGGTACCTTATCAGGCTAACTACTGCCTGCAGAGGAAGTTTGAAAGACAACCACTGATTCCGCCCCTTGGATTGAGCCTGGTCTATCATTCATAGCCAAACTATACATTTTTAAGTTATAGTCTGGCTTGTCATGTTATCAACACATCTCACTAACCCACAAACACAGCTTTGTCATGTGCTCCTTTGGCTTAGTTTGTGTGTGTGTGTGTGCGTGTGTGTGTGTTTTGCTAAGCAATAAAATTTACACTGAGGACTTCTCTGGAATATTCCGTGGCAACCTGAGACGCTGCGCTATAAAAATAGCTTAACTAATCTTCTGTGAAAAAGTAACAACCTGAGGATGTTAAGGTAAAACTGTTAAACACTTTATTGTCATCACTTTCTCATACTACTGGATACAACTTTTGTGCACATATTTCTTCATTCTGTCATTTAGTCCTTGTCTTCCCAGTAAGCGATGAACAAAGTCAAATACATCCATAATTTTGATAGCTTACAAGGGAATATATGACAACAGATTTGTGTTTGTTGTACTGTTGACATTACTGTATCCTTTACGTTTACCTTTACATTACTGTATGATTATCTCTAATGTTGTGTTGATATACATAATATGTACTGAGAGGAGTTTACACAAGCCTTTGTACATACTAATTTGTAATTTAGCATGCATAAACATATATGGGGGTTCTGGATTAACACCTTTTGTGCTAGTTAAAATTGTTTCTGGTAATTTTCAAATATCAAAAAGTGCATGTCTTATTCAGATATTCTATGTGGTAACATATGGAGGCTGTGAGATAATGAACTTGGTGGTAATGGCTTATGATAGATATGTTTCCATATGCTTCCCTCTTCAGTATGAAAAAATAATTGGTGGTATATATTGTTGGTAAATTTTTACGAATGAATATCTCCTTAAAACTTCCCCAGCATAACAATTTATTTCTCCTTCATTATCATTGGCTAGCACAGTTTTTTCTGACTCTCTCTGTCTTTCAACAGGACCCTGTTCTACAGATCTTAGAATTCCATATGTATCAATGCCACACTATACTGTGCTGCTTGAAATAATTTGGTGCTGTGCAATTAGCCTACCAGTTTTTTGTTGTGGTTTTTTGTCATCATTTGGTCATATTATCTGTTTTTCAGCTAAGTCACTAGAAAAAACAATCATCATTTGCAAAAGAAATGACTATATTTCATGTCTTCATTGAAAAATATCTATGGCCTTGTGTTGGGTTCTAAACCAAGAGAACCTTTGGGACTAATCACTGCTTGAGCCTCTATATGACCCCTATAAGACTAAACATAAGTTTGTTTGTTATAGCATGAAAGTATGAAATAGATTTTTCTGATCTGTCAACTTCACTCCACCACTGCCAACCTACCCCCCAAGTAGCATACACACCCAAGTTGTAAAATATGGACAGTGTTTCTCCTCCAGGGTAATTTGTAACATTCTGGCAGCTAAATTCCATTTTTACAAGATTCTAGGCAGAGATTTGCTTGAATACCCCAAAATACTGTTATCATAACTGTTGCTCATACATTCTCTGAATTAACTGACAACAGCACTGACTATACAAGCTACTATACTATGACAAATCATGCTAATATCATTGCTATCAGTTAACTCACCGCCAGGTTTAGTTACAGATGGCTAAATGGAAAATAATCCAACTTTGGGAGTTTTATTTTTCTTCCTTTTCCTCTTTTGCATCTTCACTTTTACTTTTAACATGTCTCTACCCATAAATGCAACCAGACAAGTCTTCATGGTCTAGGGTAGTCTGTGTACACTTGCAAGCAGTCTTCAAAATTTTTCCTATAGTGCACTGCATCTTGGGCAAATTACAATATTTTTTTCTCATTAAATATAAAAAGAACATTATTATTTAACTAACACGCTAATACTTAACTTACCTAACTTCCTTATCACATTTTAAAATAGATTTAGCAATTGTATTAGTTTATGAGTAAAGACACCATGATTGTACTGCTTACCTACAATGATAGAAATATATATTTTGGTCTCACTAACAAAGTTGCCCTTGAATCATTTCTATACACCCAATGGACTAAAGGCTGCGAGTGCAATGTTGACAGTGAGGATGACAAATCAGGTTGCCGTGAAAAGTGGGGGTGTCATGTTCACTTGGCCTGGGTGGTAGTACAAAGTACAATATGTAGTTTTATGTTTTGTTCCTATGAGTAGACCACCAAAGTAGGGGAGAATAAATGTTACTTTTAAGCTCCATAATGAGCAAAGCCTATTTGGATCATAATGGCTACTAAATTGTTAATTTAGTTAATGGTGTACTGTGGGACAGAACACGATCTTGCAGGATAAGGTATTAATAAATTATTTGCAATAACTAACAAACAGCTAGAAAGTCTTTAGGTTAAATATGATGAATTTTGTAGGCTCTAGAGCATTTTGCAACACATGTTAACTGATGTTGTCAGATGTGCATTGGTTAAAGCATAGAGTATGAAGAATTTTGTGAACATTATGAAGACAAGGGGCAATAACTGCCACTTAAGTCCTACTGCTTAAACTTCTCAGATGTTGTCGAATTGGATATGTGTTCAGTGGTATTTATCGCTGGAGTAAAACTGTATTGGCTGCAGCTCTGCAGTTAAACCCTTTCTCTCCTCCTTGGCACTTGATGTAATATGCTGCCATCCAGTGGCAGGCACTAAGATAAGGTTGCCTGTAAGCAGTGCTGCTGCATAACCCCACCAGAGAGTACCACTATCACCACAACTGCAGTTTTGCACCAGCCTAAAGGTACAGCTATTAAAAATTGATGTGTATGTGTAAAGAAACATCTTATTATAGGCTAGCCTATAACTGGGGCATTTAGGACAGAGAGGAAGAGGACCAAGAGGAAACAGTGTTTGTTCCTTCTCTGTCTCTGATGAGAGAATTTAAAATGTCAACTCTATTTTGAATAACCAGATAAAGCTACACTATCATTTGCTCATTCGCCTAGCTTTCCCAGAAGAAAATGTGAACAGTAATTACCACCTCAGTTCCAAAAAAGTTAAGATGTGGTGAATACACGACAGTGCACTTGTACACATCTACTCGGCCTATCTCAAAGAGCTTATGTCCAGATAAGACTGAGGTACCTCTGGGCCATGCCTAAATATGATCTCTTTTTTGCATACAGTTTTACAGCATTTGTGACTGGTGTAGGTTTATAGAAAGAGGATATTCTATGTTTTTCTGAAGCCATTTTCATCAGTGGTGACTGGTGGTCACAAAAATAGGGGAGGACGGTGTAAAGTGGTCAGGTGGGTGGGTGAATGAGCAGGTAAATGTGAGTATATGGGATGGGTGGATTGTTGAGAGAGAGAGAGAATTACAAAACCAAAAGGGTGTCTTGGTGCTTGCTCTTAGTTTGTTCTTTGTTTTAAATTTTTTTTTTTTTTTTTGAGGACACATGTCAGCATGGGAAAGACCATACAGTGCAATGAGTACAGTTTGTTTGTGGTAATGTCAGTTGTCTTTTGTGCTTTACACTGCAATATTCTGAAAGTGGCAGAAATGATTTTGAAACACAGAAGACTCAGAAAAAACTCCTGCACACTGGCTATAAGAAACACAGAAGACTGCAACGGCTCTGCAAACTCTCTATAGTTGCCCTTGTTATCTGAATTTGGCCCCTCATCCTGTCCCCTAAATGCCAGCTCCTGCATGCCCAAATACGCCGTAGCATCAATCAAATGCTTCAGTGTATCCCTATTACGACGCACTTTAGCATTGTGCTGTCACTTGTGACCGGGCACCCTCGTCCACAAGTTGATCAACGGGCACGCTACCTAGCACTTTTACGCGAATAGCTGCACCAACGTGGTAGTTGCACTTGTCGTGACGCTTGGTGGCCCTGTCCAAATTTGTAAGGTCACTAAATCCCTTCACAGACCATGTTTGAGATTTCCCTACCAACAGACAAGGCCAGCATAGACGACTAGTGGTAACACTAGCAGTTAGCCATGGGTACCTTTCATACCATGTGGTGTTAAGCACACTGACCTTACCATTCGGTTTTTCAATGTCAATTTTTGGGGCTGGTCTCCCCTCTGTTTTCACCTTCTTATCGTCCTCAAGTGTGTGAAATGGTTTTTTCCGTCCTTTTTTTTATTGACACAACAAAGCAAAACTCAACAAAGTTTCAAACTCTCCGCCGTCCGCACCTTTATGAATGACAGGTCTGTCGATAATGTCAGTAGTACAAGACCTTGTGTGTCACCCCGTCAACCCACCCTTTCATTCAGATTGGGCCCATTGACGAATGTGGCTCCGGTGATTGGCTGATTGATGACAGACGAGCATTTTGAACTGACCCGCCCAAAGGGAGGACGTTTCTCCCTTTTTGCCATTCACTCAATGTTAAAAGAGGAGCCCGCGAATCGCCCGGGTTCGGAGTGCTTATAATGGATGTCAATGAGGGAGTAAGGGAGGATGATATTTTGGTGACTGCTTTCTGTTTTCGAAGTGATAAAATAGAATTATTTCAGCTGTTTTGATATGTTTTTGCATGTTTATCTATTAAATATCTGTGATTTTTTAATAAATTTCTCCTGGAAGTTCTTTCTTTAAAAATTTAAGGGAGGAGTCGCCTCTGATTTTCATTGCAGACTAAATTTAGTCAGAAAGATCTTGGTCACCCAATATTGTAAGACCCGGTTACCCAACTCGCCACTCGAAGAGCATCCACACACTCCTGTCCCCCCTTTTCCCTAAATAAACTGTACTTTACGTGACGCATTTGGGTCCAACTCGCTCTGTTCCGTGACAGAACGATCTGACCAATACTGTAATTAGTAATGAATACCTCCATCTTTACTTTTGAAAGGCTTGGCTTCTCTGTAATGGTCTTCTATACATTTGTCATTGTTACATATGTCATTGTTCACAGTTAATTACATTTGAAATGTTCACTGGTGGCACCCTTGCATTTTAGCATTACTTAATTTCTATAGCCTTTTAGTGCTCTTGCCCTTACTTTATTGATATGTTTTTGCTGAGTTGTCAACATTGAACATATGAACAAATATTCCATCAAAAACAACACAATTAATCTGTTTTGACGAATATCTTGAATTTTCTCGTCATAACATTAGCCTACGTTCCCTATTGCTATTCTATGCCAGCGCAAGCTTGTACACGAGAAAATGTGGGAAAAATGTAACTGTGTTATAGTTATATGTTATAACTGTAATTTTAATCAGTGCATTTTATACTTGTACACGGTATGTATAACACAATGTACATGATACACGTATCTATATAGAACCTAGAATGCTTAGCTACAGTATTTTATCAATGAATATAGATTTGTTTATTATTGTCACGATTTGTGACAATTCAGAGAAAGCCAGGATTCCCTTGGCTTCCATTATGAGTCGCCCCTTATATCTTGAATTTCCCATATCTACCTATCTATCTATCTATATATCTATCTATCTAACTATATTCAACTTTGTTTGAAAGTGTTGGAAATGTGCAGTCTGAAGTGGTCTCTTGTTCTTGGTTTAATTATATATTAATTGAAAGCCTATGTGTATAATGTAGAATAATGTCAAGGCAGATATAAATGAAATAAGGAAAGATATAGGTAAAATCCATTAGAGTATATTAATTTATATTCCATTATATCACAACTACATGAAATGAAGGACAAGAGAATACATTAAAGCAATTGCAAGATTTGCTTTCCTTTGAACATTTAACATCACATAAAAGTATAGGTCATTCATTATAATTGGATTATAACTAATTTAATTCATTTTAATTTAATGCCGTTTGTCTGAGGTGCAGAGCAGACATTCTAATAATGAAATATTAACATATTTTGAATTGTGTGATGCTTGCTGTTTTATATCAGTCTCAGGGTTCATAAAAATTACCACCCTTCTTCTAAAGATTTTAGACAGACTTTTTCTGATATCCTGAGTTTTGATCCCATATATCAACGAATGAAGAAGTGGGGGTATTAAAATGAAATCTATTGACGTTAATATATTAACCTCTTGAGGGAGAAAATAAATAATTCTGTTGTAGATTACAGAGAAGAGGATGGGAATAGAAAAAATTATGAATGTAATCAAATGAGGAGCGCATGTCTGTATTGCTTTCTTTTGTGCACTCCTGGAGGCTCTTAAGCTAACAGATAATATCTTAATATAGGACAGAATTAAAAGCAACAGAGGAAGAACAAGTACAAAAACTAGACAAAGGCCATATAAATTGCCAATTGCATCTTTTACACAAGATAGATTAACAACTGCTAGATTGTCACAAAAAGCTTGTTTATGTTTTGACCACAAAGAGGAAGTCTAGAGGTCAAATACACTTGGAAAGGCAGCTTTACTTGTATTCCCTTTTCTTTTTTTAGCTAATTATGATCTCAGCTGTATCATAGCCAGCATAGCAGACATACAGGTGTTGCTTGTGTTCTGCTTCGTCATGTGTATTTTTTTCAGTGATTTTTGGCCATCCACCCTCGGGACACCAAACCACCAGCCCATGTGAAACTCACTGAGTTTGTAGGTCCACTAAACATGTAGTAGCTTTTTTAGTTTGCGATTCCCGGGACACTGACATACCAGTGAGGGACTGCCTCTGCTGTTGCCCCCAGTTGTGAGGCATGGTGGCCACTGACCATCCCTGCAGTAGTGCTGGGTTGCCATGCATCGTACCTTAGTTAGCCTCTTTTAGCCTTAATTAGCCTCTCTTACCCTACCTCTCTCTTTATATATATATAATTACACATATGATCACTGATGTGTGAGCCTGGCCTAACTCATTTGCTTCCTCTGTACACAATCATCTCTCCTAAGTGTCATCTCTGCCTCCTTCCGGCAGACTCCTGTCACCTTCCATTCCTAAGTGGACTGCAACCAACACTACAGGAGACCTATGCCAGGACCAACTCTCCATCCTAGATGCCCTTCTTAGACACCCTTGCCAGGCCCAACTCCCCTTCCCTGAGGCTTTGTGACTGACCCCCCCTCACAATGATACTGTCAAATGAACCAGTATTGTTACCCCCCATGATTAATCTCACTCCTTGACTTTAACACTTTGTCTGGCTGCTACTACTACACTGTCTAGCCATAATTCTTGATAACCACCTATGGATTGACTACCATGTAATGTTATGGGATGATACTCTGGAACTATTATGATCCTTAGCTAAAACCATGGACAACTTGTAGTCTATCATGGTTACTACTGATTGTACTTTTCCTGCATGACCCCTGGCAGTTGGGTTAGCCCCTTGAGTCATGGATCTGCCCAAGTCCCCCCCCCCAGAACACAAGTTGGATGGACACACTTTTCATGGAATAACTCAAGAGCTCAAGGGCCCCAACCAACGAAATTGGTAAATAGATCTCAAAGAGCTGCATCCAACTAGCCCTCAATTACCCATGTGTGGTGTAGCGCCACCTATTGACAGACAAAAAATGTAAAAGCCAAGCATTTTGGAAACGTTCTTTGTGAAATTATTTCTGTCAACGATTCCCAGGACACTGAAACACTGGTTCACTTAAAAATCTGTGGGCATGGATTCTCAGTGGGCTTGTAGTGCGTAAGCTATTTTGGACCCGCAAGACAGGTTGGTCAGACATAGTTTTTGCAAAATAACTCGAGAACTGCGGCACACTAACTGTCAAAATTTTAGTGGTATGTAGGTCTCAAAAAGCCACATCCAACAAGCCCTCTGTCATGCCTGCCTGTCAGTTTCACCCGGTTTCTCCCTGATCACTTGCCCCTCCCACTCACTCACGTTTCCTGATTGAATTATTACATGCTCACCTGTTGCTGGTTACCTGCTGTGTATTTGAACCCCTGTTTCCCAGTGTTCCTCGTCAGGTCGTCTGCGAACCTTCAGCGATACGCTCGGCAAGCATTACGACCCTGGCTCCTGTTTCCGTTCCTGAAACCTGTTCCCCGAAGTGACCTGTGTTTCCTGTTATCCGCCTGTTCCTGTGTCTTCGTCCTGTTTTCTCGCCTGTCCCTGTCCTCTGCTTTCCGTGTCCAAACCAACTGCCTTTCTGCTGACGACCTCAGACCGTTTTGACCTGTGCTCAGCTCTCCTGCCCCTGGTATCGACCTCTGCCTTTCCTCGAACTATGCTCTGCTCTCCAGCCCCGGCTTCTGACGTCCGCCTGCCCACGACCCACGCTCTGCTCCACAGCCCCGGCTTCTGACCTCCGCCTGCCCATGACCTACGCTCTGCTCTCCAGCTCCGGCTCCTGACCTGCTGCCTGCCCACGACCTACGCTCTGCTCCCCAGACCCGGTTACCCAACTCGCCACTCGAAGAGCATCCACACACTCCTTTCCCCCCTTTTCCCTAAATAAACTGTACTTTACGTGACGCATTTGGGTCCAACTCGCTCTGTTCCGTGACAGAACGATCTGACCAGTTCCACGTTTTCCAGCTCCACGGCATTCCGAGAGACATTGGGCCCTATCATGCCGCGGCGCACTGTGCATTCGCGACATGCAAATGGTGTCATTACTATTCTGTGCCAGTGCATCGTTCATTTTTTCCAGCAAAAAATCACGTTGTCTAGATAGCAGATGACACAGCGCCGTCACAGGTGTGTCAGCGAAAAGAAGAGGTGTGGTCTGGCGCAAAGCGTGCCAGATGCTATTTTAAGGACGCAAAAATTAAATCCGCCAGTGACCAACAAAACCTTGGTCTGTCGTCAGTTGCACATTGCTGAAAAGCTTTTTTAGGGGCGCACAGCGCTTGGGAATATGAAAGCGTGCACAATGCGCGCGCACCCTGCTTCTCTCATCAGCAGGAGCACGCAACAGGGTTTATACAAAAGTTTTTCATGTGGAGAAAAAAATTATGAAGTCCCTGGAAATATGAAATATATCATCATTGTACCGCTTTCGGCACTGTTCGGATGTTCTCTTTTTGCCAAAAGTGGAGGACACAACTGAGAATATTTCCTCCCATACTTCCTTGACCGTGGAGGTTTGGGGCGATTCTTTCCATCCCCAAAGATCACCTGTTCTTGCGCTTTTACCTCACGCACTAGCAGATCGGTGTCCTCCATCAAAAAACGCTCCTGTCTTCCGGGTAAATTCGCCATCGTAATAGCAAAAAAATGCGCCGCTGGCTTTTAAAGGGAACGAGAGTATAAATCCTGATCGGTTAATTGTATGTTACGCCCAAAACACACCCATGACTAATGAAGTACTTTAAGACCAACCCTTTTGAACCATGCGCCTGATGCAATGTTCGCTTTTCCCGCTGTCAAAATACTAAATTGTGTCGGGAACGCCCCCAAAGCAACTTGCGCGCCAGACTTTAGACAATGCGCATATGATCGTGAAAATAGAGCCCATTGTCTCAGATCGCGGCCCTCAGTTTGCCTCCCAGTTCTGGAAGGAATTCTACCACCTACTGGGAGTCACGGTGAGCCTAACTTCTGGGTTCCACCCCCAATCCAACGGCCAGACTGAGCGTATTAACCAGGAGCTGGAGAAGACCCTCTGATGTATGGCATCCCGCAGTCCTACCACCTGGGTCCAACAACTGGTTTGAGTCGAATACGCCCACAATTCCCTCGCCTGCTCTGCCACTGGAATGTCCCCCTTTCAGTGTGTCTATGGCTATCAACCACCCCTGTTTCCAAGTGAAGGCAATTAGTTTTGTAGTAATAATTGCAGACTGGTGGCAGACTCCGGAACTTCAGGAAACAGGTTTAATCGTTACAATGGCGTACGTCAAGGGAGACATAAGGTTTTCAGCCCGAAAGCATCCACCATTAAATCTAACTTAAACAATGAAAGTGTTCTACTTAAATACACTTAACTGATAGGAGTTGCATACAGTAAGCATACAGTTGAAGTACAATAGAATGAAAGGTGATTGGTTCTTTACCTGGCGCCATTGTGTCTAATGGCCCAAGGACACACCTACGGCAATTAGCATTATGAAGTGGCTATCCAGTTGTATGTAGACACCAAGACTCAGAAATATTACTTATGGATTGTCCTGACCGGTCATACACTTTGACTATTGTACTCCTTGTACTGAGACAATAAAGATGATACCAAACATGAATAGATTCACATTTCATAACATACAGATATACATCCCAAATCTATCTGAGCCAAGTTTGTCTTTGCAGTGTAAACATGAACAAAAGGTTCTCCTAAGCCACAGGGGTACCAGCAGTTAATTTACATTGATCACCAGGGGAGGATGATCCCTATTGTTTCAGTGCCATGCCAAATGGTGGTGGCTTCCTGGCCGTCTGAGGCAGAATACACTTCTAAAATTATTGCTATCAATTCCCCTTTTTCAAGTCAGAATGACTTGACTTTTAACATTACAAAAATCCGAATGAGTATCAAAATTACATCCAGGAGTGGAATAATTTCATACAATGGTTCCATTACATTCAAAACTCTGTTCATGTTGATTATGGCGTGTGTGACGTCTAGGTCGTGGGAGCACATGAGAGATCATGGGATAACTGTAGCAACAACAACAGATGAGAGCAAATACAGAGATCAGAATCATACCCAGGGATCCTAAAATCATAAGAACATATCGAGTCCATCCTCCCAGAGAGTCCAGGAATTCCTCCGCCCTGTGTTGCCATGACACCGAAAGCAAACGAATGCGAATGTATGTCTTTGTTGGATTGGATGACAACGTGACGCAAGTCATTAACGGAACTGCCAGCATCAGGAACATAAATTCCTTACCGATTATTTTACAAGTACCACCCTTAGCGGCAAATAAGATATCAAGAGCCATTCTGTTCTGCCAGGCTAATTCACGGGTTGCCGTCAGTTCGGCCTGCACATCAAGCATGGTCTTAAGTGTTTGGTTCGCGGTTTGTTCAAAAGCTTTTCTGAGGGTTGATACGTCGTTCTGTAGATCACAAATTCCGAGGGGGGCTAGGAAGACACCAAGCCATTGTTTTTGTGCATCACGGGTTTCCTAAGGGCTTCAATGATCTCTTTAGTAACTATACGCGATGGGGGAATCAGATGTGCGAGGTAACATACTCCTGAAGCATTGACAGGGATAGATGTATATGCGGATTTGCCACAGGCAAATGCAGACCATTTAGGTACCACTAGAGGGGCGTTCCTCACTCTGACAGGAATCGTAATGTTACATTTTGAATTACCCAGCTTGTGTCCGGTTCCTAAGAAGGACAGACAGATAAGGGCTTCTGTGCTGACCACTGGGGTGGGCGCAACGAATTTTGGTTCATTTTCTTCGGGACATCTTTGTGTTCGAGGATCTATACATCCATGTCCACAATGATATTGGACAAGTTTGGTTCTGAGTGTCTCATTTGTTCTGTCGTTTTCCCGAGATTGCCAACCACACTGCCAGGGGCCTGCAGGTGTGTCATACAGAAACACACCAAAGAAGTCTTCTTTACTATTTTCTAGACCTTATCAGGATGCCACTTACATGGTAGACTTTTATTCATGCTACAAAGGGATTCTAATGCCTCATGGGCAACGATAGCGCATATTACGCCACTCATATCGTAAATAGAATCTAGTCGGATATTATTGGTGGAACAAAGGGGGCGCTGGATAAATTTTGCTGCTGAAGCGAGGGCTTCCATGTTTACCGTTTCGATGAAATGTTTACTCGCACAACTTTGGAAAAGTTGCCAATCTTCAGGTTTATACAGGGATGCGATCATTGGCCACCCACGCCCGTCGGGAGGCAGTAGGTGACAGACGTAACAATCAGATTTGTTTAATTTCTGGGCTATAGTTTTGGACATTACAAGGGCCAAATTTTCAGTGTCCCTGGGGTCAATAGGAGGCAGCATGGACTCTTGGAGGTTGGAGTCACTGTGAAGCATACATACATTACAATCATCAACATTTTGAACATTAGTTATAGTCCACAAATCAATCCTTGAATCAATCCAAGGCGAGTGTATGCGGATATTCAGTGTACATGCATATGTGCGCAAACAAAGTGTGCAGAAGGGCGGCGCTAGGCTCGCACCCTTTGTCTCTTTTCCTTGGAAGAGGCGATCCTCTTCGTGTTGTGCAAAATGTGGGAAACGTGAGTGTGTGTGCAAACAATATGTGCATAGGGCAGAGCTAATCTCTATTAATAGGAGGCGTCCCTCCACACCCTGTGATTCTCCTCTTCTTGAGGTTGTTTCTTGTCCACCTAAACTGGAGGTCCGGGTGGACTACCTGACCTCCGGATCCTAGCTGCTTTGGGGTTATTCTGCCCTACAGCAGGTCCACTAAAGTAAATTTGAGGTGTGAAGTTGAGTAAAATAGTCCAGTATCAATTTCCAGAGATCCTTTGTGAGGTGAAATTCTGCTCCGGTAGCACAGCAGCTCTCCTGTGATCGTAGCAGGGTGTGTCGAAGGTCTCTGATGGAGTTGTGTTCGGAGTTTCTCTCGTCCCCCTTTTGACGTTGTAGCGGTCGTTCCTCAGGCTCAGGTGTAACCATGGATACCTGTAAGATTAGAGCTCAACACATATCTCAATACTAGGTTATGAAAATGGCTTTATCTGGGATAGGTGAGCCCATCGATGTTTCCCTTTTCCTAAAGAGAGGAAGCAAGATGTTTCAGTTAACATGATAATTTCATAAGGTCCCTTGTATGCAGATTCCAGCGGCCCTTGGCTACCAAATTTCTTTAGCATGACCTTTTGTCCTTCTTGAAATGTTCTATGTCCCGTAGCAACTTCAATTGCATCTTTTTTGTCTTGTCTGATGCGTGCTAACAGTTGCTTATCACGAAGCAATTTTGACAGGTCTTGACAGTAAGCCTCCAATGCTACTCTGTGACTATCTTTACCAATCTCAGCAGTCAGTATAGGGTCATTTGGCAGAGTCAGATTTCTTCCAAAGAGAAGTTCAGCCGGCATGAGACCTGTGGTTCTGTTTGGGGTGTTATGCTGCATTAGTAGAACAACAGGAAGGTGTGCTGTCCATTTACCGCTATGCTGTTCTAAGCGGGCTTTAAGACCTGCTTTGAGAACTCTGTTGTGGCTTTCAACATAACCAGAGCTCTGTGGTCTGTATGGAATATGGAGTTTCTGTTTTATCCCCAGACTCTTTAGAATGGTTTTCAAAACACGTCCTGTGAAGTGTGAACCTTGGTCGCTGTCAATTTGTAAAGGGAATCCCCATCAGGGCAGAATGTGTGTGTACAACACCTTTGCAACAGTATCAGCAGTGGCTGTACGGCATGGAAAGCCTTCTACCCAGCGGCTGAATTGATCAATGCAAACAAGCAAATGTTCATATCCCTCTGACTTAGGTAGTGACCCTACAAAGTCAATTTGCAAGTGAGTAAACGGACGTGTGGGTCTCTCGTCATGCCCCATGGTTATTTTGTTCTTGTGAGTATATGGTGCTGTCTTAGCGCAATGGATGCAGGTTTTTACAACTAGTTCCATTTCAGTTGTTAGGTCAAAGACATACCAATGTACTTTTACCAGTGAGCATGTAGTGGATATCCCTGTGTGGGCCAATTGGTGATAATCTCGCTGCAATATGGGGACAAGGGGGGTTGGCATCACCACCTTTCCATCCTTTAGCCATATTCCTTGTTCTGAAAAGACACAATCTGAAAGCATCATTTTGTCAAGGTATTCATTGGTGGTCAGGTAAGCCTTTTGTAAGTCCTGCAAGGTGATCAGTTCTGTACATGAAAATGACGCTATCTGTGCTGTCAGTTGTTCTGGTCTGTTGGTCACGTCACTGCTAATCTTATTAATCTTATTCTCCCCCTTTTGATCTGCAGCTGCCTTTGCGGCTTTGTCTGCAAGATCATTCCCTTTAGCCAATGCGTCTTTTGCTTGTAAACTGTGTCCTGTTACTTTGATAACAGAGCACTGTGAGGGAGTGAGACATTGCAGTGCGTCAAAAAGCTTTTTGATTTCATTCTTATGAGCAATTGGAGCCCCAGCAGCTGTGGTGAAATTACGGCTCTTCCAGACGGGACCCCATGTGTGGGTCGAGTGGTATGCATATGCGCTGTCAGTGTAGATATTCACAGGAATGTCAGAGTGAACCGCAATTTGTAATGCATTTGTTAACGCTACAATCTCTGCCACTTGTGCGCCCCCTTTATGTAATGGCCCCTTTCGTAAAGTCCCCTCATGATCTACAACAGCCCATCCTGTTAGCCGTTCACCGTCTTTCATAAATGAGCTACCATCAACAAACACATCTCGTCCTTGAGGAATTTGTTCAGTGCCTACATAGACTTCTGCATTCTGAAGCATTACATGGTCACAGTCATGAGGCTCTCCGTCAGTGGGGGTCAATGTATTTCTGAAAAGACAAGAATCGTCAGTGCTAACAGAAATACGTGGGTCAAACAAACTTGTTTCCCATCTGCCTCTGCGCTGTGGTGAGATAGTCTGTATGGTGCTTTCACTCAGAAGTTTGACAAAACGGTGCTGTGTGTGTAATATGACAGGGGCAAAGCTTATATATGGCTCAGATGCCTGTAGAGCCCAATCAAAGCAATCAAGAGTCTGTATGCAGCCTGGCTGGCCTTGGAGAGCTGGGGGGGTTTTGGAGGAGAAGTATCCAATGGGTCTGTATGGCTTCTGATCTCGATCTGATAGCTGGCATAAGACTGCGGAATACTGAGTATTAGAAGGATATGCCCACAAGTGAAAAGATCTGTTAGGATCAGGATGTGCTAACACAGGGGCGGAAGCCATGGCTTGCTTTAGTAACATGAATGCCTCATCTGCTTCAGTGGACCATTCAATTTTGGCACTGCCAGGTAAGCCTCCTCTCATCAGGTGCACAATGGGACGTGAAATATCTGAAAAGTCAGCAATGTGTAAACGGATGTAGTTAAACATACCCATGACTTCTCGTACACCAGTAACAGTTGTTGGTCGAGGAAGGGCCAGGATAGCCTTAACTCTCTCAGGGACTATCCGCCTACCACCATTTCCAACTCTTTGTCCCATGTATGTCACTTCAGGAACAGCATACTGTACTTTTTTGGCATTCAGCAGGAGACAATTCTTCTGCAAAACATCACATAGTGTACACAATCCAAGCAAGTGTTCCTCAGGGGAGGAACTTGCAAGGAGTACATCATCACAGTACTGAAGGATAATGGAGGAGGGGGGGAGGGTAGCCTTAACTGGTTCCAACACCTTGGCTAATGCCTGGTAAAAGATGGTGGGACTGTCCACATAGCCCTGAGCTAACCTTGTGAATGTGTATTGCTGGCCATCACAAGTAAATGCAAAACGGAGCTGATCTCTTTCATCAATGGGAACAGAAAAGAAACTGTTACTCACATCAAGGGCAGAGAAGATGGAAAAAGATGGATTCAACTGCGACAACAGTGTGGTTGGGTTAGCAACAATCGCATGTCTTGGAGTAGTGACTTTGTTCAATGCGGTATAATCAATTGTTAATCGCCATGAGCCATCAGGTTTGGGTACAGGCCACATTGGGGAATTTGTAAAAGACGAACATTTCTTAATCACACCCTGTGTCTCCAACATATCCACTATGGTCTTTGCGCCTTTCTCAGCTGCCCGTTTCAAAGGGTACTGTCGAACGGGGTCATAAGTGGGACCTGAAACACGTACCGGCTCCATAGGTATGAGACCTACAGCTTGTTTATCAGTGGTCCATAAGTGGGGATACATGGACTTAAGAAAGGTTAATGTCTGTGTCTGTCACTGCTGCAATGCCTCGCTGTGGGCCTGATATAAGAGGAATTGGCACGGCAAATTGTGAACCATGCATCACCTGCTGAGGAAGAAGAACAGAACATTCAAGCTTACTCATTAAATCCATACCTAATATGTTACCCAGGTTAGAATTCCCCACCCAAATCTAAATCCAAAATACTTTGGTTACAGGGGGAAAGGTTAGTGGGATAGGCTGGAATAGACGAAAGGTAACACAACCTCCTAATCCTTCAAAAGTGTTTGTCTTATTCGTAGTCAGTAAGTCTAGATCAGTAATTGAGACAGATGCTCCAGTATCTATTAACATAATGCAATCTCGGCCTCCAAGAGTTGCGCTAACAAATGGGCGAATGTCTTAATAGGATCCTGCCAAGGAGGCCACTTGGCGCTATTGTTCAGTGTGATTGGCCTTGGCTAAAGTCCTTAGAAATGTCAACATCTCCGCAGTGGAGCTTTTGTTATTCACACGCCTAGAGATGCCTGGCTTAGAGGTGTGAGAGCCTTTGTCAGCCTTTGCACCTCTGCAGTGTCTTGCCCAATGACCAGGCTTACCACACCTGCGACAACTTGATGAATCAAAAGCTGGTCTATCTTGGATGGCAGCAACTTTTGGCCCATCAGAAAATTGTATCATATGATTTTCTGCTCTCTGTCCCCAACTCAAAAATGCACACCAGTCCTCAATCAATGGAAGGCCAACAGCCCATGTCTGACGGTATTTTTCTTATTGGGTCTTATTGGTCATTGGGACGCCGATGCCTAAGCTTCTTTGCACTCCGGTGCCTTTGTATGTTAGATTTACGTTATGCACGCATTCCACGTCGCGTGTATCGTATGGTGTTATGGGCCTAATCGGTGCCATTTGCGGCATCAGCCAATGAGCCTCCGAGGTGCTGGATGCGCCTGCTGAGGAGCGGGGGAATACATTATCGTGTGCGCACAAGGAAGGGGCTGTAGGGACAGAAGTCGTAGGGGCCGAGGCCTGAGACACAGCAGCTATCTGTCCAATATTCTCTCACATTGTGTTGTCGCAACGTCAATCTTTGTCACCAATTCAGACACAGCCCGCGTGTAATCCACTATGCCTTTTGGATCTTTCAACTCAAGAGTTGGGACCGATCCCATCACATTTTCCGCAACGTTCGACAATTTATCAGTAACAGCTTTCAACGTATCCTGTAATTTGAACAATGATGCAGGCTGACAATCTTACTCAGTCAAAATTCCCTGTGACCGCTTAATCCATGTAAACACAAGATATCGTGAGTAATGTCTTCACTTTTTGTCAGATTTCAATTGCAAGACCCACTCGCTAGCCTTTCTGACTCCCCAGACACTTTGAAAACCATCACGAATCATATCAGATTTAATCTTAAGATACTCTCTATCATCGCCAATCATAGCCATAACAATCTGCACACTTAAAGGGGTCTTATGACATGAATCCTGAGGTTCCATTGTTACTGACCAGTCTTTACTAATTAACAAATAAGTTTAAACTTAAATTTAAGATCTCAGATCGAATTCAAACAAGTAGAACATATAGCAACTGAACTAATTTAGCCAGATATTCATGCACTCCCGGTGACCGCAAACACTTAGCAGTAGCAAGCTCCGAGTTTATTATTGGTACTGGTTAAAGAAAACGCTTTTGTATACTTGCAGGCATCCCGTAACGTTACATATAGAGAGGGGGCCTATGTCTCTCTTTCCCCTGGCAAATCCGCCCATGAACCTACCACATGGTACAAAATGCAAAATTTACCTATTCTGAAGAAACGCCGCCTCAGAACCACAATAATAGACTCATAGAGCCGATGCAGACTCGTCAGTCGATGCTAGGGCCATTTCCAGGACAAAATCTTGCCCTAACGCCCGATCGAACTACAACAGCAGTCCGACTAATATCCTAGCGGTAGTTCTAGGACTACTCACCCCCGTCGAGGCGAAAATCATCCACTTTCTACAGTTTTTCTCAACCAGCACCAATAATAGCCGAAATGAAATTCAGCTTACCTTTTAGGAGCGCTCTGTCAACCGGATGAGGAATATCAGGCTCGAATCACAATAAATCCGATTTTTTTCAATCTCCACGGAACCTCCATTGAAAGCAATTAGTTTTGTAGTAATACTTGCAGACTGGTGGCAGACTCCGGAACTTCAGGAAACAGGTTTAATCGTTACAATGGCGTATGTCAAGGGAGACATAAGGGTTTCAGCCCGAAAGCATCCACCATTAAATCTAACTTAAGCAATGAAAGTGTTCTACTTAAATACACTTAACTGATGGGAGTTGCATACAGTAAGCATACAGTTGAAGTACAATAGAATGAAAGGTGATTGGTTCTTTACCTGGCGCCATCGTGTCTAATGGCCCAAGGACACACCTACGGCAATTAGCATTATGAAGTGGCTATCCAGTTGTATGTAGACACCAAGACTCAGAAATATTACTTATGGATTGTCCTGACCAGTCATACACTTTGACTATTGTACTCCTTGTACTGAGACAATAAAGATGATACCAAGCATGAATAGATTCACATTTCATAACATACAGATATACATCCCAAGTCTATCTGAGGCAAGTTTGTCTTTGCAGTGTAAACATGAACAAAAGGTTCTCCTAAGCCACAGGGGTACCAGCAGTTAATTTACATTGATCACCAGGGGAGGATGATCCCTATTGTTTTAGTGCCATGCCAAATGGTGGTGGCTTCCTGGCCGTCTGAGGCAGAATACACTTCTAAAATTATTGCTATCACAAGCCAGGAGGAGGAGGTCTCCTGCCCATCTGCGTTGGCCTCCGCACGTCGTTGTCGGTGCACTTGGGCCAGAGCCCGGGTCAGCCTCCTGCGATCGGCATCCAGGTATTTGGTAGGGGCCAACCGTCGACGGAGACCTGCTCCGGCTTACCGGGTGGGGCAGAAAGTTTGGCTTTCCGCTAAAGACCTTCCCCTCCGCGTAGAGTCCCGAAAGCTGGCGCCTCGTTTCATTGGCCCTTTCACCATTGAGCTTCGTCTGCCCCGGTCTATGAAGGTACACCCGACATTCCATGTCTCTAAAATGAAACCAGTAATTTATAACCCTCTTGTCCCTGCAGTCCCACCGTCCCCTGCACCCCGACTCCTGGATGGGGGTCTCGTGTACACGGTCAATCACCTGCTCCAGTCTCGGCGGAGGGGAAGAGGCATCCAGTACCTGGTCGATTGGGAGGGTTGTGGACCAGGAGAGATTGTGGGTTCCCGCCAGAAGGATAGTGGACCGAACTCTCATTACTGAATTCCACTGTCTGCATCCCGACCAGTCTGCTCCCCGCTGAGGCCGGCTAAGAGGTGTCCAGCAGGCTGCCCATCCAGCTCCACGTCTAGCATCTGCTCCAGTTCTGCCCCCGATTGTAATGAGTTCCAGGCTTCATTCGAGGAGGAAGGGTGGGGTTTCGGACCGCTCGGAGGAGTTCTGAGCCCTCCGCCTGGTTCACCCTCCACCCACCTGGGGTGGTGGCTGTCTTGGGGACTTCTGGGGCCGTCCCTTGGGAGGGGGGGATTCTGTCATGCCTGCCTGTCAGTTTCACCCGGTTTCTCCCTGATCACTTGCCCCTCCCACTCACTCACGTTTCCTGATTGAATTATTACGTGCTCACCTGTTGCTGGTTACCTGCTGTGTATTTAAACCCATTTCCCAGTGTTCCTCGTCAGATCGTCTGCGAACCTTCAGTGATACGCTCAGCAAGCATTACGACCCTGACTCCTGTTTCCGTTCCTGAATCCTGTTCCCCGAAGTTACCTGTGTTCCTGTTATCCGCCTGTTCCTGTGTCTTCGTCCTGTTTTCTCGCCTGTCCCTGTCCTCTGCTTTCCGTGTCCAAACCAACTGCCTTTCTGCTGACGACCTCGGACCATTTTGACATGTGCTCTGCTCTCCAGCCCTGGCTTCCGACCTCCGCCTGCCAACACCCCACGCTCTGCTCCACAGCCCCGGCTTCCGACCTCCGCCTGCCCACGACCTACGCTCTGCTCTCCAGCCCCGGCTCCTGACCTGCTGCCTGCCCACGACCTACGCTCTGCTCTCCAGACCCGGCTACCCGACTCGCCACTCGAAGAGCATCCACACACTCCTTTCCTCCCTCTTCCCTAAAAAAACTGTACTTTAAGTGACGCATTTGGGTCCGACTCGCTCTGTTCCGTGACACCGTCATACATGTATGGTGTAGCATCACCTAAAATTGTAAAATTCAAAATTTTTCAAATTCAATCAAATTTGAAATTAATGATTCCTAGGACACCAAAACACTGAAAATGTTTTCATGAACATAGGCTTTTAATTACTTACTCCCCCATCCATTTTGTGTAGTATTATATTTTTGGTGGTATGTAGATTACACAAAGACACATAAACAAATTCATAACCACTCATTTTTTGTGTAACGCCACCTAGTGAGAGACAAAAAAGCAATGGCCAGTATCTTGTGATGCAAACATGTGAACTGCATGAAATTTCATAAGCAGAATCACTACAATAGTATGTATATATAATATAAATATATATATAACATTTATAATAAAATTTTGAAAAATCCTTTTAAGGGGAGCTCAGAATTTTAGGAAATTCCACTATTTCACCTTGTTCAAAAATGTATTTGGGTATGTTCTGTGATGCATCAAATGGTGATATACATGACTATACAGAGGCAGTCACTGGATTCATACAGAAATGTGTGGGAGATGTTCCAACAAAAACAATCCTGGTATATCCTAATCAAAAACCATGGCTAAATAGCACTATAAAAGCAGCTCCCAGGGCCTGCAATTGTGCCTGTGTGTCTGGTGACAAGGAGCTGGAAAAAAAAGCCCGATATGACCTGGGTAGTCATGATTTCTGATTTTAGAGAAAAAAACATGAGGTCCATATCTCTCACCCTTCACTCCCAGATGAGCTAAATAGCTTCTATACCCACTTTGAGGTTACCACCGACCTTCCAGAAAGAACCTCCTCCATCACTAATGTCAGGCCTAATCGTCACAGTGGCTGATGTGTGAAATACCTTCAAGCATGTCAACATCCACACAGCAACAGGGTCTCATTGGATACCAGGTCATGTCATCAGAGCATGTTTAGAGTAGTTGGCTGATGTATTTACAGAAATATTCAATCTCTCTCTGTCCTCGTGTGCTGCACCAAATAGCTCCAAGTCATCCATCATTGTTCCACTACCAAAGAAAAGCAAAATCACCATCTTGAATGACTGCCGTCCTTGTGGCACTCACTCCTATCGTGAGTAAATGTTTTGAGAGACTTCATTTGCAGCACGACTCCGCACTGCATTCCTTCCTGACATATCTGGAGAAGAAAGACATGTAAGGATGCTGTTTGTAGGCTACAGCTCTGCATTCAACACCATTGTCCCCAGTATACTTGACAGCAAGCTCAGGTGTCTTGGTCTATACACCAGTCTATGCAGCTGCATCATGGACTTCTTGTCATGGTGATGTCAGGTGCTGAGAATGGGCTCCATCACTTCAACCCCCTTGACCATCAACACAGGTGCTCCTCAGGGCTGTGTCCTGAGCCTTCTCCTTTACTCCCTAAACACTCACGACTGTGCAGCTATGTATGGCTCTAATATGGTCATTAGGTTTGCTGATGACACCACTGTAGTTGGCCTGTTGAGAAAACACTGATGAGACAGCCTACAGCAGTGAAGTCATTAATTTTTAATTCACAGTTTTGTGTAACTATGTGACAATGTTTTTTGTATATGAGAAGAGTATATAAAGTCTGGTTAGTGAGAGGGGTGAATGGCCTGTGTTTCAAAAACAGAGATGGGAAAGAACAAGCCATTATCATTCAAGAGGCCCTGAGAAAACAGACATGATTTTACACAAGTCAGCTAAATACTATAGACCACTACTGTATGAAAGAACCTTAAAGAGTCTGAAAAGCAGACCAGTTCCACAAGGCACCATTGTGTAGATAACACACCTGCAGGAGATGAGGTCAGATAGTCTCATTAATCACACAGAGGAAGTTTCCAGCATGGTCTAGTGGATCATTTATCATCATATCATAATAGTGGATAAACATGTAAAAGTTTAGCATACGTACATACTGGGTTTCATGTCAATACACATTTTTAGTATGTTTCTGTGTCATAATTGTATCTTGAAAGACACATAGGCACATTAATTACTGTCTTTAGTTTAATTTACTGTCTGAGTCCGACTCGGGTCGCCAGATTTGTGACTTGTGACTTACTTGATCAATATTAGACTTGACTTGACTTTGACTTGCTTTTCCTGACCTGCGACTTGACTTGACTTTTGTCATGTAACTTGGCAAGTCACATGACAAAAACCTGTCTTGTTAAAACATGTCTTGTTTAAAAAAAAATGAACAGATAAATTATTAGATCGATATTGCTTAATTGTGCGCGGGTGCTCCTCACCTGCTGCATATCAGCAAACCTGGCAACCCCACTTCCTCCCAACGCGACGTGCCTGCATGTTAAGTGAGTGATCCGCTGGAGAGATGGAGAGCTCCCAGACCAACACCATCCCAAAAAATTATAAATTTTGGATTCAAAGACTATCAGACAACACCAAATAAAAGAGGAGCGACATGCAACATCTGCAATGTTAAAGTTACTGATACTGCAAGCACTACATCGAATTTCATCAGACATTTCAGGACAGCTCATAAAGAAAGGTGAGTAACATGATGTAACATTTGCTGCTTGGCTGCTGACATCTGAGACTTCTACAACAGAGACTACTAGGCTAGTGGCTTGATACGTTACATATTTTAATATTAGCTAAAAAACAAAAAGTAGGCTAAATAGCTGCAAGCAGATAACGTCTGAAAATAAAGTTCTGGTGTTTAAGCTCATTGATGCAAACACGTATGGTCAAAGAAAGAGCTAGTTGAGGCACGAAATTAGATTTAACATAACATAAGGACAAGAGGGGAAGAAAAACAACTGCAAACAAAATTTGAACTAGTTCTCTTTGTTGACCATGCAATGCATTAGCATCCCTGAGCTTAAACTAGGGTGACCAGACGGTTTGTCCGGGACAGTCCCGGTTTGTGGTTGTGTGTCCCCTGTCCTGAGAAAAGTCCTCCGGGACACTAAAATGTCCTGGTTTACACAAATGTTTAGATATGAAGAGTACCTTCGCTCCAAAGCCGCTCCTACGATAGACTCAAGTCAGCCACCAATCTCCCAGTTCATCACAAGCAGCAAGCAACACTACACTTCTAGCCATCCCCAGCAGAACGCCATCACACGTTCAATACTTTCAGACCTGGTTATTGATTGCAACTTACCTTTGTCCATCATAGAACACCCAAGTTTCCGGCGCTTCATGTCTGTTGTTGACACAAGGTACAACCCTGTAAGCCGAAGAACTCTTACTTCAAAACTGGATGGTGTAGTGTTGGAAAAGCAGACAAAACTAAAGAACAATCTTGCAAATGCTGAAAATCTATCAGTCACAGTTGACATATGGTCAGATCGGAAAATGCGGGGCTTCCTAGGAGTTACTGCTCACTGGTTGGATACTGGAGAAGGTGGACTAGTCCTGAAATCTGCTTTGCTGGCTTGTAATAGGTTCAGCGGTTCCCATACAGGGGAAAGAATATGTGAGGAATTTGAGCAAATTTGTGAAGAGTACCAAATCAAAAGGAAGCTATTGCACATCATATGCGATAATGCTGCAAATATGAGAAAAGCATTCAGCACTTGTTTTCCACAACATGGAGATGAAGAGGATGACGAAGATGAAGGAGTTGAGGACAACAACTTGTGGACTGACTTGCCAGTCGAAGACCAAGAGAGGGTGGATGGTTTTCTCCAAGATAAATCTCAGACAAGACAGCAGTGTTTTGCCCACACGCTGCAGTTAGTTGTCGGGGATGGCTTAAAAGACACAAAAATAGCTAATGCAGCTCTTGCAAAGGCCTGCAAACTGAGCAATTTACTCCACAGCAGCACTTCTTTGAAGGACATTTTTGAGAGAGAGTTTGGGCAATCTGGCATCCCTTCCTTTGTTGTCACGCGTTGGAACTCAACGCTTAGGCAGTTGAAAGCGGTACTGAAATGTGACGCCACAAAGCTCACAGCCATTCTACAAGAGTCTGGCCACAAAGAGACAGCATTCACATCAAGAGAATGGAGTCAAATCCAAGAGTTGGTGCATGTGCTTGAGCCTTTTGCCGAAGCCACTGACCTCACTCAAGGTGAAAAAGTGGTAACCATAAGTGCAGTGGTTCCCTGTGTCCTCTCCCTCAACCACCATCTGGAAAACTTAAAAGGCACTATGTGCTACTTGGGGGCCTTCATCAAAACCTTACAGACATCTCTTCAAAGGAGGTTCAAGGGGATTTTCGTAAATGTGAAGATGGTAGAAAACTCATCATCTGATTGCCAGCCATTGCCCTTCTCTGACCCACTGTATCTGAAGGCAGCCATGCTGGATCCTTCTTTTGGCAGCATGTGGGTCATACATGATGTTTTGGTCCCTGACAACACTAAGGAGGAGGTGTCAAAGATGATCAAAGGTATGTTACAGCTTTATTGTAAATACATGTCAAGTTAATCCATGTATAAAAAATATTGTGGTATATACATTATCATATTACTTGGTGATTGAGTGATATTGTTTTTGCTTTTGCTCAAGACTTGATTCTGGAAGAAGCAGTGAAAGACACTCCAACGAACCCACGCATAGAAGAGGAAGAAGAGGCCCAGGCGACAGAGCCGCAGTCAAGCCTCTTTGCATCCTACCAGAACAAGAGACAAAAGAAGGACTCAGTGTCAACACCTCATATGCAGCTCACACACTTCCTGGACATTTGTAGTGGACAGGACTGTCTCCACTTCTGGACACTGAACAGACACACCCTTCCTTCTCTCTTCAAGGTTGTGGTAAGACTGTTGCATATCCCTGCATCCAGTGCCCCGGTTGAATGTGTGTTTAGCCATGGTGGTGTGATCATGAGACCCCATCGGTCACAACTCAGTGCAAAGGTTTTAACTAGTTTGATTTTTTGCAAGTGTAATGGCCACTGGTAATGGCTCACAACTCAAGATATTCTGATGCTTTGTTACTGTAGGCTCACATTGTTTTTCACATTGCTCTCTCTCTCTCTCTCTCTCTCACTCACACACACACACACACACACACAGACACACACACACACATACACACACACACTTTTGTTGAATTAAGCACATTGTTCTTCAACTGTTCCTATGTTTCTTTTCATATACAGTATGTGATAATTGCCACAGATATCCGACCACAAAATGAGCAATCCAGTATTTCAGTATGTGTGCACATTCAGCTACAGTGCTTCACTCATTCACACACACACACACACACACACACACACAGAAAAACAACTGTTGTCTTCTGACTCAGGATAACATGAGTGATAACAGATTTTTAGATTATACAGAAAGAAATTTTGATACTTACACTTGATATGAATGGTTTATAAAAGTCATTGGTCATTAGCAGGTTAAAACATGCAGACACAACTACTGTTGTCCGTTCTTCCTCTTGTGCGCGCGCTCTCTCTCTGTCTCAAATTCAAAGTTAAAATTAAAAATTGCTTTATTGGAAGAATCAGTTAAAGCAAAACAAAAAATACAATTCATAGGTTAAAAAACATAAATGCAATTTTAGAAGTCTATCACTGCTTTTTATTTTCAAGAACTTCAATGACTGTCTCAACTTGACTTATTCTACAATGGATATAAATTTAGAAATTGTCCTGGTACTTCATAGCCATTGCTTTCCATGGAGACCACTCTGAGTAGTTTCTCTCTCCCCCTGTGTGTACACGTTTGTTACAGCAGTTGATCTCAGACACCAAGCGTATTCTGTTACATTGTTTCTTTTCACATACAGTAATGAGCTTATTTCATGTGGTGTAAGTAATAAAAAGCTGTTTTAGAATCATTCATTTTCAGCTGATTCATTAATTTGTTAGCGTACGTAAAAAAAGATATTGACTCTGAAAAACAGGTTTGGTGAATACAGACATTTGAAAAAACTAATGATTTGACTCGTGACTCGACTTGACTTGCTTGACTTGCGCTCTGCTTGGACTTGACTTACTTGATCCTCCTATAGAGATGACTTGGACTTACTTGAGACTTGAGGACTAAGACTTGTGACTTACTTGAGACTTGCATGTATGGGACTTACTCCCATCTCTGCTACCGGGTTTCAGGCATATCCAGCATATTGTATGTTCTTTTTTTGTTCATCTAACTGTCTGCGTATTATATATGGATGTTCTGATCTCAGGGAAAACAAATGGAGTGTCTGGAGAATAGAACATTTGATTCATGTGTTTAAAATTACTAACCATAAAGTCCCAAGAAAGGTTACAATAGGAACTCAGAGAATTAGGTTCAATTGTAGTTAAAGAACTCCATCTTACAGCTCGAGTTGTGTTACATACATTTCATTTTTTAAAATTACTAAGATAAGAATTTAGCATTTGATTAATCATATGCTGATTAGCTGATTAGATAAGGTTAAGACATTCAGTTATGATACAAAACATGGGTGCACACTAGGGAGAAGAACAAAACCGAGACAACAAAATCTGAGAGAACTACAGCTGAGATGATTGATTATGACTATATGTGTGTGAGTGTGATTAAAGAAGAGACATATATTTGGTTTGCTTGTTTTTTGAACGGTGCCCCGGAGAATTTCCTGAGCTGATTGAAGTCTACGATAGAATTCTGTGAGTTCCTTTCTCAGCTGGACATGAGGTGAGTTAGCTGGAACATTATTCTTATTGTTAACATACATATAACATGGGTAGATTGTATGAATACTGGAAGAACTAAAGTCCTAGATTCTTAGAAATCATTGTGATGTGACAGGCGTGGCAAGGATAGATGGACTGCGAGAACAAAAAAGTGGGTAAGGAGCCCGAAGTATAGGGTAGAGTGGGAAAAAACGCCTCCTCGGTGTCAAGTGCCCCCCACATGTTTCCACCAAAATAATCATTGGGTGGACTCAGATGACATTTTTATTGTTGCTATGGACATACGTCAGCAATGGTGAAGAGATGTCAGATTTTCCAAAATCAGTAAAATTGAGTTTGGAAGATTGTTTTGCAGGATATCAAACAACAGGGATATATGAAGATATATGAAAAGCCAAGCCAGTACAATACCTTAGGTTTAAAAACTAGAATCACATTTTTAAAATAAGATTTTTTGTACAGTCATAGGCTGTGTAGTAAAACGTTCCAAGGGCTGTGAGGTAAAACGCCCCCAGTAATTCTGATGATAATTACTGTAAAAATCAAAACATTTCAACCTAATATTAAAAATATCACCTTAAGTTAGCCCAAGTAGCTAGCTAGCTAGCAGTTAGATTAGTTGTCCAGAATGAACCCTATTAAGCATATGATGTAGCCTAATGTTTTGATTCATTCAGTGATATTTTGTTGTTTGTTCACATTTCACATTTTTAAACAAATTTTGTTTTTGTTAAAAATCTAATTAAATATTACGTCTAGCCATTTTCCATATTTGGGTTATAGTTCATGCCAGTACCACTGAAAACTATGATTAAAACTGAACAGATGCTTAACTTTAACCTTAAATTTTCTTTAAGGGGAGCATTTTCCCCCATTCTACCCTATGCTTGAGTTGGAGCGCTCTTGAGCGGCTATTTAACTGTTGCTGTTGGTAAATGAACACTGTTGCGGTATTAATGATGCTAATTGAGGAATAATGATAAGAAAATAATGTCAAGCAAAGGCACGTTTGGCATTGATAGTGTCTAACATTAGCAGTGCTCGGCATGTGAAGTTGTGTGATATTGATTGTGCACTATAGTGCAGTATAGTTAATGTGTAATACAGGCAATACTCATTAAAACAATTAAAGAACACGATTAAAATAAACAAAGCAGAGAGGACAAGAAGTAAGTATAGCCATTATTTCCCTCCACCTTGTATAAAGCTAGAAAGCCAGGAAAGAAAGGAAAGCAAGGATAGAAGTGAACAGAAAGTAGTTCAGAGGACGAAGACTCACTGGTGAGAAGACCAGAGACACCACCACAGGTACTTGTTCTGTTAACTGCCCAAGAGAGGGGAGTAAACTCAGTATTCCCATCTGAGAACCCACCATCAACATTTGGAATGTCATCTTCTTCGTCAGAGACAAGCTCACCCGAAAGCCCAGTATCCTCGCCAGTGGGTGCCCTACCTGGGAGCTTCATGACCCTGGATCAGGGAGAGAAGTTGGCTCAATAGCCCATGATGTAGTACCCCTCCTAGTCCAAGACAACACCCCATCCAGACACTCCTCGGACAAATCAGCAGACCATCTCACCAGGAATATAGTACCCCACCTAGTCCAAAGTAGAACACCCCTAGACACTCCTCAAAAGAATCGGCAGACCAAGAGGACACACCATCTTGGCATTCTCCAGGAAGTTGGTCCAACAGCTCATGATATGATACCTCATCTAGATGCTCCTCGGGAGAATCAGCATACCACAGTAATAGGAAGACTACAACTTGGAACTGGAATTCCGAAAATGGTGATTGTACTGGCTAAGTCCTAAACGAAGCTAAGCTAAGCTAATAACTAATGGAAGATTTAGTTAAGACGTGCGCCTAGTGTGCTCGTACACAGCACGCGGAGAGTTCATTAAAGTTGCAATTATCTTGCAGGTTTATTTTCATATCCATACAGCGGCAATAACTTTAACTCATACTACATATCGGAAAATAACAAAACAAACTGTTCACTACGTTACTACATACGCACATAAGCGCATGAGCGCAGTCGAAAAACTGTTTGCTCGCCCGCCACGCTCAGCAACACCTGTGTTTGCCTTTCCCTCGGCTAAAAGGCCTACTTGGGCTGACCCAAGGTCGGCTGAGCCAAACAGTGCATAGAACACATACAGCCCCCTAGTGGCATGGAGAAAATTACATAAAATAAAACAAAATGAATATGGCTCATACAGTGATGACAGAACCTGTCTAAACAGAACCAACCACGTCAGTAAAGGAACTCAGTGGAAAGCACCAACTGGTATGAGCCACATTAGAGAAATGCTGCAAGAAGTGAACTGAAAGAACAAAGAAGCATGCTAGCGACTGGCCAAAGGGAGGCTCCTGGGACCTGAGGCTGATGGTCTTGATGAAAGAGATCAAGAACTATGAGAGACAAGAGAAGAGCAAGAAAAGAGCGCAGAAGAAAGAAACTGAGCCCTAAGTATTAAAAATGTTCCTAGAAGAAGCCAAGGAGCGCAAAAGAGTTGAGCAGGAAGTCAGAGAATAAAAAGGAATTCCTCCTTCCCTGAAGAGCCAAGGCCACCATCACATGCCCTGACATGTGAGCGGAGAGGGAAAGAGAGATTATATCCTCATATGCTATATGCATATGCTCATATGCTCAGTGTCTGTAGTGTCCCAGACTAGGAAACCGCTCTGACACATCATCCCCATGTGCATTCCCATACAGCTGCCTAGCCCCCCCCCCCATCTATATTTGCACTGATTGTTATTTATTTGATTTATTCCCTCCACCAGAATACTACCTCAACACACTGTATGCTGCTTGCCAGTTTGTACTTATGTCTGTCTGTCTTATTGTCTGTCTTAGTATTCAGTGGCTTTACATAGGTGTTTTTCTTTTTCTTTTATTGCATAGTAGTTTTGTATAGTAGTTTTGTATAGGACTTATTTATACTTTGTAGTAGTTTTGCATAGGACATTGATACTTTGCACTGTGTGCACTTTAAAGGAGTTGCTTTAAATCTCATTATACTGTGTATAATGACAATAAAGGCTTTCTATTCTATTCTATAAAGACTAAAGGGACAGCGCCACAGAAACAGCCAAGCATTGGGCAAGGACCTGAGGTCGGATAATTCCCAATGGAGGTGATGGGGACCTTTAAAACATCAGTGCAGAAAGATGAGATGAAGACCCTGGTGCATTGTATAGGAGAGATTGCCACAAGAATGGAAGCGGCAGAGAAAAGAAAAGAAAAATGAGAACGAGAACAAGTCAAAAGAGAGGAAGAAATTATGTGAAAATTGGTCGCGCAACAGGAGTTTAGGCCGTCTACCAGTGAATGAGTCAAAGGAATGGAGACTACAAGATGAATGCCTCCCCAGATTCAGTTCAACGGAAGAAAAAAGAAGAAGTGAGAGAAACAGTGCAGGACTCTTTGAGGAACAAGAGCACAGTGAGAGCACACCAAGCAGAAAATAAGGAGGAATTATTGGATCCCCTGCCGAACTAGTGAGTAGCATGCTAAAAGGAGAAACTAAAAAACTGGAGAAAGAAATAGAGGACATGGAGCAGTACTTACTAAAACGCAAGTCAATGGCCAAGTACCAGCAAGAACGAGAAAAGGCCTTGAAAGAAACACAATTGAAAAGAATTGTTGGAAATAAGGAGGAACAGAGGAGACAAGAGATACTTGAGAAAGACCTCAACAAATCTATAAAGAATGCAAGAAGGCCAAGAGGAGCCAGGGGATACATGAAACAGAGGAGGGAAGAAAAATAATGATGAGCTACTTAAAATGACTGAAGGTGGCAGCCGAGGAAGCACGAGAAGTGTACAAAAGGCTGGAAAAAGAGAGTGATTGCAGCTTCTATGAGGAAGAAGTCAAAGAAGACAGTGACCATGAAGAAGGACTATGTGAAAGCCAACCACAGACTCCACAAGCTGGATAAATGGGATAATGTGATGAGCAAAACAGGCTATTGCCTACTGCAGCACTAAGTTGGATGCAGTGGCCCAGGGATATCCTCCATGATACCAAGAAGTTATGGCCCTGCACCTGGTGCACTGCAAAGCTGTCACCATCACAGGGGGATGGCTGTTCACCATCTTCTTCAGTCACGAAATGGTACATCTGATTGAACAAGGCAAATTTTGTCCAACCCCTCAAAGTACTTTGATCTCACCTTCTGCCCTGATGTGACCATTAACATGTGTGACCAGGCCTGCAACCCAGCAAGCCATATCCTTCTGGAGTATGAAGGCAAACAACATGAGTGACCCTGTCATATGCTCAGAGCTCAGAGTTGATCTGGCTTGTGAACTATTGGGACAAGGAAGGAGTCCTCTTTGTGGACGGAAGAAATAGATACTTTCATATCTATTTCTTCTGTTTAAACTGGATATTACCTCTCAGCAAGAACCAGACAATCTGTTTACCCTCCCTGATGGCCACTTCTTTATTCCGGACATCATGACATCTGAACCCAGCACGAAATGTCCAACACGCTACTGGTCCACCAAAACAGAAGCTGAGCAACTGGCTAATGCCAACTTTACATCCATCAAGATCAGTATTCTGTAATCCATTAACAACAAACTTGCTATACTTGAACTAGTCCATGCTGACATTAAAGACATTCTCTCAATCACAGATCAACACACTTGTACTAGAAAACAGTGGGCTAAAAGGAAACATCACAAACCTATCCAACCAAATAACTAATCTCAACAGAAGAATAAGCTTTTGATAGGGTTAACTGGATGTTTCTGTTTTCCACGGTAAGGAGGCTTGGTTTTAGGGAATCGTTCATTAATTGGATTAAAATTCTTTACAAATCACCTTCAGCCACAATGATCACCAGTGGTCTAACATCACATAGTTTCACTTTGCACCAGGAGACTAGACAAGGATACCTACTCTCCCCCTCACTATTTACCATCTTCATTGAACGATTAGCTGCCGACATCCGACAGAACCCCTTTGTCAAGGGAGTTCAAACTCCAAATTTGCATCATAAAGTTAGCCTCTACACTGATGATATTCTACTTTTCCTACAAGGTCCCCCAGCATCAGTACAAGAAACTACTAAACTCATTGACACATTTTTTAAAATTTCTGAATACGCAATTGAAATAAATCTGCAATCCTTCCATTACATTACAGCAGCTGGGATGTGACAGCCTAGTCATCACCTATTCCTCTAGGCACAAATTATATCACATGCTTGGAGATAAAGGTTTCCCTCAAGCTGTCAGACATGTTTGGTCTAAATTTTACCTCTCCCCAAGCTCAACTCGACCTCAAGTGCTGGATGAACCTTCCACTATTCATCATGGGCAGGATATGGGCAGTCATCAAAATGACATTTCCCAAAATTACATTTTTACATTCAGTGATTCCAGTGCAGCCCCTCCTGGTTTAAGTCACTAGACTCAACAATCATTAAATTCTACTGGAAAAACAAGACACCGAGAATTATGCATTGGCCAACCAGCTTCAATACATATACAAATGGTTACATCCCATCCCTTTAGAAAACACCTGGTTAGACTTAGAGCAAACCATATGCAAGGGTATTTAGATGTCAGACTTACCTTTCTGTAGTCAATTAATCAAAAAACATCTATCCCTCAAAGCACCAACAATAGCATCCAGTCTGACAGCCTGGTGGAAATTTTATCACATCACTAATTCACTTGTAACACCATTGAAACTCATCCCTATCTGGAACAATTCTGATTTCACTGTTAACAAAAAAACTAAAACACTTACTCTCTCACATGTATAGGCAAGGCCATCACTCAACTTCACCACATCATTCATGACAAAAGACTGGCTTCATTTGCTTATTTGGTCCAGAGGCATTTCTTAAAGATCTTAGAATACCTACAGATACCTACCTACTTACACATAAACTATCCAAGGAAAAAAGTATATCCAGATGGCTAACCTAGACACTAGGTCTAGGTATCTAGGTATCACTAGGTATCACTATATCACTATATTACAAATGGGAATCGGAATTGTCCATTAGTCCCAGTGCCAACTCCTGGACCCAAATCTGTAAAAGCATCTACCTCATGACTAAATATACCAATCTACAACTAATACAATACAAGGTACTTCACAGATTTCACCTCACCGCACAGAAACTGTCTAAAATGGGTTTTGGCTCTGACGTGTTCTCACTGCATGCAAAACAACTAAGACACATACATTCACGCTGTCTGGCATTGCACTCTGATCAATCAGTTTTGGGTAAACGTCACAGAATCTCTCACTACCTTCTTTGGCTGTCACATCCCAGCAATCCCTTCACTATGCATACTAGGAGATACATTGGCAAACTCTCTAATCACCTCAAACAATAAAATATTGCTAGTAGAGCTAATTATCGCCAAGAAAACAATCCTCATGAACTGGAAATCAAGAAACATTGTACATATTACCCATTACCCCAAAACCTGTTAAAAGATTATATATCATTGAACAATCCATTCCACCCAACACTAGAGATACTGTAACGCTGCAGTACAGACGACCCAAGAGCAACACTTTGCGGACACCAGTTTATTGAGATCAGAGTCAGGGGAAAGGGCAAATGTGAACCAGGCAGGCAGCAGCAGAGTCCAAGATGATTCGCGGGATCCTGGGATGCTGCGATGACCAGAGGAAACAGCGGGGAAACCCAGGTGCTGAGACAAGCGGAGCTGGAAGGTGAGCCGCTGGATCTGGGAGCAGTGAAACCCGCGGAGAGCGGTAGTTACTGAACAGAACCGAGGGATTCGTAGATCAATACACAACGAGACACTCAGCAACGTGGGAGAGCGACTGACCAGGGGGTTGAAAGGAAGGTCGGGGACAGCTCCAATGGATCGCCGAAACCGGAGAGGGAGCAGGTGACGGGCAGTGGCTCTGTAGATCTCGCCGGGAGCAGAGGAGTCCGCACGCCGGAGACCGGGGATTGTCGGGAGCAGCAGGTTTCCCCCCTTGTGGAGGTGGCAGCACAGGAAACACACGGGCTAATCACGGGTCGCGAGACAGGCAGCAGGTCAGGTTTACCGGGGAAGAAGAGCAGGGATAGCCAGGTCGGTCCGGTTCGGTAGCGAGCAGTCAGAGAAACGTAGTTGCGTGATATCATCATAGATCCTAGCAGACGATCTGACAGGGACTGACTGGAAACTGTGGGTTAAATACTGTGGCAGGTAACAAGGAGCAGGTGAAGGCAATGACTGAATAATTAGAGGCAGTAGCAGCAGTGACTGAGTGAGAGCAGAGTGGGCGTGGCAGGTGATTGAATGGGTGCGGAGGATATTGGGCACATGGAAAGTTGGAACGTGGCTATGCATATATTAAACCAGATGTTCACTTCATGCAGTTTCTAAAAATGTATGATTTAAGGCAGATTGTTGTAAATCAGTCAGTGTCACAGTGAAAAATACCTCAGTGTGGTTCACTCGTCTTCAGATTCGGTGGGGTCCTGCAACGAAAAATTGAGGATATTGGGCACATGGAAAGTTGGAACGTAGCTATGCAGACATTAAACCAGATGTTCACTTCATGCAGTTTCTAAAAATGTATGATTTAAGGCAGATTGTTGTAAATCAGCCAGTGTCACAGTGAAAAATACCTCAGTGTGGTTCACTCGTCTTCAGATTCGGTGGGGTCCTGCAAAGAAAAAATTAGGATATTGGGCACATGGAAAGTTGGAACGTGGCTATGCATACATTAAACCAGATGTTCACTTCATGCAGTTTCTAAAAATGTATGATTTAAGGCAGATTGTTGTAAATCAGCCAGTGTCACAGTGAAAAATACCTCAGTGTCGTTCACTCGTCTTCAGATTCGGTGGGGTCCTGCAACGAAAAAATTAGGATATTGGGCACATGGAAAGTTGGAACGTGGCTATGCATACATTAAACCAGATGTTCACTTCATGCTGTTTCTAAAAATGTATGATGTAAGACATCCAGGTGGATGATATTTGGACCGGGCGGTGTGCCATCGTCTTCAATGACCGTCAGCAGCCCAAAGGAGACTCTGGCCCACACGTCATCACCATCAGAATCCTGTAAAACAAATAGCAACACAATGGTAACAGTTAAACACAGGATGGACCAATATGACCGAATTTGGGACATATTTTAAATGCTTACATTGTGGAATCTAAAAATTGAAGTCACAAATACATTCCTTGGAAAAGCTGACATTCAGCAGTTTCTGGTGCCTTATTTTATCTGTACACCAATTGAAAAATGAAGAGTAGGTTTGGAAAAGCCTTTCTACAGCATTAGAGTCAAGAACTGCAGACCTGAATGAAAAATCATGAAAAGGTCATTGTGCATTGCCAAATATTTTCCATTCAAGTGAAATAGAGGTAAACCGTCAATGACTGAATTTCGAATGCAATCCTATAATGGGAGTCTCAGCAGTGGCAACACAATGGAATTCTAGAATAATTACAAGATCTGGTTTGTGGTAGGGATCCCCACACAGAGCTGGGTGCCACATTCTTTAATCATTGGCAGATGATCTTTTTGAAAATGTCAAGAGCATCAAAATAAGAATACATTACATTTGGAAACATAAAACAATTTTCAGCTACTTATACTACACCCATGTAAACCTATCAAGCAGGTGTTGTAAAAGTCACTGGGGTCATCACCAAGAAGAACTGGGAGGCTGCGGAGTATTAGGGTGCGTAGAGCCATCACATCTTGTTTCTAGAGGTGAACAATGACACATACAGTAACATTAGAAAAAGGAATCACTTTTTCAGCATTTCACTGCACTTAACTACATCATACCAACTGCAACATCAAATGTTGAAAATTTCACCGTTGCCCCTTTGCCTGCCATTCCTTTCCCTTTTGACGTCTGACACACTTCTCACCTTTAAATCAATTTGCCCTAAAAATCCATGGAGCATCTCTCCAACAACACCACGTTTTGATTTGAATTTGTTGACAAAGCAGGGAGTGTAGCGATCCAGGGCATCAAAGAAGTCACTCAAACTGGTGGCAGCAATTCTATTGAATTCTGAGAACAATCAATATACAGCAGGTGAGCAAAGAATCTCTAAAAATACATGAGGGAAAGTAACAGTTTAGGGTAACATCTAAGCGTGCCGTTTTCCTGTATCTCCTGAAGAAATGTCCAAAGAGTTTTGTTCTAAGCAACTGGACTTCTTTGAGCTTGAAATACATTTCGCTCCTCATCCAGCAAGCTTCAACATCTTTCCCATGTCTATATGTGAAGGGAGGGCTCTAGAGAAATATAAACGACTAGCTTTCCCTCTACATCGACCAGAACTGATGAAGCTTTTTGAATGAGGAGCGAAACATCTTTCAAGCTCAAAGAGGTCCAGTTGCTTACAATTAAACTCTTTGGACAACATGACCCGGACGAAAGAGAATCTTCACAGACATACCCCCGAAGAAATGGATGTTTGAAAGCCAATTTTCCGGAATAAAGGATTTTAATGCCCATTCCATATAAACTGTGTGTGGAAGTTTTATCAATTAGAGTAAAAATAAGGTGTGAATATATTCAAAGCCCTGTTGTTTGGGGTGACTGAGTGGTGTCAGAAAGAAAAAGAACAATGAACTACTTTATACAACACTAATGCAACACTCAACCAGTAACTAACAATAACTGACAGCAAGGCTATGGATTCAATCACATCTTTACTGTACTACAAGTTTACTCAAAGCATTACATGACGTTTCAGAACCACATATGTTTTTCCTTTTACTTTGTACGCAGATAAGGGGAAAACATCATTCGACTCAGACAACTGAGTCACAGTGAGGTCCCCTGCTCCACTACCGCATAGTTCATAGGCACGAAGATGCTCAGTGTACCAAGACGTCAGAAGCTTGGAGATAAACATAATTTCTGTATTGATAACAACAATGTGTGTGATCTGCCTGAACTCTGGTAGGCCTGCAAATTTGCCAACTGAGATGATCATATCTGCTCTATACTGAACACCATGAACACATGCAGACGATGCAACCAACACAGCATTCTGTTCACCATTTTGTAGCTGTAGCAAACTTTGAACATTTCAGGAAAAGATTTCACCAGGACAGACTGGACCTTATCAATTTGCACAGCAGGCTTGAAAAACACTGAGGAATCTAAATAAAGACCCATAGTTTTTTGATGTTTAACAGCCAAGGTTAGAGCCACATTCTTAAAATTCCGAGTGTCATGTATGACTTGTTTAAAAAATGTGTGCTTCCCCTCAAAACGCATGGTCCATACATCTAAGAGAGGGCCAAAGACCTTCACCATCTGAGGGTAATGTTTGATGAAATGATGTTTAGGACGAAGTTTGTAATTGGGAAATATTTTCTGCAGCAACTCTCTATGCTCACAGATTTTGCGATCAAGAAAGTGGATCAACTCATCAGTGAAGTGGGATGACAATTACAATCTCTACTAGGTCTTTAAGAAGCATCAGTTTTCGTGTCCATTACCACCAATCGTTCCCTTTGAAATGAAGTTCTTTGGGATTTTTTGAGGTTGGTCAACTTTATCTGAAAATGTGTAAGGAAACTTTCGAATGGCCTCATTTACAGAGTCTAAGGAAACATACTTCCTAGCAATGAAATTTTGAAGACATAACCCCAGTTCCACTGGCACAACACCCTCCAAGAAATCATGCAAAATATCATCCACCACATGAAAGTATGTCAACTTATCACTCAGTGGACAGCCCCTTTTGACGCCATAATGTTTCGCCTTTGTATGGTCAAGGAGTACTTCTTGTACACGCCTGTCATGACTCTCTCTTGTCCTGGGCTGGTGTAGACCTGATCCAACCTCCCTATCCTGTACATCATTTCGATGACACAAACAAAAACGACAAAAGTGATCTGCAGCAAAACTCTCTTGGAAACCTGCCAAAGAGTGAGCACCCAAGTTGTCGGCTGATACGCACAAAACAGTACCTTTCACACATTCTGCTAACTACTTGACATAAACACCATGTTCCTCAAGAGTCACAAGATCCTGAATGAGAGGACAAAGTACTTCCTGATAGCCATTACATCTATATATAACCCCAGTACAATCCTAAATTCATCCACATTCAGAACAGGATTACCTTTGAAACAAGTGCCGTCTCTGAATGAGTGGTAGCATTCAGGCGAGCCTTCAGGTGAGGTATGCTGTGCCTTCTCCAAAATGTTGTTATGGCTCAACAAAGCTTGCAGCATCTTCAGTATGGGAACATGGACAACAGAATTATCACTTTTATGAAGAGGATATTCAACTGGCATAACAACTGGAAATTGTTCTGTTATGTATGATGCTCTCTTGCGAGCTGTTGATAGAGATCCATCTTTATCTGTGTGTTTCAACAGGACATTATTTTGCAAAACAGCACTCATAATTTCACTGACTACATAATTAACATCCACATTAACACAATGCTGATTTATAATCTCTTGGATTGCAGTTTGTAAGACTGGCTGTGAAAGTACATGAATCTGATTAAGACACTGAATTACTTCCTGGACAGCATACTCCGGTACATGTAGGATAGCTTGCATTTTCAACAAAAGTGAAGCAAGGTTACGTTCTAGCTGATATTCTAGATCTTTTATGCTATCTGTAGAGTCCACATCCTCACATAGTGTGTCATCTTGTTTAGATGCACATTCCCCATTTTCCGAATGTTCATCTCCATCTTGTGATGCAGCTGATCTGACTTCAGGTTTGAATGGAGTAGCGCACCCACTATGCATTCTACTTTTATGTGCATTAAATGTTGAATACACATTACTATTAAAGTCACAACCTTCATATGGGCACGGAACCTTTTGTTTCAATTTCAAATGACTGCGCACATGTGTGAAAAACTCTGCTTCAGTGCAAAGCTCCCTATATTCACATGCCTGACAATGAAACAACGTTACTGTTGTATTAGTTTGCCTAATGTCTGCCTGCGTGTGCAATTTGGATAAATGTACTTTAAGAGCATTACACGACTTAAACGTGCATAAACAATCCATATGAAGACATGGTATTGGTTGCTGCCGAGTAAGCCCACCGTGTCTAAGACGATAATGCTTTAACAACTGACATCTTTTGTCTGTCGAAAAAATACAATGCTTACAAACCCAATTCATAGCTGCACGGCAATCTTCTAATATTATTAGAAGACTAATATTATGGACTGGTATTTTTAACAAAAACTTCCAAATGAACTGTACAATATTAATTTTAAGCCATTGTGGAAATTATTATCATAAAGAATAATAGTTTGAAGTTTGTTCTAGTTTACACAATATTAACTTGAGAGTGTAACGCTTATGCTAACATATGACAGAAGGGTGGTTTGTAACATGTTAATGGTAACCCAGAAGGCCGAAGCAGTTCAGGCAGACAGAGAATAGAGACTTGGGTAGTTCAAGCAGAGGGCAAAAAACAAGCAAGAGGCCATGAACAGTTCAAGAGACAAGATTTAATGCAGGGAGATGCTTCGGATTCTGGGATACCTTAGTTTGGGTGGATACCATGGTATGTGGCAGTGAGTGGGGTCTGCTGTATGAGAGGATGCTGTTCACATCAGAACCATGGTACTGATGGATCCTGAGTAAATGAGAAAATATAAACTGTAGAGATGTTTACGTCAGAACCATGGTACAGATGGATCCTGAGTAAATGAGAAAATATAAATTGTGGAGATGTTTACATCAGAACCATGGTACAGATGGATCCTGAGTAAATGAAAGAATATAAATTATAAAGATAAAAGTCCAGCATAAGAAAGTATACGTCAGACTAAACGCCCAGCAAGGAAGAATAATAGTTTTTTTAATAACTGGATGGGTGAAGGAATCCACCAATATGAATTAGGCCCGAAGCCTCCTGATTAATAAACAAGAGCCCCGTGACATAGGCAAGGTAGGAGGAATCAGTGTATGCTTCAAAGTGGAATAAAAAGTAGATTTTTTGAAAGGAACATTCAGAGCCTGATCAACTCTCAACAGAAGCGGTATCCTCTCTGCAGTAGAACTCATTCACACTGCTCAGCACTTATACTGTGAGGCAATTGTCTCTTGTATTCTTGCTGGTATTGTGAATAAAGTCTTTATCATCAGCTTGACTCCAACAGTGAGTTTTCTGGTTTAGACCAAGTTTATTGGGTGGGCTAGGACTTGATTGTTGGGGTTTGCAGACATTGGGGTGGTTTTCCACGACACCATACAAAATAACACGTCGATAAAAGCTGACATTGTTAGTTATTTCGAGAACAGGTGTCTGGTATGGGGTTGACTGGAATTTAGCAATACAGCCTTTGCTAATGTAACATGCCCGGGCAAGTGCCAACCGTTCACTATCATCAGACTTGAGTATTTTGTTAGCTGCTATTGCCAACAGGTTCTAATAAAACCTATCCCAATGAAAATGTGTGGCGTTTGTTTTTAAACTTCTAAATACTTTTACAAAGAATTCGTAGATGACAAAATTACCGGTGCCTATCTCCTGCGTAGTTACGTCTTCCACAGGTCTCTTGTTCAAATAGTTCCTTCTTTGATTGTCCTGGTGTGATCGTTGTCGTTGAAGAAGTGCACTTGATGGCGCCCCCTCTTGGCAATAATTCGTCACTGTTGAAGTTACCAGTCTAATTTAAGTTAACCTTAGTCTAATTGAAAAGCAATGTGTTTTTTCCCCCTGAAAGTAACTGTTACTTTACCAAAATCATTAAAATGCACAGATTTGCGGCCATATAATAGGCTGTAAGATTCCAAGACGTTCCATCTTTGAATAAGCGTTGTCGTGTTAAGTAACCTATAAAGTTTTGAGCCCCTGTGCTTTTAATGGCACGGCGTTTACGTGCGTTTATAGGCACCACTACAGCAGATATCCCAAACTGCAGTAACTCATTTCAGGGAGAGAGAAAAATGTTATACAATACTTTATTCTACTCGATTACATTGTATAATACTTTACAGGCTCTTATTATACTCTGTAGGCTTTTCCAGTCCATAACCAGCCCGTACCTCTGACGGGACTGATGCTCACACTGCCTCTCTCTCTCTCTCTCTCTCTTGCTCCCCCCATACAACGCCACTCAATCGTGCTGCTTCTGCCACTTATTCTGACTTCTTGTCCCACTCGCAAATGAAATTTGCGCTGTCGCGCGACTTACAGAAGATTTGATATCACTCGTGGCGTCCAGGAGCCACTGTCTAAATACGGCATGAGAAGCCTCTGGTTGACTTGGGATGTCGGCTACAGGTCTCGGTGTGATGTTGACGATAGGTGGTGGTGGTGCGCATATCCTGTTCTATCCAAGCCCAGGCCGATTAAACGGCCAGGCCGACGAGCGTCGGAAGGCCAGCCGTATTTTCGGAATATACAAATTGCCGATTCCTGGCATGTGCACAATACAGTCATTTAGTCAACAGGTTCACAACTGTAAACTCGAGAGGGAACGGGACAATCGATTAGGGCCAGAAGGATGACATCAACTAGTGGAACTAGGGTTAGACCTTCATGAACAAGAATCAGTGACCATCACATCGTTAGACATCCACACATAAGCATCACCTGGACAACACTAGATTTTGATGTGTTGCGTAATCCTGCAAAGGACATACATTCCAGTGATATGTAGCCTGAAATGTACCACTGTGTTGAGCTATCCGTTCAAGCTGTAGCGGCGGCCATATTATTTTATAAAGCTGTCCGGTTTTACGAAATACTCTATTTAATTGCGGTGTAAATGCTTTGGATTACCTGTCTTGTGGGAAACCACCTGATTTGTAATACACCTACAAGCCATCAGAAGGTGTGAAGTACTAGCACAGCTGGGTCATCAGAAATCAATTGGTCGTTGGCCACTCCTATCAGGCCTATTGTTTCTGTCTGACTCTTGGTGGGCGGTCTCAGCCGGGTGCAGTCAATCATTGTTCCTATTAGCAGGAGTGACACTGAAGCGTCAGCCCTTTTGTTCAGCCCTCCTTGTGTGAAGACTGACTAGGGTAAAGACGAGCGTGTCGACCTGCGCGTGTCTAAGACTGACTAGGGTAAAGACGAGCGTGTCGACCTGCGCGTGTCTAAGACTGACTAGGGTAAAGACGAGCGTGTCGACCTGCGCGTGTCCACCAAGCAAGGACACCGACCTAACTAACTAATCAGCATGTCCTATTCCCTGTAACTTCATCTTCTGTGCAAACTTCATCTTGCCACAATGTGTCTTCACTCCATTCCAGTTGTCTCCAGTCGTCGCAGATTCCGCTTCCACAAAAGGAAACGGATCCTTGCAAACCTCCGATCTACACATCATGTCTCGTCACCCACGAACAACTCCTTCACCGTAGGTTTGTGGAACTGTCAGTCTGCAGTGAACAAAGCAGACTTCATTTCGGCTTATGCAAACCATCTTTCTCTGGACTTTCTGGCTCTCACCGAGACCTGGATCAAACCAGAAAACACTGCAACTCCTGCTGCACTCTCCACCAACTATGCTTTTTCCCACACCTCCCGCCCATCCAGGAGAGGGGGTGGTACGGGGCTGTTAATATCAGACAAATGGAAATATACTCAACTGGTACCATCTGTCACATACAGCTCCTTTGAATACCATGCCATCTTAGTAACGGCACCGGTCAAAGTATATCTGTGTGTTATCTATCGTCCTCCAGGTCAAATGGGCGATTTCCTTGAGGAACTTGACACTCTGCTTTCCTCCATCCCTGAGCATGACTGTCCCATGCTTGTTCTCGGTGATATGAACATCCACTTAGACAATCCAGGTTCTGCCGAATTCCTATCTCTGATGGACTCCTTTGAGCTACAGCGGGTTCACAGCCCTCCGACTCACAAAGCCGGTAAGGAACTTGATCTCATTTTCACCAGGAAGTGCGCCGCTACTTCACAGACAGTTACTCCTCTACATCTATCTGACCATTACTTTATTCAGTTCAAGGTTTCCCTCTGTCAGCAACCATCTGCTCCTACTCCCTCTGTCTCTGTCCGTCGCAATCTCCGGAATCTATCTCCTACTCACTTTTCCTCCTTGGTGGCGTCTGCTCTACCACCGTCTAGAAGTTTCTCTTCTTTTGAGGTTGATGACGCCACAGAGTCACTCTGTTCTACGCTGAGATTCTGCTTGGATCGTGTGTGCCCTCTGTCTACCAGACCCGCACGACCCACCCAGTCTCATGCGTGGCTTAATGACTCACTTCGGTCAATGCGCACTAACCTCAGAGCTGCTGAAAGGAAATGGCACAAAACTAAGAATTCGGCCGATCTAGCACAATTCCAAGTACTACTATCTTCCTTCTCATCCAGTGTCACTGCTGCGAAAAAGGCTTTCTATCATGACAAGATTAACAACGCCACGGACACCAAGAAACTCTTTTCCACCTTTAAATCTTTACTAAACCCACCTCCTCCACCTCCTCCAACTAACCTCACAGCTGACACTTTTGCTGCATTCTTCACTAACAAAGTTGCAGCTATTAGTAGTCAGTTCTCAAACCAATCTACACAGGTTCCTTCTCCTAGCCTCTCTACACCAACTGCTTCCTTTTCTTCTTTCACTCCTCTCTCCGAGGCAGAGGTGTCTAAGCTTCTCACAGACAGCCGGCCTACCTCTTGTCTTCTGGATCCTATCCCAACAACCCTTCTTCAGGCCATAACCCCCACAATTGTGACAGCAACCACACATGTGGTCAATGCGTCACTAACTAGGGGTACATTTCCCACTGCCTTCAAACAAGCCCAGGTCAGGAACTACCGGCCTGTCTCTCTTCTTCCCTTCCTTTCCAAAGCCATTGAACGAGCTGTCTTTAAACAGGTCACAGGATTTCTCACTCAGAACAACCTCCTCGACTCCAACCAATCCGGCTTCAGAAGTGGCCACTCCACTGAAACGGCGCTTCTGTCTGTGACGGAAGCATTAAAAGAGGCCAGAGCGGCAGGTCAGTCCTCAGTGCTCATTCTGCTGGACCTATCAGCAGCATTTGACACGGTCAACCACAGCATCCTACTGGACAAGCTGACCAACATTGGAATTGATGGCACAGTGCACAGTGCCCCTTCTCTTCGCACTGTACATCACCTCGCTGGACTCAATCATCCACTCCCATGGCTTCTCTTACCACTGCTATGCGGATGATACCCAGCTCTATCTGTCCTTTCCGCCGGACGACTCCACGGTGTCATCACGGATCTCGGACTGTCTCTACGATATATCTGCATGGATGAAAGGACATCACCTCCAACTAAATCTCTCCAAAACTGAACTGCTGGTCCTCCCAGCCAAACAAGCCATACATCACGACATCAGTATCAAGATCGACTCCCTGTCTGTTCCTCCCACCAAAGTGGCAAGAAACCTAGGTGTCATGATTGATGACCAACTGACCTTTGCAGATCACGTTGCCTCTGTGGCTCGGTCGTGCCGTTTTTCCCTATTCAACATAAGGAAGATCAGGCCGTACCTAACCCAACATGCAACCCAGCTCCTGGTTCAGACCCTGGTTATCTCTCGTCTTGACTACTGCAATGTCCTCCTATCAGGCCTACCAGCCTGTGCAGTGAGACCGCTACAGATGATCCAGAATGCAGCTGCACGTCTGGTCTTTAACCAGCCAAAAAGGGCACATGTCACACCTCTGTTCATTGAACTTCACTGGCTGCCCTTGGCTGCTCGCATTAAATTCAAGGCACTTATGTTGGCCTACAGGGTGAATGATGGCTCTGCTCCCATCTACTTGAATTCTCTTCTGAAGCCCTATGTCACCCGACGACCACTACGCTCCTCTAAGGAACGTTTTCTAGCACGGCCAACACCTTGTGCAGGTCGGTCCAGACTCTTCTCATATCTGGTTCCGCGCTGGTGGAATGACCTCCCAAGTGCTACCAGATCAACTGATACCCTCTCCACCTTCAGGAAACTCGTGAAGACTAAGCTCTTCCAAGAATATCTCCTGGCTCCTATCTCCTATCTCCTTTGAGAATGCACTTAATAATTTAATTTCTCTACATTGTGTTACACTATTGCACTTTCAACTTAAAACAGCGCAGATTCTATGTTAGCAATATGCACTCCTTGTTAGTTCATTGTGTTGTAGCTTGAATGTTATCCTCTTTTGTAAGTCGCTTTGGATAAAAGCGTCTGCTAAATGCCTAAATGTAAAATGTAAATGTAAATGTAAATGTATGGAGGACTGACGGACATGAATAGTATAAGAAATACATTGTCAGTTGCCAAAGATGCTTCTCGCACACTTCTCGTGGAGCCATGTAAGCCACGGTAACCTACAAGTTAGACGACTCATTAGTGCGTAAAGTAGCTTTAAAAAAAAAAAAGAAAAGAAAAAGGACATGAGCACGTTCGCACACATGAACACGTACACACACACAGACACAGACAGACAGACACACACACACAACATAGATTAGCCTACCTTAAGTAATGTCAAATGAACTAGGGCAATATTAATTCGCACACTCTACAAGGCTCTGGGACTACGCGCCACCATTATGTCATCAACAGAATATCCTACATCATAATTGGCTGCACATCATTAAACGCAAGTGACTGGTCTGAATAAAACACTTTAGATTTGTACACGACAAGAGTCAGGTCACGCGTCCGTCCGTCCGTCTCATGAAAAAGCGATTAAAAAGAGATTGTGAATAACAACTACCAGAAAATTATTATGGGAGACAGCGGACCGCTTTGGAGGGAAGGCTACCTCCATATTAATTCGCACACTCTACGTGGCTCTGGGACGATGCGCCACCATTATGTCATCAACAGAATATCATAGGTCATAATTGGCTGCACATCATATACGGCAAGTGACTGGTCTGAATAAAACACTTTAGATATGTACACACAAGAGTCAGGTCACGCGTCCGTCCGTTTCATGAAAAAGCGATTAAAAAGAGATTGTGAATAACAACTGCAAGAAAATTATTATGGGAGACAGCGGACCGCTTTGGATGGAAAGCTCCCTCCATATTAATTCGCACACTCTACGTGGCTCTGTGACTACGCGCCACCATTATGTCATCAACAGAATATCATATGTCATAATTGGCTGCACATGATTTAACGCAAGTGACTGGTCTGAATACAACACTTTAGATTTCTACACGAGAAGATTCAGGTCACGCGTCCTTCCGTCCGTCTCATGAAAAAGCGATTAAAAAGAAATTGTGAGTTACAACTGGCAGAAAATTATAATGGGAGACAGCGGACCGCTTTGGATGGAAAGCTCCCTCCATATTAATTCGCACACTCTACGCGGCTCTGTGACTACGCGCCACCATTATGTCATCAACAGAATATCATATGTCATAATTGGCTGCACATGATTTAACGCAAGTGACTGGTCTGAATAAAACACTTTAGATTTCTACACGAGAAGATTCAGGTCACGCGTCCTTCCGTCCGTCTCATGGAAAAGCGATTAAAAAGAAATTGTGAGTTACAACTGGCAGAAAATTATTATGGGAGACAGCGGAGCGCTTTGGATGGAAGGCTCCCTCCATATTAATTCGCACACTCTACGTGGCTCTGGGACTACGCGCCACCATTATGTCATCAACAGAATATCATATGTCATAATTGGCTGCACATCATATACCGCAAGTGACTGGTCTGAATAAAACACTTGAGATTTGTACACGACAAGAGTCAGGTCACGCGTCCGTCCGTCCGTCTCATGGAAAAGCGATTAAAAAGAAAGTGTGAATAACAACTGCCAAAGAAAATTATTATGGGAGACAGCGGAGCGCTTTGGATGGAAGGCTCCCTCCATATTAATTCGCACACTCTACGTGGCTCTGTGACTACGCGCCACCATTATGCCATCAACAGAATATCATACGTCATAATTGGCGGCACATCATTTAACGCAAGTGACTGGTCTGAATGAAACACTTTAGATTTGTACACGACAAGATTCAGGTCACGCGTCCGTCCGTCCGTCTCATGGAAAAGCGATTAAAAAGAAATTGTGAATAACAACTGCCAGAAAATTATTATGGGAGACAGCGGAGCGCTTTGGATGGAAGGCTCCCTCCATATTAATTCGCACACTCTACGTGGCTCTGGGACTACGCGCCACCATTATGTCAACAGAATATCATATGTCATAATTGGCTGCACATCATATACCGCAAGTGACTGGTCTGAATAAAACACTTGAGATTTGTACACGACAAGATTCAGATCACGCGTCCGTCCGTCCGTCTCATGGAAAAGCGATTAAAAAGAAATTGTGAATAACAACTGCCAGAAAATTATTATGGGAGACAGCGGAGCGCTTTGGATGGAAGGCTCCCTCCATATTAATTCGCACACTCTACGTGGCTCTGGGACTACGCGCCACCATTATGTCATCAACAGAATATCATATGTCATAATTGGCTGCACATCATATACCGCAAGTGACTGGTCTGAATAAAACACTTGAGATTTGTACACGACAAGATTCAGTTCACGTGTCCGTCCGTCCGTCTCATGGAAAAGCGATTAAAAAGAAATTGTGAATAACAACTGCCAGAAAATTATTATGGGAGACAGCGGAGCGCTTTGGATGGAAGGCTCCCTCCATATTAATTCGCACACTCTACGTGGCTCTGGGACTACGCGCCACCATTATGTCCTCAACAGAATATCGTACGTCATAATTGGCTGCACATCATTTAACGCAATTGACTGGTCTGAATTAAACACTTTAGATTTGTACACGACAAGAGGCAGGTCATGCGTCCGTCCGTCGCATGAAAAAGCGATTAAAAAGAAATTGCGAATAACAACTGGCAGAAAATTATTATGGGGGACAGCGGACCGGAAGGCTCCCTCCCTTACATTAAGCCCCGAATGGCATGTCCGTGTCCAGAGGCCAAGTCGGGGAGCAGGCGAATCGTCCACCAAATGGAGGTGCTAAGCACGGAGACGGTTCAAAGTAGAGAGCGGACACGTTTCCCTCCGATAGCATCATCTCCTGCTGCAAGACGAGGGAAGTTCATGCAGAATCAGCAGCGCCCAGCAGAGATTTTAATTCTTCATCTAAATTCCCCCAGCCCAGAGCCTCCACTCCTCCTTGCGCCCATATACCAAACCGGGGAGACTTCGCTGCTGTCCACTGCAATGCAACGTGATAACCAGGGTCAGCTTTCACCCCAGACAACCAGCGATGACCTTTCCAAGGCTACTGCACTGGCGGTGGAGGTTTCCCAAAAAACCAAGCCTGAGGAGATTCGTGTTGCCACAGGGGCTGTGAGGAGGCCAATGAGAGGCTTGCAGCCTCCTGTACCTTCCCAACCACGATCTCAACCCGAAAGCCAAGAAACCTGCTGGGTTACACAGAGCAAGAGGTAATGGGGAGATTCCTTGTTCTGGGATCAAACGCTACAAAAGACACAAGCCATCATGTGAGTTTAAAATGTCATCGGAGCCTATTGATGAGCTACAGATCCTGGATTTGGGACGAGAGAGGGAAACCACTGCTGCTGCTAGAAAGATCAGACCTGTAACGTCATGCTGGACTGACCCTGACCAATATCTTGTCAGGCCTTCTGTTCTTGTCCTCTGCAGCTAGGTCAGCTGTCGTGATGGGCCGCGCTAGAGGGACACCCCAGGTCCGGCCTGTCACATGCAGGCCCAATTTGTTTGGCATGCTTGAACCTAAGCCTCCGGCAAAGTCAACCAAAGCCTCCAGCACCAACGTCAAGCGGAGGAGGCTGAAGAAGTCCCTCCCCGCTTCTCCGAAACCACACCGAGAGGAGCTCAGCCGCGGGAATTCGAACCGCCACCTGAGGCACACAGTGTGCCCACTGCGACCCCTGCTGGAGCGTCAGGCTCAGATGAATTGCTGTGCCACCGCAGAGAGGCTCTGTGCTCCTGTTCTTCCTGCTCAGCGCCACCCAGCTGCCCAGAGACACAGGCACCGTTGTGCCAGGCTGGCGGGCACTGATGGTCTCCAAAGCCCGGGGCATTGACCTCCCGGGACCTACACCCCAACCCCACCTGTCCCTCTGTCTATTTTTGATAAACTAATCAGCAAAGCATTTCATCAAGCATTTTCAGCATTTTCAAATTATTTATAGACGTGAAAAAAATTAAAACTTGCACAGAACAACTGCCATCATTAAAAAAAACAAAAACAAAACAACAACAAAAAACAAGCGAGACATGGGAATAGTTTGAACCTAGGCAATGGCCCTGACATCTGATCAGGTACTTAAATATAGCTCAAACTTGGCTTAAAAGACTTTAACTGTATTTATTAAAATGCTACAGGATTGCTGTGATAGTCAAATAATAAATGGAGAATCTGGTAATCTTTTGAAGCCAAGCAGAATTGAAAAGACAATTTAAGGTCTTAACTGCACAATAATCAAGGATTAATGCACAATAATCAAGCCCAATAAGGTACTTCAGAGTTCAGATTTTAGAGAAAGGTGATTTTTATTTTATTTTTTTTAAAGGAAAAGCTTTTCAGAAGTTATATCGATCTCCACTGTAACGTACACTGTAAAATCTAATAAGTAGACCTTACTTGAAAAAATCTAGGAAACCGATTGCCTTGAAAAGTTGGACTATAGTGGATTGTGAATCTAAACCTGAGCTTACAAGCTATTCCTCAGTATAATGTCCAGTAAATTCTCTTTCATCTAACTAGACATAGCAAGTTAAGTCTAGTTTCATTCTAATTCATAGAACTTGCATTGTGAAGTTGTGTCAACTAACCACTCAGTTCCTCAAACCTGAAATATGAAGTAACCTTTACTTTAAGAGTAAGTTCATCTTACTTGGTAAAACCATGGAAACCGATTGCCTTGAATTGAGCAAGTAACCTTTACTTTAAGAGTAATTTCATCTTACTTGGTAAAACCATGGAAACCAATTGCCTTGAATTGAGAAAGTACTGTAAATAATATTTGCATACACAAGCAAGAATAAAAAACAGGCTCTATTCTACAATAATGACATTTACTGCAGATCTGTATGACATACACAATTTGAATATTTATTAGTCTTTGAAAAAGACAAACATAGCCTAACTTTTTTTTTAACCTTACATCAACATGTCTAAAAACAAAAGCATTTAACTCATTCATTCCATGTAAACTCAACCAAGGCCGCCACACTTCGGTCTCAAAAAATGCTGGGAAAACTTTTTAAAAAACTTTAACCTTTCAGCTTTAAAATCAACTGAACAACTGCTGAACAACAACTATGCTCAAAAATGTTGACCGATTTTAATCTAGTAGCAGGTTTTTCAGGCAGATTGTTGTAAATCAGTCAGTGTCACAGTGAAAAATACCTCAGTGTGGTTCACTGGTCTTCAGATTCGGTGGGGTCCTGCAACGAAAAATTGAGGATATTGGGCACATGGAAAGTTGGAACGTGGCTATGTATACATTAAACCAGACGTTCTCTTAATGCTATTTCTAAAAATGTATGATTTAAGGCAGATTTTTGGAAATCAGGCAAAGTTACAGTAATACTTACCTTAATCTGGTTCACTCGGCATCAGTTTTGGTGGGGTCCTGCAACGAAAAATTGAGGATATTGGGCACATGGAAAGTTGGAACGTGGCTATGCATACATTAAACCAGACGTTCACTTCATGCTGTTTCTAAAAATGTATGATTTAAGGCAGATTGTTGTAAATCAGTCAGTGTCACAGTGAAAAATACCTCAGTGTGGTTCACTCGTCTTCAGATTCGGTGGGGTCCTGCAATGAAAAATTGAGGATATTGGGCACATGGAAAGTTGGAACGTGGCTATGCATACATTAAACCAGACGTTGTCTTCATGCTGTTTCTAAAAATGTATGATTTAAGGCAGATTGTTGTAAATCAGTCAGTGTCACAGTGAAAAATACCTCAGTGTGGTTCACTCGTCTTCAGATTCGGTGGGGTCCTGCAACGAAAAATTGAGGATATTGGGCACATGGAAAGTTGGAACGTGGCTATGTATACATTAAACCAGACGTTCTCTTCATCCTGTTTCTAAAAATGTATGATTTAATGCAGATTTTTGGAAATCAGGCAAAGTCACAGTAAAACTTACCTCAATCTGGTTCACTCGGCATCAGTTTTGGTGGGTTCCTGCAACGAAAAATTGAGGATATTGGGCACATGGAAAGTTGGAACGTGGCTATGCATACATTAAACCAGACGTTCACTTCATGCTGTTTCTGAAAATGTATGATTTAAGGCAGATTGTTGTAAATCAGTCAGTGTCACAGTGAAAAATACCTCAGTGTGGTTCACTCGTCTTCAGATTCGGTGGGGTCCTGCAACGAAAAATTGAGGATATTGGGCACATGGAAAGTTGGAACGTGGCTATGCATACATTAAACCAGACGTTCACTTCATGCTGTTTCTAAAAATGTATGATTTAAGGCAGATTGTTGTAAATCAGTCAGTGTCACAGTGAAAAATACCTCAGTGTGGTTCACTCGTCTTCAGATTCGGTGGGGTCCTGCAACGAAAAATTGAGGATATTGGGCACATGGAAAGTTGGAACGTGGCTATGCATACATTAAACCAGACGTTCACTTCATGCTGTTTCTAAAAATGTATGATTTAAGGCAGATTGTTGTAAATCAGTCAGTGTCACAGTGAAAAATACCTCAGTGTGGTTCACTCGTCTTCAGATTCGATGGGGTCCTGAAACGAAAAATTGAGGATATTGGGCACATGGAAAGTTGGAACGTGGCTATGCATACATTAAACCAGATGTTGTCTTCATGCTGTTTCTAAAAATGTATGATTTAATGTAGATTTTTGGAAATCAGGCAAAGTCACAGTAAAACTTACCTCAATCTGGTTCACTCGGCAACAGTTTTGGTGGGGTCCTGCAACGAAAAATTGAGGATATTGGGCACATGGAAAGTTGGAACATGGCTATGCATACATTAAACCAAATGCTCCTTTCATGCTGTTTCTAAAAATGTATGATTTAATTTCCCTCTGGATAGATAATGTATAGAGTATCTATAACAGTCTCATAAAGTATCTACCTATGTGTCTATGCAGATTAATGTAATTTAAAATCATCTAGTGCAAAGATGGGGTGTGACAGTCAGCGTGCAGCTAACGAGTGCAGTCTCTTTTTTTCATTTACATTTACATTTATGCATTTAGCAGACGCTTTTATCCAAAGTGACTTACAACTCATCAACTATCAATTGTTCAGGGCCAGTCTCCCCTAGAGCAACTTAAGGTTAAGTGCCTTGCTCAAGGGCACAACGGTGGCAGCCGGGATTCGAACCCACAACTTTTCAGGCTACTTACACGCTAGCCAGGTTCCTTAACCACTACGCTACCACCACCCCCTGGAGAGTTCCTTCCCTAATGACATGTCCCATTAATATTTAGTGGTAGAGGCCTTCAGTGCTTCCTTTCAAATCTCCTTTAGCATGACGTACTCTGGTGGTCCCTATGAAGTGTAAGAGGGCAAGAAACGCCTCACAATTCCTTATGAAACTATGAAACAACAACCAATCAACTCGACACAGATCAATAACATCTGATTTCCCCTAAGTGTTAGTGGATTTGGATTCTTGTAAAATCGCTGCTGTCTTTCTTTAAGTCCTATGAATTCATCTTCATATCTTTCCTTAACCTCATACGGTACTGTATCCTTTACCTGATGCGGTACATCCCTGGAAAACCTTGAAAAATTTTACATCCCGGGAAACTACTGTAACGCCACTCATCCATGCTAAATAACCTTTGACCTTCCCTACACTTTTCCTATCCGTCATCAGTGACAACGTAGATGGAGTAATGTGAAAGCAAACTAATATTGGAAGTAAAGCCCCTTAACTGGACCAAAATAGTAGGCCCAACTCATAGGAGGGGTTGTGGCTATATTCAAACATCTAAGGGTTTACACTCAATGTGATATTTACAAAACATATTTCAAACATAACAAAAACAAAACAAACGCGAGACTAAACAGCCCCCACTTCATCAGGCTATGGCCGGTAGTTTGAGCAACGGCTGACTCAGTAGCTTTCAGTGGACTTACCACACACTTTCCCCTTCTCCTGTCTCTACTCCCTTTGACCCCTGTAAGCCCACCTCTTGCTGCACTTCAGTAATAAACCTCATTTTGCAGTCTTTGGATAGAAGTGTCAGCTAAATACTTACTTACTTATATTTTACTTACACATAAATGTGGATTTCATGACATTTTCGTGTGATTTTAGGAAATTAATGGCACAAATAAATCTAGTGGAAGTGAAACGCAACGCAAATATGTTTAGCTGCAAATAACTAACTTTGGCTGTAAGGTTCAGTGTTTTCCATGCTGTTCCAGGGCATGTCACCACTTACTTTTCTGAGTTTATCCACATCAAGCAATGGGGATCTAAGAAAATATGAAAGAAATGTCAAAGTTTACCTGTCCTACTACTGAGCCCTACATCTACAACTGATAAAATGAGGAAATTTCACAACGCAGTCAAGTTCAGAAGTGATATTGTCCTATTTCTTTTCATAGCTACTTTTCTTTCCTACTTGTGGTATGACGTTTACCACAAGTCAACCCTCTCTCAGTTCATTTACCTGCAGAGGAACCAACAGTACTGTCTACACTGTGTATGGTGGGTAAGTGACTTGTTCATTTTTTCTGCAACATCCAAATAGGTCTTTTTTAAATCAATGTCTGTCTGATCTTAAACAATGTTGCATAATCACCAAATCAATATGGTAACATTAATGGGATTGAACTAGACTGTACTCATTATGATTGCAGGCCAGAAGAGTGATGCTCTCAAAAGCCATGAATGTATTTTTGGTGCATTTCCTCGTGTGTCCAGCAGGTGTAGTGCTGTTACACAAAGTCAAATCACATTTTGCATCTGTATTTTATATGCACATGATATACATAGTAAATTATTAGATGTTGCCAATTGTAGAATTAATAAAATCATCAAGTGTCAGAGAATTATATTCACATGGTTATTATTTTACTCATAATTTTAGTTTTTTGTTTTATGCTGACTGTTCAATGTAGCATTTGTTTTGTTTCAGCTGTGCGGTGTGCCTGGAGTGTGAGTTATTCCTCTACACAAGTCTGTGGCCTTAAAGGGGCATCGGTGGTTCTGCCGTGGACATACCACTATTCCTGGATGGGTCACTGTGTGGGTGGAGAGTGGAACAAAGAGAAGAGAGGGACAGTCAGAGAGGTCAGTAATGCTAATAAATATCCTGCCTGCAGCCTGAAAATAGGCAGTCTGGCTGATCATCATGCTGGCGTTTATCACTTTAGGTTTTACACAGCCCTTCACACCAGTTGGACGACAGGCAAATATGGTGTTACACTTTCAATCAATGGTAAGTACAATTAAGTTAATAGTTGTTTTTTTAAGTAAACAGTGGATGAAATTCTAATTATAACAAACCTGTCTTCTTATGTCAGACCTGTAGGTAAAGTAGGAGGCTGTTGTAGGGAAATGGAATCAGATTAAAGTGACCTGCAGCACCTCCTGCAGCTTGGGCTCAGTATGTCTGGTACAAGCATGGACAGCTTCTACAAAATAAAACCACTGGCTCAATGCTAATAAAGTCAAGCAGACCTTCCAAACAGGGAAATTATTCCTGCACTGTGAGAGGCTATTAGGCCCAATGCTCCCCAGCAGTGTGTGAGTGTGCATAACTGTGTTTACTTTACATCCAGCTCAAAGACAGAATCTCTGCTGGTACTGTTGTCTGCTTGTTGTCAATTTTCACAGACTTCCCAATAATATTCTACAGTATACTTAGAGTTCAGTACTTACTCTTTATTTTAAAACGGATAGGTCCGGTCCTTGATGATTAGTTGAATTGTTTTCGAACGCTATTGTAAAATCCACAATATACCACGGGCTCCGACAGCATTTCATTCTATATTACTGCGCCATAGGAAAGTGAAAAGTGGCTGCACTTGTGCGTTATCTGACAACCATTCCGCTAGAGGAAATATTTTTTGGCGAAGGAATTGTGAATAATTTGCTTTCTCGTTGTGTCTTCCTTTAATTCAGCCATGCCAGGTTAATGTGGTAATTGTTTTAGAAACGCAGTAACCCACTTGACGACAGTACTGTGAAGTTGCAAAACAACTAAGAGTTAGACTCTTTGAAAGCTGCGTAGAAAAAGCATGTTATTCATTTCAAAGAATGCCACATTTGCTGTTTTGTCGACGTTGCCCTGATTGGTTGTAGTGCTATCCCATTGTGTGCAGAGGCAGTTTGAAAGACATTGACTGATTCCACCCCTAGGATTGAGCCTGATCTGTCGGTCATGTCCAGACAATACATTTTAATGAGAGCCACTCTGAGGAATATGGCTTCAGGTTTAATACAAAACAAGGAACAGGTTACATTGGATTACCAGGTGTCAACATTTCTGTCACAGGTAAATCCTTTATAAAATATTAGTCTTGTTAACAAACATCTGCTGTGTGAACATCATCTCATTTTTATATTTTCACTAGGTCTGCAGGTGATGGTATCTTCTGCTACAGTGACAGAGGGACAGAGAGTGACACTGACCTGCAGCACCACCTGCACTCTGAGTGACAGGCCCACCTTCACCTGGTTCAGGAACTCTGTGATCTACAAACACACAACTGACAGGAACCTTCACTTTGACCCAGTCCAAGGACACGACACAGGCAATTACTCTTGTGCTGTTAGAGAAAATGAGAATATCTCCTCCAGTGATGTGTTTCTCAGCGTCACATGTAAGTTAATGTGTCCTTATTGGCTCTTTAAAAGATTGGTTGCCTATGTACAACACACACGTACACACACGCTGTAGGACAAAAATGCTTGTGTTACATGTATGTTTTCTAACACACATACAAAAGTCTATAATAGTTCAGTCTATATGTGATGCCCAGAATTTTTGGGGGTCTCTGACGGACGACCCTTGAGAGTTTTTCCAATATGTCTTTTGCATATTGGAGATGCACTTACAGTTTATGTTTTTACTCTCTCTCTCTATCTCAGCAATGAAGACAATGACTGGGATGGACACCGTGTCATTTGTTTTGGTAAACTGTATGGCAGCTCTACTGGTTATGGGAGCTTTGACTGCTGTCACTGCAGTGTGTGCAAGGTGTGTGTGTTTCCCCCACATAGAGTACCTGTGTTGTGCGTCTCTTTAGTTTTTCCACTGTCATCAACTCATTGTTGTCAATTGCAGTGTTGTAACTGTTATATATTATTCTCAAATCATTGTCGACAGTTACCTTACCTGATTTGTGATGATTATTGAACACTCATGTTTACAGAATCAAAAGAAAAAACAACGTACTGGGGATATGTTCAAATTTTGCTGAAATTTTCAATGTGTGTGTGTGTGTGTGTGTGTCTGTGTGTGCAGATTAGAGCATTTCTTCATTTAATTTAGAACTGTAAGAGGCCCTGCAGCTTATGCAGTTATTGCATGTTTGTCTTTCAGATTGTGCAAACATGGTTGCCATTGTGTCTGTCATCAGGTCAGTGTTTAATTAAACCAAACAATTTTGTACAATATTGATATTACACAGATTATATGCTTTTTGAAGATTTTTTTTTTGCAACTGCACACACTGTTCAAAGGTTTGTACCTCCAAAAAGTAACATCCAAAAACTCTCCACATGCAAAATCTCCACATGCAGAAATGCTGCACACCTCTCCTGCAAAACATCCTGCATTCAACAATCCCTTTGCTTATCGTGTGAAGACACTGACAAACATGCTTATACCTTTTGAAGCACTTCACAGAACAATCTAATTTAACAGACATCACACACTGTAGCTTACTTCAACAAAATTCAGTAATTTTTCTGGTGCTTGAATGTGTGAACGAAGTATTGCATATATTGCTTTAGCAAACTCAAACAAGCCACAGCTGTATTTCAACGTTTTCAGAAACTATGCACATCATACAGGATTTTCACTTGAAGAAATGGAATACTGTTTTCTGATTAGCTGCCATGCTGTGTGTTAATCAGGAGTTGTGACCAACGTCACAAAAACATGTGAGTGCCCGTGTGACACGTCACATCAATTTTAGTGTCCCTTTAAATTATATACATTTATTACATATAATGTTTATATATCCAACATATATTCATATGCATACCTGCATCATATGTCGTATGCATAACAGCAACCCTCGGATAGCTGGCTGTCTCAGGGACACTGTCACGACTATGGACCAGCTGGTTCAGATAGGCACCCTGGTGGAGAATGACTGCACCTTTTTTAAAGAATACTGGGGCAAAGTAGATCAACAGAAGGCCAAAGAGAAGAGCTTAAAGAAGACCCAGGACAAGAGGCCCTCTAAGGAAGCCAAGAAACCTGCTGATGTTCAGAGAGTCTCGGGTTTAGTCCAAATGTGCTAGTGTTTGGCCACGCTGTTCGGGGCCCTACGGTAGTGTTAGCTGATGAGTGGAACACTGACACGCCTCCTGTTAATGTGCTGGACTATGTGAGTGGGTTCAGGTACCACCTCTATCAAGCCCGTGCTGCTCCTCAGAAGGCGCTAGCGAAATCACAGTGTAAGATGCAGCGTCTTTTTGATTGTAAATTTGTGGCAAGGGGCTTTGAGAAAGGAGATTATGTGCTAGCCATGTCAACTATCTGATGAGTAGACCTGACCGGAAGAACAAAGTGCAGATTTGCCATGTTAACCTTCTTAAGCGTTATTTTTCACCTGTGTTGGTAGGTCTGGTGACTTCTTCTGTGCGTCCTCCCTTTTATATTGTGTCATCTTCCGTGGAGAAGGATTGTGATGCTAGTTTAGAAGGATGTGGAATACGAATAAGCTGACCGTCAATTTCACGTTTATCGCTAACTAATTCATCGGGGGTGTGTAACCACCGTTTATGTGCCATCTTCAAGGCTTAATGGAGTTATAAGTGCTCTCAACACAGGCATTAGCCGCTAGCCTCCATATAGCTTCAACGTAAACAAACATCGACCGGAAGTAGCAAACAGTACGTGTCCAGTGAGCCACAATGTATCATGGGAAATAGAATGCTCAGCGCATCAGGTGAATAGTTTGCTACTCGGTAGCTAACTCAACCAGCTGGAAACATCTGGCCTTGCACCAATCAAGACAAATCAATGACACGTACGACTACATTAATCTGAACAAAAACTCAATAACCGTCCTGAATAATGAATAAAAAGACCCATACTCAGATTTAAATTGCTCGTTGTGCTACTGGAGTGTAACATTAGTTATCGAGCTAAGTGCCTAAAACTAACGTTTATTTAACGTCACCATGTTACCAATGCTTTACAAAACTCCCGTAATAAGCCAGTGAAGGCCAGGGGCTTGGAGAAGGTCCAAGCTCTCTGAGACAAAAACATCACAAAATGTATAAAGTAAGTGAAAGTGAGTAAATTTTAACATTCAAAACTTACTACAAGTCCAGTGATGCTGACTGCGTAGGTTTCTTTCCTTCTGTTGCTTCTGGCCACCAGCAACTGTAAAGATGTCTGCACCATTTCAGAGACTTGACCATATATACAATTTTGAATATGAAGTTGCAAGATAAATCTTAGTTCTAACTGATGGTCACTTATTGAAAATTACATTTTTGTCATCCACACATTGTTGCCTATAAAACCAGCTGTCCTTTCAACTTGATTAAAAAAAAAAAAAATGGAATTAAATAATAAGATGGAATTAAATAATATCTTTACCACATGAAAGAATACATAGAAGTATATATGAAACACTACAAACAGTTAGTTTTAAACCACATTTACTATTATTTTGTGGTTGTTCAAAATGTGCCCCACATATTCATCACCACCGTCAGATATTTTTAAAAAGCAATAAAATCAGGCAGGTACAAGGTCAACTTACCCCCTTTTGGAACATTCAGCTCTACTGCATGCTGTACCATCACCTAAGCTCCTGTAAGTTTACTATTTTCTCTTAAATTTGTTACTATTTTTGAACACTGCTACTGTCGCAACCACCATGTCAACACCGTCTCTTTTGTTTGAAAAATATTAGTTTAGATAAAATAAATATATACTTTTTAAGAAGAGGTGTGAAGTAACTAACAACAGAGGGAAAACAAGATGGCTAATGTGAACCTCTCACGCATATTACAGAAAAGAGTAGGTTTTTGTCACCACCGTCAGATGTCACCACCGTCAGGTTTTGTGTCTGACGGTGGTGACAAAATGCCAAAACACCCAGGATACAGGCTGAAAATGATCATGTACCAGTGCACAAGAAGAAAGGTCCTTCGGCACTGTTGGTGGAGGAAATGGAACAAGAGGAAGGTGAGCAACAGGAAATGGAACCGGAGGAAATTGAGCAAGAGCCCTCGTGGAGCAAGAACCACTTACCAAGAGTGGTCCTGATGGGACTGTGACAGATCTATCTGCTGATGTACTTCATTGTGGTGATTGGCTTGCAGTCATTTATGACCAGAACTGGTGGCTAGCAAACGCTGTTAGTGTGGACACTCATTATCAAGATGTGAAAGTGTTTTTCCACCCTCATGGGCCCAACACACAATTCTATCCAAAAGGAGGTGGATATGTGCTTCATACCATTCAATCACATTCTTGTAAAACTTGTGGAACCGTCATCACCAGCTTGTGCAAGCAGGACAAGGGAGATATACAATCTGTTTGCTGAAGGCATGGACTTCATAACAGAGAAACATATACACCACTTAATTCCTGATAAAACTAAATGATGTAAAACAGTCTGTCATTAATAGTCATGCGGTAAATGATATAATTTTTTACTGTCCACCTGACATTGTTTGGGATGTTTTTGCTGACAACTTGACATTTACCAAGATGACATAGGCTGTCCATGTCTTTGTCATGACAACCTGACAATAACCAAGACCACATAGTGAGTAAATATCTTTGTCATGACATCTTAACATTAACCAAGACCACATGTCTTTGTCATGAGAACTTGACATTAACCAGCATGAGCTGCAGGTGACTTTCGCTTCGCTTGGACCTGTGAGCACCTGGGACTGGGGTGGAGACACGCTGAGGCTGAAACAATGTCAGGTTGACAGTAAAAAATGACATAATTTACCACATGACAATTAATGACAGCAATCATTGTCATTCGTTTATGTTCATGACAAGTGTCATGTCATAATTATGACAATGTAATGTCAATCTTATGCATCTCCCTTCAGATAAAGTGTTACTGAGTTATTTCTAGAAATACACAAAAAGTGCAACACTGCTGCTTTACGGAGTCACCATTTCAGTTGCAGATGCTTTTTACATCAAAATAATTAAATTATTAGTTTTAACTGGCTTTTCCTTATTCTAAACCTCTATAAATGAAGCTCTCAATATTTTTGGAATGATTACTCAATACATCAGTACACCAGCCAATAAAGTGGTGACTCCGTAAATCAGCAGTGTTGCACTTTTTTCTTTAAAAAGTTTGATGTCACAAATGAGTTATCATTTTTCTAGCAGATTTGTGTTATAGTTTTTCTTTAATTTCAATTTATGGAAAATGGTAAGCATGATCACAATTGTCCTGTATCTGTTCTTCATTATTTTGATACTTCAATTTATTAAGTGTTATTTTATGAGTAGAGAGCATTACACTGTTGTTGTGTGATGACCAATAAGTTAAATAAAGTTGTTATGCAAGATGCCATTGACAAGAGGCATATATTTTGGAAATATATGTTGTAATGATGCCACTGTCACCACCGTCAGTTCTGAAATTCATTCAGAGGGTGTTTTATTTGTTTTAAATTTGTTTTATCATATAAAGCCTGCCCCATGCCAGATAAGCTGCTGTGACTGGGTTTTTGGTGATTCAGAAATAGGCTTCAATGGGCTCAGTGCAATACAGACCTCTAGCGTAAATTCAAATTGCTAACAGATTCATCTGTATCTTCAGCAGGTAAGGCTGGAGAATCAGACTCCAACGCATGATACGCTGGTTTGAGTTCCTCGTCTTGTCTATAAACACCAGAGGACTGTGATCAGTGTAGACAGTTATAGGACTCAAATCAGAACTCAAATAAACCTCAAAAAATTGAACTGCAAGTGCCAGTGCCTCCTTCACCACAGTGGAGTAGGCCATCTGGTGTTGGTTAAACTTCTTTGAGAAATAACAAACCCGGTGTTCAACACCATCTGACTCCACCCGTAGAAGGACAGCACCCACCCCACAGTCACTAGCATCAACAGCCAGTTGAAAAGGTTCTTCAAACCTCAGAGCAGCCAACACATGAGCACTGGAAAGGAGAGCCTTGGCAGTCTCAAATGCCTGTTGCCTCAATATGCCTCTCACCCTGTCATCCCTGATAGAATGCGGTCAACGAGGTGCTGGAATGTGGCCAGTGCATTTCTAACCCCAAAATGCATAACTTTATACTGTAGGAAGTTGTCCGGCCTAACAAATGCTGACAACTCTCTAGCACGAGGGGTTAAAGGCACTTTAAGTCAAACTTACTAACAAAATTAGCCAGTCTGACGCGATCTATGCAATCATCCACACAGGGAAGAAGGTAACAGTCGGGTCTTGTGACTGCGTTCAATCTTCGGTAGTCCGTACAGAACTGGTGGATCCCATCCGGCTTACCTACCAACAGACAGGGGGAGGTCCATAAGCTAAAACTGGGCTCATCTGTGAGTACTGTGACCAGAATGGCCCTCTTAGCAGGATTAACCCGATAGGTGTAGTCCTGAGCTTACATCGATGTTATGCTCTATAAGGGTGGTACGGCTTGGCACATCTGGGAAAAGGGATGGAAAAGCATCCACCGAGTTAGCTCTCTCCTGAATGGACAAATTAGAAAGATGCTTGTGCAACTCAGCTCGTATCTCTGAGTTACGCAACCGTCCCTCAGTGACCTCACGGGAGGACACAGTCACATCCTAATCAAAGTCACTACCAGCATCACAATCCTTCTCCACTGAAGATGACAAATTAAAAGGGAGGACGCACAGAAGAAGTCGCCAGATTTGGTGGGGTCGTGCAACGAAAAATTGAGGATATTGGGCACATGGAAAGTTGGAACATGACTATGTATACATTAAACCAAATGTTCTCTTCATTCTGTTTCTAAAAATGTCTGATTTAAGGCAGATTGTTGGTAATCAGTCAGTGTCACAGCAAAAAATACCTCAGGCTGGTTCACTCGTCATCAGTTTCGGTGGGGTCCTGCAACGAGTAATTCAGGATATTGGGCACATGGAAAGTTGGAACGTGGGTATGTATACCCTAATTGAGGTAGAAGGAGGTATGTCTATGAAACTCTTTAAGGGTTGGAATGTTGTGTTTTCTATAGGATAGATGTAGCATAGGATCAACGGCGCCGCTAGAAATTTTGGACTATATGACAGAAAATTATTTTGGGACTCCCAAACATTGACTATAATAAAAAAAATTCTCTATGTATTTAAGCTAAGCAGGGTTAGACTTGGTTTGTACTTGGATGGCAGCTATTGTGCGTGGTAACTGAGAAAAAATATACTGACTAGAAATTAATTTTGACTTTCCAAGTTCCATTTACTGATAAAAGAATCATGGTAATCAACATATCATTTTCCATTGATTACCTTGTCTTGGGATTGCAACATGCAGCATTGCATTCAAGCTAGCCTTGTGCAACTGTAAACTGGGAATAGACAAACATATTTTCATAAACAACAAAGTAACCCTACTTTAAGATTTTAATAGTTAGAGGGTAGTGTTTCTGCAGGACTAGACAAAATAACAACTTATTGAATGCTGGTTCAGGTTAAGCAACTCACCTTTACAATTCACATCAGTTTGAAAATAAAGCATAAGACAAAGAAATTGCACCATTAAAACTTAACTCTCTCGAATTGGTGGGAAATTGTAACTTTGGTGCAAGTGCAAAAAAAGCATAAAGCTATACAGGCTAAAACTGACTGAGCAAGTTAGCAGAAACCATGTGGCCTAGCTAGCCACAGAGATGCAGTTGCTGGATTGTTTGAAAAGAAAGAGGTTGAAGTTACAGCATAAGACAAAGCAAATGCACAATTAAAATTGAATGACTCCTTAGAACTGCTAGGAGCAATTCCGAATCAAATTCAAATAAAGTATTGTGTTAAGTCCTTTTGTAGCCAACATTTAGGAGCCTTGGGCTCAGTCATCAGGGCAAAAAGATTGTTGGCTGTTTGGGGATCTTAATCTAAAAGGTGAAGGTAAAGCCAGCTCGACCAGCAGATTAGATACATGGGACCTGGCTTCCTGACGAGACTGAGAACGGGTGACTACACAAGCTGGAAATGCTTCTGGACATTCCTTTTCTAAGGCTATTGTGTCTGGGGACTCACACAGCACAGGACTTGCAACAGGGTTTACACAGATCTGACTGCCTGCAAGATCTTTGCCAGTAGAGGCGGCAGACCTACTGATGGGCAAAGAGGGTACTACACCCACCGTGACCAACCCAGTAACTAAGCTAGACCTTAGAAATACTCTATGGAGAGGAACAGCGCCATATTAACCCCCAAGCCCCTTCAACAAAACTGAAGCCTGACACGAAGCATCATCAGAAAATGGAAACAAACTAGACACCATCAAAGACCGAGTGGCACCTGTGTCTCGTAGTATGGTCAGGCACCTCCTTCTCCCCTTCTTCCAATGCAACCACACTTTGAGATACAAAACTCAAAAGTCTACACTAACAGACACAGGAGACCGCTCAGGCTCTGAAGAAAGAACATACCTACCCTCAGTGGACACTAGGGACACAGGCTGCTAGCCACCACTCTGATTTCTCCTAGCGAGCAAACGGCACCGAGACTTCATATGCCCTGGTTTCTTATAGGGACTGGGCAAAAGGTGGGGAAGGCTTAGCTGGCAAAACTGATTTAACAGCGGAGTAAGATGGAGACTGACATGGCTTATCAATATCTTTCCTCCCATCTATATCTGGATTTCTTGCCATGACTGGAGGCTTACTCCTCCAAGGCTCACGATCGACCAACACATAATTATCAGCCATCTCAGCTGCCTTATGCTGCTCCGTCACCTTTGTTGTTCATTTAAATGAACCTAAATGGGACGAGGCACACTGATCTTAAACTGCTCTACCAAAAAAGGCTGGCGCAATTCTTAGAAAGTATGGATCTGACAGGCCCACAGCCATCTCTCAAACCCAAGTTGTTGCTGTCTGGCAAAATCTATACAACTCTATCCAGGTGACAGCTTACTATGCCTAAACTGCTGCCTGTAAGCCTCAGGCACCAAATCATATGCCCGCAGCACTGCCTTTTTAACAGTTTCATAATTACTACTGTCAGCAAAACCTAAAGAAATACATGCCTCTTGGGCCTTACCTGTTAGCTCCCTGTGGATTACTGTGACCCATTCACCCCTAGGCCATGATCTGTCCACCGCAACATGCTCAAAATCTTCAAAAAAGGTGTCAGGTGTGTCAGAACAGAAACTTGGCATTATTTTTACACACTGAGAGACATCAAATCTACCCTCATGTTCACATTGGCACTGACGATCCTGACTTTCTTTTTTCGTTTGTTCAAGTTTGGCATTAACCAACTGCAACTGGCTTTGTAGATCTCTTTCTCTTTGCTCTCGCTGTTCTACTTCAAATATTCTCTCTTTCTCTCGGCAGATCTCTGATGTACATTCATCCTTTAAACTGAAGTGTAAAGCAAGACAATAAATGAGTTGAATTTTCTTCATGTCTTCTGTATAATCGATTTAGATGAATTCAAAAATCTGCACAATGTCGGTTTTTGTGAGCTTTGTTAAACGCCTACGAGTCACGTCTTCCTGAAGAAACTCGCGCACGCTAAACTCCATGACTGTAGGCCCGTTTTACAAACACCATAGTAAAATATTTTTATACAAAAAAAGGGAACAAGTGAATACCTAACTGCTACTGTAATGGCCACAAAAACACCAATGAAAACAAAACCATGCACGCCATTTCCCTTGTGACGCTATTTTTGAAGCTTTCATACAAAATGGGCGAGACACTTACAACCCAGATAGCAAGCACACGTTGGCCCAACGTTGGCATTGGTTGGCAAGGTCGGCGGTGGAATTCCAACGTTGGGCCGCCCTCACACCAATGTCAGTCGCGCAACATCTATCGAACGCAGACAGTGGGTTAAGGTCGGATTCGCCCCAAAAGCCGACATCAAAAATCCACAGTTGGGTCGACATTGGTTCGACGTCATCAACAAGATACTACTTTTTATTTGCATCAACCGTCCTTACAAAACCCGAATAATATCACAGTGTCTGAACAAATACTCCCCAATAGTGTTTTACGTGCGCAACTAAAACAAATTTCATACCATATTGACTTCCAACATCGAACCACCGTCATGCCAACGTTGATCCAACGTCAAGCTGGTCACCGCTTGATCACAGTAGGCAATTGTGTTTGATGACCCAATTTAGGAAACCAAGTATGATAGTTGAGTTCACAATACACCTAATGTCTGTATAACCCCAGTGTGTTCAGAATGTACAGAATTTACAGAATAAAGATTATGGGCAATAGTTATGTGCAGACAGGCTACAAATAATTGGGGGAGTAGTACATTCAGGAGAATGGAAGTAAGAGTAAATTAGTATGCTTAACAGATGGCAATATACAGATGGAACTATCAATATACAGATGCCTGGATGAATAGTCTGTTTATGTGTTATACCTGAAACATTTTCCTCCCCATGAACTTCCAGAGTTGAACCACTGTCGGGCCATCATTGGCCCAACATCAAGCTTTAACATAGTACACGTTTTCACTCTACATTGAACTTTTTTTGTATATGAGGCAAAACAATTATGTCACAATTATAAAACAATTATAACACTTTGTGCCAGGGTTTGGAATAGGTGTTGAATTGTGTAAAACATGGAATTACTGTATGAAATGTGTTCAATTATCTATATGTTAGCTCTGCTCTATGTAGTTTCTTAGTGGACTTGTAGTCAAAGGGTCACAGGTTATGTAGGCCCACCACTGATAGCAATAATTTTAGAAGTGTATTCTGCCTCAGACGGCCAGGAAGCCACCACCATTTGGCATGGCACTGGTACAATGGGGATCATCCTCCCCTGGTGATCAATGTAAATTAACTGCTGGTACCCCTGTGGCTTAGGAGAACCTTTTGTTCATGTTTACACTGCAAAGACAAACTTGCCTCAGATAGATTTGGGATGTATATCTGTATGTTATGAAATGTGAATCTATTCATGTTTGATATCATCTTTATTGTCTCAGTACAAGGAGTACAATAGTCAAAGTGTATGACTGGTCAGGACAATCCATAAGTAATATTTCTGAGTCTTGGTGTCTACATACACCTGGATAGCCACTTCATAATGATAATTGCCGTAGGTGTGTCCTTGGGCCATTAGACACGATGGCGCCAGGTAAAGAACCAATCACCTTTCATTCTATTGTACTTCAACTGTATGCTCACTGTATGCAACTCCCATCAGTTAAGTGTATTTAAGTAGAACACTTTCATTGTTTAAGTTAGATTTAATGGTGGATGCTTTCGGGCTAAAACCCTTATGTCTCCCTTGACGTACGCCATTGTAACGATTAAACCTGTTTCCTGAAGTTCCGGAGTCTGCCACCAGTCTGCAATTATTACTACAAAACTAATTGTCTTCACCACACAATGGGACACTTTCCCCCAAACACTGCTGCTTAGGCTATTTACACGTGTAATGGATTAAATAGAGAGGTTGAATTTGACCTGGCTAGGATCAGTTGAATGAAGAGCAGAGAACCATATTGTAACACAAGCAATGATGCAAGTAAACACAGCTTGAAGAGCTTACTTAAAACCAGTAGGTACAGCAGTTCCCTGAAAATTAGAAATGCCATGTTCCCCACCAAGATCTTCCAATATCAAGAAAAAAGACAAAGTACTGTTAATTTGAATTTGAATTAAATTTGAAGTTTTAATTGTGAAGAAGACCCCACCAGAACTCTACTTATAATTGGGATGTATTGTGGATATTCCAAGACTTTCCACTCTGGTACTGGCCACACAAACTCTGCAGGGTGAACCTTAGTAAAACAGACATAGACATGAGTACACAACATAAAATAAGATGAAAGATGAATATTAATGCATGACCATCAACAGTCAAAAATATATTATAAATTATACATATAGATACACACACAGTATATACACTGCTCAAAAAAATAAAGGGAACACCAAAACAACACAATGCAACTCCAAGTCAATCATACTTCTGTGAAATCAGCCTGCTCAGTTGGGAAGTAACACTGGTTGTGAATCCATTTTACCTATTGTTGTGCAAATTAACAGGCAACAGGTAGAAATGAGGGGTAATTACTAAGACACACCATAAAAATAGAGTTATTCTGCAGATGGTGTCCATAGACCATTTCTCTGTTTTCATCCTTTCTGACTGATCTTTTGGTCACATTTGCATTTTGTCCTGCCCCTGTGTCCTGCCCCTGGAGGTACCATGAGGCGCTGTCGATCAACTAATTTTTACCTGTTGCCTATTAATGTGCAAAACAGTAGGTAAAATGGATTCACAATTCTTCCCAACTGGACATTTCACAGAAGTATTATCGACTTGGAGTTGCATTGCTTTGTTTTGGTGTTCCCTTTATTTTGTTCTGCAGTGAGTACTCTGGAGAACCCAGGTAAGAGCTCTGTGAGGTACTCCTCTAAGCTTAGGAGGCATTGCAGAGAAAGTTTATATGTTTGATGGGTTGCGCTTGTTTTTTTGTCTAGTTTTGTCTTCTGCCTGTCCCCCTACTTGGAGTGGTATTTTTTTTAAACTATGATGTTTCTTTTTAACTATTTTGTCTTGCTTTTGTACTTTGCTATGGACCATGTATTTGTATCTGAGACAAATAAAGAATTGAATTGAATTATATATACAAACACACGGAGCTGTATGCGTAATATTTTAACAAAACCAGTAAAACAGGCTTACCATTCAAGTACTTCGCAACAAACTCTTCACTGCTCTTTGCATGAACATCAAGCTTTGGATCAAGGATATATCACACGTTCACGTGCAGTCAACTTTAGATCAGGTAAGTGTGTCAGACAGGAGCTTGGGAGTAGAGACAGAGGGGGAGAGATAAAACCACAGGCATTTTAGGGAAATGGGAAAAGACACGATAAACACAGCAAACTCCATCTGGAAGCATAAGTTCCAGGCAATCAATGATGCTTTACTTTTACTTTTGATTAAATAGAATACTAAATTGTAAACATACATTTGAATTGCATTGCCAGTACATGTTGTAGTACATGGCCCCTGATGTAAGCTACCATGTATTTTGAGAGAGGCAGATACTCATTTCTCTCTCTCTCTCTCTCTCAGACAACAACAATAACAACATCTATGGAGGAAATTCAGTACGGGAGCAAACTGAGATAATACGCAACAATAACCTTAGCATGCAAGCATATACAAATAATATCTAACATGCGAGCATATACAAAAAATAACCGTTGTTTTTTTTACAACCATTATAAAAAAACAAAAAGGTTACACTTACTCAAGGTAAGACACACCTCATCGTCTGAAGCAGGACTAATTTCACTTAAGTGTCGGCTAATGTGAGTGAGGCTAATGTTAGCAGCACCCGTATAGACAAGATATCGCTAACAATAGGAGAGCTAGCCAGCTAGCAACTAGCAGGTCGCCAAAAGCCGACAGTTAGCGACTCAAATCACAATCAGGGAATTATTCACCCTCTTTCGGCAAAATGGCAGACAGCAAAACAATTTTATCCAAGAGGTTGTTGCGACGGCATGTTAAAAAAGGGCCGAATGCAGCCCTAGCAGCGCTTCACTCCCACAGACCCACTCACCTTTGCCCGGCTGCCGACACAGACTTGCCACCCCCAGTTGCAAACCGCTCAAACGTCCCAGCCAGTTTTGAAACTCGAGTGACGTAGATGGGATAGATGGGGATTGGTTTATGGCATCAGATGTGAGCGCCTCCTCTAGTGAGGATGACTTTGATTTTGATGATCTGCCTAGCTGTAGTAGTTCAGAGGAGGGGGACAGTTTATTTCCAGATGACAATAGGGACTTCAGACGTGACCCCAAGGCATGGGCAGTTTCAACCAACACACCAATCTCACACATTTCTAGCCTGCTCTGCGAGCTTCGCAAGCACTTCCCCAATTCAAATCTCCCTAAAGATGGCCGCATCCTCCTTTCAACCCAACTTATTTGAAGGTGGTATCAACAGCCGGGGGGGAAATGCATTATTTTGGTGTGGCAAATGGGGTCTTGGGCCGAATGCGGGAACATACCGGGCTAACTGAACATCAGGCTCTCAAATTACAAATCAATGTTGATGGCCTGCCTCTTTTTAAAAGTAGCAGCCAGCAATTTTGGCCTACACTGGGCATAATTGAAGAGAACCCCACCAGAACTCTGTTTATAATTAATGTGTATTGTGGATAATCCAAGCCAAAAGATGCAAATGAGTACCTCTCTGACTTTGTGGCAGAGATGGGAAAGCTTGCATCTGATGGCTTGGAGTATCAGTCGAAAACATTCAAAATTGAAATTTCCTGTTTCGTCTGTGATGCACCCGCGAGGGCAATCTTTAAGAACATCAAGTCACACAATTCATATTATGGCTGTGAAAGGTGTGTGCAAGAGGGAGAGACTTAACTACCCGAAACAGCCTCTGTTCTCAGAACTGACGAAAGCTTTCTGAAAAAAAACTAACAATGACCATCACAAAGCGGGTGACAGAGCTCTTGTTGTAATGTAATGTAAAAGTGGGATAATACTCAATTATGAACTACTATGAACCTTAGCTAAAACCATAGGCAACTCATAGTCTGTCATGGTTACTACTGATTGTAATTTTTCTCCATGACCCCTGGCAGTTGGGTTAGCCCCGTGAGTCGTGGATCTGCCCAAGGTTTCTTCCGAGATTAACTGAACATAAGGGAGTTTTTCCTTGCCCCTGTTGCTCTTGGGTGCTCCTTCTGTGAAGCGCCACGAGACAATACTATTGTAAAAGGCGCTATATAAATAAAAATGAATTGAATTGAATTGAATTGTTAAGCTAAATGTTGGCTTGGTATCACAGTTTGTTCTAGACTTCATGCACCTGGTTTGCCTGGGAGTGGTGCGTAAACTAATATGGCTGCGGCAGAATAGTCCTCTTCCAACACGAATTGGGAATCAAGCCATCAACGTAATTTCGGACCATCTAGTTAAATTGGGAAAGGGGCTGCCAAAGGAGTTTGGGCGCAAGGGAAGTTCCCTACGAGAGGTTGATCGGTGGAAGGCCACTGAATTTCGTACTTTTTTATTACATACTGGCCCAACTGCTCTTAAGAAAACATTACCAAAGCACATGTACGAACATTTTCTCTTGCTCCACGTCGCAATCACTATTTTATGTTCCCCCCGTCTCCGCAACCTGTACTGTGACTATGCAGAAAGTCTCCTTAAAGTCTTTGTCCAAAATTTCCATGCAATCTATGGCAACTTTCTTGTGTACAACATCCACAGTTTAATTCACCTGGCAAGTGATGTAAGAAAATATGGCCCACTGCCACAAATTTCTGCTTTCCCCTTTGAAAATTTTCTGTATGAATTGAAAAAACAAATCAAAAAGCCAAATCAGACGTTGCAGCAAATTGTAAGATGGTTAACTGAAAAAGCGAACATCAACACGGTCAGTCCATTTTGTGATGAACCTAGTCCAACCTTACTCTCTCAATACACCTCTGACAGATTCACCCTCTCCACAAAGGACGGCAATAACATTGTATCGTGTGGTGGTGCCACGTTCAAAAGGGAGGCCATATTTGGAAAGCTTGGTGGTGCATCCTTTGTTGTGCGGCAATACTTAGATCAGCGTCCATTTTTCCGCCATCCTGTCGCTTCCACTGAACTGGGGACGGCTGTGGTAGAGAACCTGGCAAGAGAGACCACATCCATAACAGTCAAAGGTATTGACTTTCAGATGGTTACGCTGGAATACAAACAAAAAACTTGTAGTATTTCCTCTTAATCACATGTAAATTAATTGAATTAGTTGCTATCAGCTCAATCTCACTCCTAAATCTACATCTTGATTTTCAATATGTTTTACCTGATTAAAGTATGCTATTGTTTAGATGTATGCGATTGTACATTTCACCGAATCAGAAGAGGTGGAGGTCGTGCCTTGCCGTTGGCTAAGTGTTGACCAGAAGGTGGCCTTCTGGCCACCTTACAAAGACACAAAAAGGGCAAAGACAGCTGTGCTTCAAACAGCTGAGCCAGACAAGACTTGGGGGGGAGCATTTTGTAAAGGTCCTCAAGACATACGATGAGACGGACAAAAGTAGGATATACTACTTTTCTCTCCTTTGGCTTAAACTTTCGCTCACCTTATTCTTCTCTTCAATACAGACACTTATGAAGCAGCCCGGAAGCAACTTCCTAAAGCCTTACATAGGTGCTCCCTCACTTCTGAGAATGAAGGGGGTAAAAGAATGCGAATGTAAGGACTGAACAGTAAACAGCATGTGCTGAAGATTTGCCCCTATCCAATTATTGATTATGGTTTTGTTTTTCTATTGCAGGCCTTCCATGAAGCCGAAGGACATTCTTCCTGCAGACGAGGGAAGAAACCATATCTGGTCTGATAACAGATAGCCACACATTTTCTCTCACATAAGGATATTTTGTGATAAGCAAGGCACGTTTTACTAACATTGTGCAGTTGTTTATACTTTGTTTTATTGTTCCAATGTAGGGCTAAGAAAAGAGATACACAGCTTCATCGCCAACCACAGCCCCTGCTCCAACTGCCACCTGTGTTCACCCCCCCCACTCTGCAGCACCTAGACACAGGTACAACACTGCATTCCAAACTGTTGTAACACAAATCCCTTTTTTGGCCATATAGTAACTCTGAAAAACTGTCAAATTTACTTCAAACCAACACCAAAATTTAACATTATTTACAACATACAATTGGCTGCATAAGTATTGACACCCCTTGAACTTTTCAACATTTTGCCACGTCATGACCTTAAACATAAATATTTCTTTGAGGGTTTATATGAAAGACCAACACAAAGTGTGTGGAGAGTTTCTGCTTGCCTTTCTTTGCAAGATGTCAGAATAGCCACCCAGAGGCGCTATTTGAATGTCTTGGCTTGAGCGTCGTCCTGCTCAAAATCTTAAGACCAGTTAAAAAATTGCAAGGATTTGAGAAGGCAATTTATTGAAAGCAACAATTTAACCAAAATAAGCTGTTAATCACCTCATCAAAAGTTTTAAGACCACAAGTAAAAACACACAAGAAAAAAAAACAAAACAGAAAATTAAGAGTGGAAAGGAGTGGACTCAGTAAGGAGAAATGAGTCCACCGTTATTGTTGCTCACTTCAGAATTTAGCTATAACCCTGTTAAGACCAAAAGTGCAAAATGCAAATTCTTACAATTTTTAACTGGTCTTATTTTATTTTGTTTTATTTTGAGCAGGAGTGTGGTCAGGGGAGGATGAGTTTCTCTTCTATTATGCCAATAGCAGTCAATGACATACAGGTACTCATTGCAGCATGAGATGGTGCACCATCATGCATGAAGATGATTTTGTTACAGAAAGCACAGGTCTTTTTTTTGTGCCATTGAAGAAACTAGTTAGTCAGAAACTCCACATACTTCACAGAGGTCATTTTCAACAACTTTAGTAACCTTTAAATGCCCTACATGTGTCATTTTGTGATATTCTTGGGTAACATGGCAAAATGTCGAAATGTTCAGGTGGTATGAAAATGTATGCAGCCCACTGTACAATACAATCCATTGCAATATTGAATAAAAATGGCTGCTTCAGCTGGATGTGCTGTGTCTGGCGCTACTTGTGTATGCGTCATTGACATGACGCGCAAATTTTTTGTAGCAGAAATCAGGTGGTGCAACCACAGCTAATGCCACTGTTGTTAAAATATATTAACTATAAACATATTCTATATGTTCTTATATATTAATAAGTAATGCAAACACAAAATGTGCACGTCATGCCAATGTCCCTTATTCTGTCATTTCTTTGTCTTCATCTTTGTCTATGGTCCTGTAAGACACTTACAGATATTCTTACTTGCAGTTGTTGCCCATACCTCCGCCACTCTTGCCCAGATCTCCACAAATCTGGAAAATCAATTTCGTATACAAACAGCTCGCCTTCTATAGCAATACTGAAAATCTGTTTAAGCATTTTAAGTTTAGCATGAAGGTCCATTTTTCTGTCTTGTAGAACGGGATCACGCCCTCCTGCGCGCCGTGGTCAAGGTCTTGGTGAAGCAAAACAACTTGCTCCTCCTGGCCTTAACAGGACGCCAGCCGGTAGAAAGCCATGACATCTCTGAAGAATTCAGATTTCCTATGAATTCTGAGGATGACCTGACTAGAGTGGAGGAGCCAAACTTTTGAGGGCCTCATCTCCAAAACTATTAGAGGCAGGAAGCAGGGCAGGGATTCTTTCAGTTGGCATCAAGAGGTACCTGTACATGAAAAATTAGGCAAATCGAAGAGGGGTACCTGGGGAGGGTGTGTGAATTGACACGGAGTGACCCTTTTCCTTAGTAAAATATTGAACTATGAATTATGAAATCGATTCATTCTTTTTGAATAACCCTGTACTGTATGCATCTTGTCAATGTGAATCTGATGAACTTTGTACCGTTGTATTGCACTGCGGAAACTTGAAAATCAACTTTTATCTATTTACAGTAGGTGCATTAGCCGCCCATAAAATCTCTGCCAAAAAAATCTTTTTTGCTATCTTGGTAATCTTTTCAGGCATAAGCAGTGACGTTACAGAGTGAGAATACCGTAGCTTTAAAATACTCACTACATTTGAATGCATTTAAGTCGTAGGCTAACAACTTCTCTGAATCGTTAACAATTTAACAGGACAGTATCAGCTCACAGCTAGCACTACACTAGATGATACATACGTAACATAATAAATCATACAAAACGTGGGAATACACATATGATTGCAAATGAAAACAGAGGGGAAAATACAGGATTCCACTAATTAACACACATATTAATTGGGTTGATCGACAAATACTGTACAACACAGATCTGGAAAAACACAAGTGATTGCTAACCTGCTACATCTACGATGTGTAAGGGAGGTCATCTCCCCTCAACTACTTTCTTTGCTCTACTCTGATTTTTAGAGTTTTATTGCTGATAATAATAATAATAAGAAGAAGAAGAAGAAGAAGTAGTAGTGCGCGTCACTGCTCCTGTCAAACACAGCCAAAGATTGAGCAAGCTAGTTAGCGCATTCCACCTGCAGCCACGCAGTGTGAAAAAATTCTGCAGTATTGCTATCATTACGATATGTCTACATGCACAAAGCTGAAGTTAGAAAATAAGAAAGCTAAACATTACCTGTATCCACCGATTTGTACGTCTAACTGTGATGATCTTTATTCCAGGTGTACAGCTGCAGAGATGTGTGCAGCCAAATGTTGTACAGCCACTAGTGGTGGACGTGGACACGGACAGCGACGAAAGCGGCAGCAGCAGCAGCCTGGACGAATGAGGACTCCCACACACTCGCCCACATTTATTTATTCTTCTTTTTAATTTTAAATATTCTAAACCTTCAATAAATTATTATACTACGAGTAGCATGTCTAGTGTAATTCCATACGATGTTTATGAGTTTCCTACAAAACAAATCTCATTGTAGGTTTAATTAAAATGAAATCATCGGGTAAAGTTGGCAATGGAAAAAGAAATTATTGGCTAAGGCTATAAGTCAACGTTGGCAATCGTTGGGAATTCCAACGCATTTTTGCCTTTTGACGACGTTGGCCCAACGTGTCCCCGGCGGCCTAAATTATGTTGGCCCACTGTTGGCAAGTGATGTATGGTCAACGACGTGTGTTTGCTATCTGGGAAAGTGCTTAAAACTAAACAGGAGCACTCAAACCAGTTATGCTGTAGAAAGTCTTACGAGAGGCAATTATCGAACGTCAACAAAATACTAGATCCGCTCAAGTGGCGCGATACAGTTGCATACAAGGACAAGAAAACGATAGCAGCCACTTAAACAAACCAAAGGCTAACCCACGAATGGCTAGTCGATTCGACAAACAAATACCAACACAAATTCAAAACTAATTAGCAGCTCGCTACACAAACTGCTTTAAGATTACTAATCTCCACAAACACCGATACAGTTCTAAACACAGAACGCCACAGGTAACAAAACTAAACAGCTCCCGGACGAGCCCCCAACTGTTACATACACCGATAATCCACCCTACGGTACACCGAGCGCTTGCCGCAAGCACTACAGTCACCGCAAACAACAAAAGAAGACAAACAGAGGGTACAAAGCTAGCTCATTTACCTAATGCGCTGTGCGTTGATGCACAGCGCAGTTGGAATGAAGGGACAGTCAGAAATCTTGAGCTAAAACCACTCCAAGACATCAGATTCAGCCACCACAGGGCAGGGAGCGAATTTAATGAAAGTATCTTGCAAGCACACCCTCTACCTCCCACCTCACGGTATCTGTCTCTTTCTGAGTTTAAAGAGCTTGTTGAGAGTGATCCAGCACAACCACTGTTCCTACTAAAGAACTGTCTGTTGGGCAAGTGCTACAGCGTTAATCCTGTTGTCCAACCCAACCTTGCAAACACTGCAGTTGATGCCGGTTAGTAGGACCGCATCAGACTCACAACTGTTCTGACATTCTATGTGAGCCATGCAAAGCCTTCTATGAGTTGTTTGTGCAGGTGAACACACAGGCGGCTAGGTTGGAGTTGGAGACAAGACAGCAGAGTGCTTCAGAACTGTGGCACAGTGCAAGAAAATTGAGATTAACAGCCAGCTCTGCTAACTATACCACCAACTCTGGTAACTATACCACGTACTATGGAAAGGAGAATGAGGTGGTTGCCTGCAATACTCTTAAAGAGCAGGGCGTGAACATTACACACATGGCTCTCCGCAAGTCCAGATGGGGTGATCGACTCCTCTGTCCTACTGCAAATAAAATGCCCAGTCCCCAACAAGCTCTATCCCACCCTCTTGTATCAGCTTACTCAAAATGGCAGTGATGTGAAGCCAATAGATGGAGTACCACAACTTCAAAAAACAGGTGTCCGCGGATACTACATGCAGGTGCAGCTGGGCATGTTTTGTACCGGCCTTAGGATGGCCAAATTGTTTATCTGGAGCCCAAATGACACCATTTCATTCTCTGTACCATTTGATGAGCTTTATGTTCAGGAGAGGGTAGCACATCTGAAAAGATTTTACTTCTCCACAATGTTGCCTCAGCTTGTCAATGAGTTTGTTGGTCAGTGACTGAATCTGCATAGCGCATATGCAAACATAATGAATTCCTAGAAAAGGAAATCAGACACTAAAATGTCATAACAAGAGCACCCTCTCAATCAGTTTTATTGTTAAAAAAGATTAAATGTTAAAAAAATGAAATATCTTTTAAAAAACGAATATTCGCTATATTTACACAATATTTCCACTAATATTCATTAATATGTACACAATATTTCCACTGTTATTTCCACTAATATTTACACAACTGTAATCAAATATACTGTACACATGTTGAAATATGAACATATATATTAAATATGTTATTGATTTAATGTATGTATGACATTAGTAATTACCTAAATGTTATGAATGTACATTACAAAACAATTTAATCACAGGGGTAGTTAAAGCACTACTGTTGTTGCTGCTGCTACTGCTGCTGCAATGACATGGGCCAACCAGGCCCAGCTGCCAGAGAAAGAGAAAACAACAGGGATACAATAAGGTGGTAGAGAGTAAACACTACAGTCAATACTAATGTGTTTGTAAACGTGTCAAGACAATGACAAGACAATTAACGAATGAGGTCATCTCTACAGTTGGCTAAGGCAGCACAGATGCGAAGGATTTTGTCCATCTTTGGCCATCTTTGACATGTTTATGGGTACTACCTGGGACAAGATCTTGTAAACTTTTAATCGCCTAATAGCTCGCTCAACGTGAATTCGAACATTTGCGATTCTTCATGTGCTGGTAACCTGTTCCACCGTTAACTGACCACCACCTCTGGTGAAAGCAGGCAGAACCAAGTTCACTCTTCTCTCAAAGAGAATGTCCCGAATTAAAAAGCCTCGATCTGCCATGACTTCATCTCCAGGCCTTAAGTAGTCCAGGACACCAGAGTTCATGGTGATGTACTTGTCACTGGCGCGTCCTCCATAGGCAGATGATATAAACATGATTAATCCACAGGGGGCAATTCCAACAAGGTACTTGATTGTCCTATGGGAATAATAATGGCTGTAGGACTCACCTCTAGAGTCAAGATTTTTGGGCTTCTGCAACATGCTTTAACACAGTCAATGACACAGGTGGTATTTGGAAAAAACTTCTGAAATGAAGCTGGCATTGTTGCCTTGATGGTTTCTTGGTAGCCAGACAATAAGGGGTCGCAGGCCTTCCTCCATTTTATCAATCCAGTGTGTGATGATTCTACTGGCAACACTCTGTGACACATGGAACTGTCTACTGAGGTCTCCCAGCACACGGTTTAATTTCAGTTTCATGATTGTCATAAGAATTTGATCACGCACTGAAAGAGTAAGAGTCTCATTTCCAAACCTTTCTAATGTTGACACAAGAGTGTTGAATGTGTCTAGTGGGAGCCCTGTGTACAGGTATGCATCAGCATCACTCTGGAGCATTAAATGGCTGAATTCTCCAGATTGTGTGGCTCCATCTGTCATCACATGATTCTGTATTGGTGCATCCACTTCCTGGCTTCTTGCATAACTGGGATCCCAGAGAGAAGGGTGTGTGGCCACAGTCCTGTGAGATTCCTAGGGTCACCCACGTTGTATTACAATTGAGCTGCATCAGATGTTAACAAAAAGACATTTAAAAGTGGTTAATTCATAAAAGTGTTTAATGGTTCGCTTGACATTTCTGACATTTAAGAGAAGAGTAAATAGTTGATAACAATGCAACACATTGCTGGTGGCAATTGTAAGTTACTTAAAAACCAATAACCACGCATTGTTAGATGGACAGATAGAGATACTTTATGTATCCCGAATGAAATGAAGGTGTCCAGTAGCATACACATAAAGGCACATGAACAGAAGGCATCCAAACAATTATACATACACATACTACTGTGTCATCTAACGTTACACAAATACAGAAGTTAGTACTCTATATGTTGTAGGCTTCTAGCATCACCACTACACCGGTAACGTTATATTATTACTATTAACTAGACCATGCATTTGACTGCAAAACAATACGATAATGTTTGTAACAAGTAAGCGAGGCTCAAAATGTAAACAACAGCCAGTAAGTAGCAAACATTTAGAATGCTACACTGCAGTTGAATTGATGTTAGCAGAAAACTGTCGCTAGCCGGTTAGCTAGCTCCTGATATTCACTCACCTGATGTTTCCCCACGAACAATTGTCCGCCTCTTCTTCTGCACAGGTCTCTCACAACCAAGGAAGAGTCCGGGATTTGGGTGTTCATCCGTTGGTCGCTTATTTACGAAGTGATGTGAGCAAATGTACACCTTCTTTGGTGGATATTTTAGCCTCAGCGCCGCAAGCCATTCCAGAACGCCTACTGGCTGGCATGATATATAGAGAGTACGGTGGTTGACAAAGGCACTCTCTCCTGGTTACTCTATGTGTGTGTAGCACTCTGCTTCCATAAAGTCTCTGATCTTGTTGCTGCTGTTACTGCAGCCAACAACCGAACGAGTAGAGCCTGAACTCATGTTGGCTACTATGTCGCTAGCAGTCTAGTTCAATAGTTGCTACAACGACGACGGAAGTGGGAAACAGGAATGGTCGTCATGGCGCCACACATTGTTGTATCGCACGTAAGGTGGACATGCCATACAGCCCAGATGTAGCCTGTAGCCATTATGTGCCGCAGTCTCCCGAAAAGACTTAACGATTAACTGAATAAAATCATTTAAAATGTACTTTGAAATAATTGAAAATCGACAGGAACTCAAGTATTTATTTCTTCAGTTTGTATTTCACTGTGGTTTACGAAGAGACTCTGTTTGAGCCTCATTCATTCATGAGAATAACGTTATACATAATATTTCTGAATGTAACATGTGAATGAAGCTTACATCTACTACACTACCCACTGTTTAAGCATTATTTTTATTTTAAAAAATGAAATATAAATATTAACATTTCCTCGCCTCATATCACCGGAATTGCGTAGTCGACATCAGTACCATTTTGTGGGAGAAAACTTGCCTGAACGTCCCTTTAAGGTAGATTGTTGGAAATCAGTGAACGTCACAGTAAAATTTACCTTAATCTGGTTCACTTAGCATCAGTTTTGGTGGGGTCTTGCAACGAAAAATTGAGGATATTGGGCACATGGAAAGTTGGAACGTGGCTATGCATACATTAAACCAGATGTTCACTTCATGCTGTTTCTAAAAATGTATGATTTAAGGCAGAATGTTGTAAATCAGTCAGTGTCACAGTGAAAAATACCTCAGTGTGGTTCAGTGGTCTTCAGATTCGGTGGGGTCCTACAACGAAAAATTGAGGATATTGGGCACATGGAAAATTGGAACGTGGCTATGTATACATTAAACCAGACGTTCTCTTCATCCTGTTTCTAAAAATGTATGATTTAATGCAGATTTTTGGAAATCAGGCAAAGTCACATAAAACTTACCTCAGTCTGGTTCACTCGGCATCAGTTTTGGTGGGTTCCTGCAACGAAAAATTGAGGATATTGGGCACATGGAAACTTGGAACGTGGCTATCCATACATTAAACCAGACGTTCACTTCATGCTGTTTCTAAAAATGTATGATTTAAGGCAGATTGTTGTAAATCAGTCAGTGTCACAGTGAAAAATACCTCAGTGTGGTTCAGTTGTCTTCAGATTCGGTGTGGTCCTGCAACGAAAAATTGAGGATATTGGGCACATGGAAAGGTGGAACGTGGCTATGCATACATTAAACCAGATGTTCACTTCATGCTGTTTCTAAAAATGTATGAATTAAGGCAGATTGTTGTAAATCAGTCAGTGTCACAGTAAAACTTACCTCAATCTGGTTCACTCAGCATCAGTTTTGGTGGGGTCCTGCAACGAAAAATTGAGGATATTGGGCACATGGAAAGTTGGAACGTGGCTATGCATACATTAAACCAGACATTCACTTCATGCTGTTTCTAAAAATGTATGATTTAAGGCAGATTGTTGTAAATCAGTCAGTGTCACAGTGAAAAATACCTCAGTGTGGTTCACTCGTCTTCACACCCTCCCCTTGGTCATCCTCCATCACCTACATATGGCAATGACCTGACCCTCTGTGCTGTGCCTGGGGCCCGCGGCATTTTTTTAATAGTTTTTCATATACTTTATATTCCACACATACAGTATTAATTACTCACGAGCACTTGCCACTGATGAGGCCTTATTTGGCCTCAAAGGGGGAAATGTGAAAACACTTTTGTGTAATTATGTGACTGGTTTTTGTACAAGGGTAGAGAGGGGCAAAAGGCCTGTGTTTTTAAAAAACAGAGACAGGAAAGAACAAGCCACTTCACATCATTTGAGAGGCCCTGATAATAGAGGCATGTTTTTACCCAAGTCAGCTAAATACTACAGACCACCATTGTATGAAAGAACCTTGAGTCTGAAAAGCAGACCAGCTCCACAAGGCATTATTGTGTAGATAACACACCGGCAGAAGGTCAGATAGTCTCATGAATCACACAGAGGAAGTTCCAGCATGGTCTAGTGCAGTCCTTCTCAAATGGGGGGTGCGATGCCGGGGGGAACATGCCTTTTTTCTGTACTAGAATAAAGTGTAATTGTACCCATTGTCAGAGTGTGCGTGGGGAGTATTAGCTCTGTGGTACAGGGTTTTTTGCAGTGAGCATGCTCATACACAGCAAGGAGCAGGAGATATGAATTGCAGTGAATAAACCCCTAACACCATGGAAAAATATTTACCAGGGATGAAAAGAAAGGCAGAGAGGGACAATGATGAGACAAATGAGACAAGCGAAAGTCACCCGAAAGCTAAGACGAGAAAATCTGACGAAGTGTATGTAGCGCTTGGCTTCACTGTGACTACAGTGCAGAGATATACTTATAACAACTTTGTAGACAAATAATACTATTTTATAGTCACGGTGGAGAGTAGGGGGAGGGAAATGTTTTCTTTTTCCTAGGGCGGCGTAACAGAAAATAATTGAGAAGCACTGGTCTAGTGGATAATTTTAGCTCATTTTAAACATGTAAAAGTTTAAGATAGGGGAGTTCTTTGTACCACACTTTCATGTCAATACACTTTTTTAATATGTTTCTATGTCCTGATTGTATCTTGAAAGACTGGGCACATGAATTACTGTCTTTTGTTATTTCTTGATACTACCGGGTTTCAGGCCACAACATATCTAGCGCACTGTATGTTTTTTGTTCATCTAACTGTCTGCGTATTATATATAGATGTTCTGATCTAAGGGGAGAGAAATTGAATGTCTGGAGATGGGAGAGGATAGAACATTTGATTTATGTGTTGAAAATCACTAACCAGAAAATCCCAAGAAAGTTTGGTATAGGAACTGAGAGATTTAGATTCAATTGTGGTTAAACAGCTCCATCTTACGGCTGAGCCGTGTTACATTTATCTAAATTATTTAAATTACTAAAATAAGAGTTTAGCAATTATTTATCATATGCTGAATAGCTGACAAGGTTAAGTATTTTAGTTGGTCATATGTAAATTTGGACCACTATACAAAACGTGTGCACACCACAAGGGAGAGGAACGAAACTGGGAGAAGAACAAAATTTGACAATGACAGCTGAGATGACAGCTGTGACAGCTGAGATGATTTTCCAGACACTCTGCTTCCCCCATGGCATTTTGTTTTGTTACTGAAATAAGATCAACTTCAGCATTATTTTCTGCTGTGGACATGGGTTGCTTGAAGAACTTAGCAATCAAGAAAAAGTCACAACAGATATGAACTGGACACCATTATCATCGATGGTTCTACAGTGGAAAGCGGGAACAACTTTCTCAATATTTATATGTATATATATATTTATACACATGTATGTATGCCCAAATTACACATTTGCTTTCTGATGGGTGAGCCTGGCCTAATTCACTATTTTCCTCTGTCCACAATTATCTTTGCTGAGTGTCATCCCTGCCTCATTCTGGCGGACTCCTCTCACCCTCCCCCCCTGAGTGGACTACAACCAACACTACGGGAGGCCCATGCCAGGATCGACTCCCCATCACAGAGGACCTTCTTGGATGACGATGCTGGGCCCGACTCCCCTTCCTGAGGCTTTGTGATTGACCCCCCCTCACAATGGCGCTGTCAAATGGACCCTTACTGTTACCCCCATGACCCATCTCACTCCTTTGAGTTTGTCACTATGCCTGGCCGCTGCTACATTGTCCAGCCATAATTCCTGATAACCACCTATAGACTGATTACCATGTAATGTAAAAGTGGGATAATACTCTATTATGAACTATTTTGAACCTTAGCTAAACCATAGGCAACTTATAGTCTGTCATGGTTACTACTGATTGATTTTTCTCCATGACCCCTGGCAGTTGGGTTAGCCCCTTGAGTCGTGGATCTGCCCAAGGTTTCTTCCTAGATTAACTGAACATAAGGGAGTTTTTCCTTGCCCCTGTTGCTCTTGGGTGCTCCTTCTGTGAAGCGCCATGAGACAATACTATTGTAAAAGGCGCTGTATAAATAAAACTGAATTGAATTGAATTGAACAACTTTTAATTCCTTGGTGTTATCACGGAAGAACTTACCTGGGATAGCCACAACGACCAGATTGTTAAAAAAGCTCAGTAATGTCTCATCCACCTCAGATGACTGAGGAAGTTTTGTACGTGAACAAAGATCCCGCAGGCCTATTATAGAAGCACCACAGAGCATCCTGACCATCACTAAATGGTTTGGAAGTTGCTCTGCTGCCAAACAAAACACACTGCAAAGAGTTGTGGACACAGCACAAAGCATCTGTGGATGTGATCTGCTCTCCATCCAGGACTCGTATAAGATGCAATGCATCAGGAAAGCCAGAAGAATCAGTAAGGACCCTGCCATCCTAGTCATGGACTGTTTCAGCTGCTACCATCTGGCAACCAATATTGTAGTCCTAAGGCTCAGACCACTAGACTCCAGAACAGTTTTTTCCACCAAGCAAACTGAACACTGAAATCATGACAGCCTAAGCCTGTGCCAGGTCTTTTGTGTCAGTCTTTTCACTACAACAGTTTCCTTTTCTTCCTTACACACACACTGTCTCTCTCGCAACACTTTATTTTTATTATTATTTATTTTTGATTAGCTACTTTTCTCATATATTTTCGTGGTTTCCTACCCTCGACCCTCTGCACAGTGTATATCCTGCATGGCTGGTGGGAATTCTTATGACATTCGCACCATATGACTTCATGCCATCCAAATTAATTTGTAAATTGCACCAGACCAAACAGTCTGAAAAGGCATATCTCATGGAGTGGCAAAAAGTTATATAGTGTTACTTTAACACTTCTTATATGCACTGCTCAAATAAAGGGAACACATAACTACTAGAATGTTACTTCCAGTCAATCACACTTATGAAATATCCACCTGCTCCGTTAGGAACAAACACTGATTGTGAATCAATTTCACCTGCTGCTGTACAAATGGAACAGACAACAGGTGAAAATGAGAGGCAATTACCATGGCAACACCGATAAAGGAATGGTTTTGCAGGTGGTGGCCACAGACCATTTCCCTGTCATCCTTTCTAGCTGTTTGGTCACTTTTGCATTTTGTCAGTGCTCTCACCAGAGGTAGCATGAGGCAGTGTCTGCAGCCCAAAGAAGTTGCTCAGGTAGTGCAGCTCATTCAGGATGGTACGTCACTGCACACTGTGGCAAGAAGGTCTTCAGTGTCTCCCAGCACAGTGTCAAGAGCATGGAGCATATACCACGAGACAGGCCAGTACACCAGGAGATATGGATGGGAGTAGTATCTATCCGTTACTTTTTACTTTTAACTCCACCTCTTTTGATGGCATCACAATACAATGTCCTGCCCTCTTTTCTGTAACCATCCCTTTTTGGACTTCACCCCCCTTTCTTTATCCAACACTTTTTGGATACTGCATCCCTAGAGATGTCATGTCCCCACTGGTCATGTACCATGTGTTGGCTGTCAAATGCTGAGTTACTGCCCTCCTTACCCCCTCTCATTCCAGTACATACTTTTTTTTAATGTAATCTAATTGTTCTTGTGCTATGCCACTCTTTCTGTGTTTAACCAATAAAATAAATTGTTCAAAATATCTAATTGTTTAGAACTTAACATCGGTCCCACGATCCCAGCCACCCTCGGCCAACGCTGATCAAGAGCTTTCCAATACATTGATTGTACTCATCACTCCCATGTATTTGTTAATGATGTTGTACTGGCTTGTGGCATGATGCAGTCCAAGCATATCCTGGCATGTCGGAAGCTGTCGGATCGCGACTGAGGTTCTCCAGTGGTCCCACAGCTCTCGTCTGGTGTGTCACCTGGGGATACAGAGGATCCTGAGCTTACACTCTCAGCCAACACAAGTCTTCTCACCATGCTCCTGCCAGTCTGCTCCAGCCGTTGCCAGTCCCTCGTCGCCCCTGGTTTCACATTCCATTGAACTTTGTCACTGGCCTGCCTCCCTCCAAAGGCAACACAGTCATACTCACCGTGGTGGACCGTTTCAGCAAAATGGCTCCTTTCTTTCCTCTTCCCAAACTCACCTCTGCTCAACTTGCCCTACAGCACGTCTTCCGGCTTCACAATCTCCCCACCAATGTGGTCTCCGATCGTGGTCTCCAATTTGCTTTGTTTTGAGTTGAGTTTTGTGCGCTCATGGACTCATCTGCCAGCCTCACCTCGGGCTTTCATCCCCAATCCAATGGCCAAACGGAGAAGTTGAATCAGGAATTGGAGAACGCCCTCCAATGCCTAGCCTCCTGGAACCCACAAGCCTAGGCTCCACAGCTATTATGGGTTGAATATGCACACAACTCCCTCATCAGTACAGCTACGGGTATGTCACCATTCAGTATTGTCTATGGCTACCAACCTCCCCTATTCCCCAGCCAAGAGAGAGAGGTGACCTGCCCTTCTGCCTCTGCATTTGCCCGTCGCTGCTGCAGGACACAGTCTGCCCTTCTCTGTGCCGTGAAGAGCTTCCCCACCCAGGCTAATTGATGGCGGAGTCCTGCTACCGAATATCGGGTGGGCCAGCGTGTCAACTGTTCCATATGCAATTATTTGTGTTCCACTGGTACTCATGTTATACTCTTATATCAGGGTCATCAATATTATTGTTAGGTATGGTAATGATGCAAAGAGGAAGTCACTAAACACTTGTGACTCTCATATTGATTTATTATTAAGATATTGCTCTTTTGAAATCATTAAGAGCAGACTTGGCAAGGCAAATATCCCAAGCACTCTGCACATCATTATCTCAATATATATTTTTTTTGATCAATGTATTTTTATTGAGAATTCAAACATATACAAAGAAAGTAAACATTAAGGACAGAATAAAAAATAAGACATTGCAAGCAAAAGACACAGAGTAGTAGTTACCTAATTATCTTACATATACACTGTAAAAAACAGCATTGTTAGCTGTTCCACATAAGAAATAAAGGGATGCCATACAATATCAAACTTGCCCATTGAACCATTCAATGTGTACCTAAACCTAAACCAGATCCTGTTGGGTACACTCCAAAAGTAAGGTTAAATCTCACAAGAGAGTGAGACTTAGTAACAAACACGTCAAGGTAATTTAGTCTACCATTAGTCACTTTGAGTAAAAAATGAAATGTGATTCGTCTAGCATCTGTATTAATAGGGAGGAGCTCACTTTTGCCAAGATTAAATTTATAGCTAGAGAAGCTAACAAAAACTTTTAAGGTAGTAAGAATATGTGGGATGGATGTCACAGGGTCAGATAAATAGAGAAGAACATTATCTGCGTATTAGGACATTTTGTGCTCCTTATTTGCTCTTAAATATTTGTATGCAGCCTAATAGTAGCTGCAAGAGGTTCCATAACCAGTGCAAAAAGTAATGGGGACAGAGAGCAGCCCTGTCTAGTCCCGTGCTGAAGAGGAAAATATGGTGCAAGTCTTTACTGAAGCCATAGGGCAGATGTACAACAATTTAACCCAAGAAAATAAAAGTGTCCCAGCTGTTTAAGAACATAAAACAAATAATCCCATTCCACACGATCAAAAGCTTTCTCAGCATCTAGAGACAAAAGTACCTCCAAATACTGAGACGAGGACGATGTGTGAAGGATATTAAACACGCACCTGATATAAAAAATAATTGTCTATGTTTGATAAATCCAGTTGGTCACATGACACAAGGGAGAGCAAAACAGGTCCAAGACGGAGAGACAACACTTTAGCCAGTGTCTTAACGTTAACATTAAGGAGGCTTGTGGGACGGTAGGAGGAACAATTAAGGGGATACTTGCACTTTTTCAAAAAATGTCTGTCTCAGACTGCACTGTAAGCAAGAGCTCTGTTTGGTTTCTCTCCATGTTCAAAGGACATATGTCTGCTTTTTAACATTTCCTGTTCTACCTGACCAGCCAAAGCCATGTCAAATTCAGCCTGATACATTGCTTAGTGTTTGTACAACACTGGGGTTGGGGAAGAAGCATAGGCCCTGTCTACTCCAGAGATAAGTTCTGCAAGTTCGGTTTGCCTGGCCATTTGTGCTTTGTGGACAGAAGCATTATAGGAGATAATGTGCTCCCTCAGGTAAACTTTAAAGGCCTCCCAAAGCAAGGAAGGGAAGTCTTTTTGTTTACATTCATTTCTTAAAATTTGTCTATGTAGGCATTAATAAAGCCAATAAATGATTCACCTGACAAAAGCAGTGAGTTGAGTCTTCATCTAAATCTGCTAGGTCTGTGGCCAGGGAAGATCAAAACGAGTGTCACAGGGGCATGATCACATATCACAATACTGTTATAATCACATCCTTTAACCAATGGGAGTAAGAACTTGTGTATAAAGAAATAATCTACGCATGAATAGGTATGGTGAACGGGGTGAAATAAAAGAATATGCTCTCCTCATAGGATAAAGGAATCTTCATGGGTCAGACATCTCACAAAATTGCAAATATCCTCTAAGCATTTGGCTGTTTGGGAATGAGGGTAAGTGTACCCATTAAGCCCACCAAAATCTAAGTTTAGATGTTTTTCATCGATATTGGCATGGTTTGCAGGGCAAATAACTTGTCAAACTGCAAGATTAATCTCTCACTTGAAAATGTATGCTTTCATTTTTATAGATTTCAGAAGATAACACTCTTAAAACAAATGTGTTGGAAATCAACACATCTCTTGTGTAAGTTTAATTTCAACAAAAGTTGTGTTATATTTCAGAAATGTTTAACACAAAAAATGCACAAATGACCAACACAAATATGTGTACCTGCGTTTGGCCAATCAAAGCATCTGCATCACTGTCAGCGCGAGCGCTCTTTTAAAATTTTGGCTCCGCCCCTGTCAATAACTGAACAACGGTGAAGTTAGACGTTTACGTTTTTAGGGGAGAGAAAGTTGGTTACCTGATTTTTGGAAAGATTGGATGAGACTGAGAGGTCGAAAACTCATCACTCTAACTCAAGGTAAGTGTTATTCAGTGACACTACTTACAAAGACACTAAAACTTTTGTCCTCCTATCAGGCCTACCAGCCTGTGCAGTGAGACCGCTACAGATGATCCAGAATGCAGCTGCACGTCTGGTCTTTAACCAGCCAAAAAGGGCACATGTCACACCTCTGTTCATTGAACTTCACTGGCTGCCCTTGGCTGCTCGCATTAAATTCAAGGCACTTATGTTGGCCTACAGGGTGAATGATGGCTCTGCTCCCATCTACTTGAATTCTCTTCTGAAGCCCTATGTCACCCGACGACCACTACGCTCCTCTAAGGAACGTTTTCTAGCACGGCCAACACCTTGTGCAGGTCGGTCCAGACTCTTCTCATATCTGGTTCCGCGCTGGTGGAATGACCTCCCAAGTGCTACCAGATCAACTGATACCCTCTCCACCTTCAAGAAACTCGTGAAGACTAAGCTCTTCCAAGAATATCTCCTGGCGTAAACTTTGAGAAAGCACTTAATAATTTAATTTCTCTACATTGTGTTACACTATTGCACTTTCAACTTAAAACAGCGCAGACTCTATGTTAGCAATATGCACTCCTTGTTAGTTCATTGTGCTGTAGCTTGAATGTTATCCTCTTTTGTAAGTCGCTTTGGATAAAAGCGTCTGCTAAATGCCTAAATGTAAATGTAATATGAATACATACGTTTTGCAGTGATAGCTTGACATCTATGGCAGAACTATGCTGAAAACAGTTTGCTGGTATGCTAAGGGGCCATTAGCTAGCTTGGAGGGCAATAACCAAGCGAAAATAAACTTTGTTCGACGGTAAAGGTTTGACTGGTACAGTAGTTTTAAGTTTAGCATTCATAGCGTGTGACCTCAGGTAGAAGGTTGTTATTAACTTAAGACGAATTTGATTGTAACCTTCGTGAGCTCGGTTAGTAAATTGTTAGCTAAGATGACGTTGTGCTAACTAACAACCGTTGTCTTGTGCTGAGGTAAATAGAAGTTATTGATTATTTGAGATCGTATTAGTTGGAAATGCCTCCAGTGGTATTTAATACGCTCCAAGTAGAGCTCGTTAAATGTTTTTACCAGTTGAAATGTGGATATGTAAAACAATTCTGGTTTGTCTCTGCCACCCCCCTCTTATTTTCAGATTTCTATTTTTCACATGTGGCTGGCGGCGCCATTCTAAGATCCACGATCCCAACCAAGGTAAATCATCATACCACAACAGAAAAGCTAGTTTTTACCTGCGTATCCCTGAAGCTGAGCTTAAGTGACATTATGTGGGTAACATGCCCATCATGAATAACCCTTCAATTCATTTTATGGACTGAAGTATTTACCTTTAACTTATTTTGAAAAACAATGATATGATACAGATGTGTGCAGATTGATAACTTACTGCAAATGTATGTATTTATTTATTTATGTATGTATGTATTTATTTATTTATGAGAAAGGAATGTGAAGTATTTATCTAACTTATTTTGAAAAACAATGATATGAGACAGATTTGCAGATTGTTAACTTGCTGCAAATGTATTAATTGTATTTATTTATTTATTTATTTATTCCATGTATTGGCAATTTGTTGTGATTTAATTAATAAAATTCATGTCAATTTGTAATCTTTACTTTGGTTGTATTTTTTTCTAAATGTATGCTAGTAGGTACAGGTCAGGTACATGATTTACACAATACATGTTGATTGAACATAAAGTAACACAAAAACCTGTTGTGAACAGTTACACAAAAGCTGTGTTGAATATAGTAACACACCTAATGTGTTAAAACCAACAAAAGTTCTGTTGTCCCAATCTGGACATAGAGATGTGTTAAAAAACAACACAAGTTGTGTTATTTTCAACACATGTGTTTTAAGAGTGAATGAACATATTTTAGAAAATATGTCAAAAATCTGGCATGGGCTTAATTGGTCCTGTGGTACCATTTAAGCCCAAGGGTATTCCAAAGAACATCACATCATATTTTTTAATAAAAAATAATATATTATTGGTTTACAAGCATAAAAAAACAGCAATGCATCAATTCAGTAATATGTTAAATAGATACTTGAAAATTTAAATCAACTCTTCAGCTGGATCTAGGTTTGTTCAGGTGAAGTTCTAACCTTTTTATGTGGGACCTACAGGGACTGTGAAAAGGTACAGACACAGTTGCCTCTATACCGAAGCATAACCCCTTTACGGTTGTCCTTTCTTCCTTAATTCTGTTATTGTTTTATTTCTTTGTCTTTCTCTCTCAATTTGTTCATTTATTCATTTATTCCATCTCACAAAGCCTAAACCTCGCAGGCCTAACTTCTACACCTATAAATGGTACTTTGACTGAGGATGATCTCTTCAGATTCAGTCTATGTTAAGTTCAAGTTTATGTTTAGATTGTCAGCGGGGTATTTTTCACTGCAAACAAAATCTACAGCTTAATGTTCAACAAGATCAGTTTCATGCTGTATATTAGCGGACTCCCAAAACCTAGGAATCATTCAGGAAGTATTTGATTAGAAAGTCACAACAGTACATCCCTACCTATGTTAAACAAGTTATGTGTCACATCCCAACGGGGGGAAAATGAGTTCAATTGTTGCTTATTGTGTCTTGTGCAATGTGTGTTTTAATGAGGTGTTTAATGGATTGACTGGCGGCCAGACGCAGGCACTAATGACTGAGCAGGTGAGCAATCAGCTGGAGACGTTTGCGTTGGCTGATTGCTACGATAACAGTGACTGGGACTAGAGTTAGTGCAGACTGGAACGAGACGGGGGCAGAGAAGAACAGCGGAGTGTTGTCCGCCTGTCCCTCGCATTGTTTGCTGTTCGTTTGTTCTCTCTTTTTGCTCCCTATGCTTGGCTGCCGGCGATCATGAACCAGACGGTGGAGCTTCGCGGTGGAGGGGAGATGCTGTGACATGACTACTAGACGACGACAAAGGAACGTGAGATTTCGGAGCGAGTGATTGGGGCTAACTACAGAATCGAGCGGCCGCTTAGCATTGTCCTTTCCTCTCTAGGCTACGAGTTGTGGAGCGAGCGCCTGCCAGCAGATGCGGGGGAGCAGCATTTTGAGGAGGTGATTCCGCGCACTCAACCTGAACGAAAGGGAAGTAATTTTGCCTGTTGATCTACCGAGTAAGAGTTCCGTGTGTGTGTGTGTCGGTGTCGGTGCAGCCCTGAGTCTGTCTGTGCTTCCTGCAGCTGCAGCGTGCGAGCGGAGCCTGCCCAGTGGACATTTGGGTGCGTTCAGGCTGAGGAGACGAGTGCAAGAGCACCCGTGGCAAGCTGGCTGGGGTGCGTTCCAGTGGCCTGGCTGTATGGAAGATCGGCAGCCGCCAGCTAAGTGTAGGATTGTGTGACGGACTATGAACTGTGCTGTAGCGATGTTTGGAGGCTGAGGTATTTTGTATATTGCTTTGTGATTTGTTTTCTGCTCTGGTTTTTCTAATTTTTTCTTTGGTTCTTTTTGGGGGATTTAGGTGCTGGCGGGGAGAGCCAGCTGGTCCCCCAGATTATTTGATTATATTTTATGTTTGTTCTGTTTTTGTGTGCCTCCTCGCAAAAGACTTGTATTGACATGCTGCAGTAGTGGATCTTACACTGAGTGGTGTTGCTGTGTCCTTTTTCAGCCTTGCAGTGTTTATGTCTCTCTTATTGGCGTGTTGTGAGACCTTGCTGAACTGAATTGTGAACTGGGTTATTGAACTGTGAACTGTGCTACTGAACTGTTGTGTGTGCTGTGCCAGTTTGATTATTATTTTCCTTGCTGTCAGCTGTATGTGTATAAGGGGGTTGCGAGGAGGTAATAAATATTGGTGAACTGCATTTGTGTGTATCTGTGTTGCTTATGGTCAAGGGGTCCTTTATGTTCCTGTAGGGGATAAGTGGGTGTGTACCTAGGGGACAGAATCTTCCCCCAAAAAGATCAGTGAATTAAAAGAGGGCGTGGCCACTACATATGCATATTAAAATTTCTTTTTAGAAACATTATCTAGAAATAAAGTGCAATCAGTCTTTGGTCTATAATGTATGGAGGCCTATTTGTAGTTGTAAATTAGGTTAAAAAGGCGAAAGAACCAAAATAATGGTTATCAACAATTCCATACAAGATTTCAGAAAAGAATGGTTAAAGTGAGGAAATCCTCACTGAAACACATTGAAGTTGGCTTAAATGGGGCATAGTGGCCTTAAATGGTGCCTTACTGAGCAGTAGCTAAAAATTACAATATATTCCTCTCAAAATTAAAGATATGTTTACAGAATCATTCATGAAGCCAAAATATAATCTGAACTGAACATGAAAATTAATATTACTTTAATATTACTTCAAGAAAATAAACTTATTATTCGTCAGAGTTGGCTTATGTTGGCTGTAGTTTGTGGCACTGTACCATTTAAACCCACCTTTAAACAGCATTTTTTTTAAATATTCAACTCTGTAAAGGGATCAAAGATGTGTTGGTGTGTAGATTAATGTCATATCAATAATCATGTTTGTTAGTCTAGGAAGAAACCTTGGGCAAATCCACGACTCAAGGGGCTAACACAACTGCCAGGTGTCATGCAGGAAAAGTACAATCAGTAGTAACCGTGATAGGCTACAAGTTGTCCATGGTTTTATCTAAAGATCATGATAGGTCCAGAGTATTATCCCATTACATTACATGGTAGTCAGTCCATAGGTGGTTATCAGGAATTATGGCTAGCCAGTGTAGTGGTAGCCAGACATAATGTTAAAGTCAAGGAGTGAGATGGGTCATGGGGGTAACAATAAGGGTTCATTTTTTTAGGCTATGTGTACTCTGAGTATGTGTGAGCTGAGCTCACTCCTCCAAACGTGTGTGTGTATGTGTGTGTGTGTTTGTGTGTATTATCCCCCAGATAGATTAAATGCAGGTCAAATCAAACTTGCTTCTCAGAATGTATGAAATCTTTTTGTATGACATATCCCTTAATCTCTTCTCATTGCAAACCTTACCATGGCTGCCATTAGGGTCAGCACAGAAGATAGGCCTATGTGATTATGGTGGAACATTCAATAATACATTTTGGAATTTAGGACTATTTTTTTGTTGTTTTTGATTTCATATATGAAAATATTGACAAAAGCGACTCAATTCTCCTTTCCCAATTTTTAAAATGAAAATCAAATAATCCTTTATTTTTTTGTGAATATTCATTTTTTAAACAAAACTCGAAGATCCATGGACCCAATAATTTGAATGCATTTTAGGCCATTGGCTATGGGGGCTTACACCAAACAAACTTTTTGTGAAAAGTCTGGCTGAATATGAAATTTAATGTTAACATGGCAAATTTTGGGATGCACTACCTATTAAAGCCCCATGGCTTTACATTGCATTGTACTGTATTGAAATCTATGCATTTCAATACAGTGCAAATGCTATAGAGAATTATGCATTGCCCATGGTGTGGAAGAAGGTGGACTTGTCTCAGTAAATATTAAATCACATCTACAGGGTACAGGCTTCTAGAAAATAGATAGGTTAGGTTGTTTAACTTTTTTACCCTCATGGTACAGGCCAAAATTTAGATAACTACTGCATATATTTAAGTTTTGACTGATTATTTGAATGTGACATTTAAAAAAAAAATTGCAATACAAAAATGTTGCCTTGATGTAAATAATCAGCTAAGGAAGTTTTATGGGGATATCTTTTTGTTACATTTTTTACCCTATTTACCTGTAATCCTCCATAGGACAACAATGGACATACACAGGCTGATAAAACAAAAAGCTACCCTGAATGCAAAGCTATCACATATTTTCTAACTCTAGGGTGGCACAGACTTACTACCCTTGAGTGGTACCAATGGGCCAAATTTGGGGGTCTGGCTCAAGGACTATAAGGAAAGTCAAGCATTTCACAATTCTGAAGCTAAGCCATGTACAGGAACTGGTTAAAAGCTGGGCCTGAGACCTGTTGGGATATCATCATTGTTTTCAGTCACCTTTGTCTTGTCTTCATACTTCTGTTGAAAATTTGGTCAAGAGTGAAATTTGAAACTAAATTTGACTTTGAATACATCAGAAATATCTGATGTAAATCAATCCATAGCTCTGATGTTCGAGGTCACCGAATGCTGTCGGTAGGAAAAAGAACAAGAAAATGATTGATGGAACATAGACTGGCCGCTAACACTAACTGAATGGGGCACCGAAACCCACTCTTAGTTTAATTTTGCTATGCCCCATTCAGTTAATGTTAGCTGTTGTTTGCTATTCAGTGTATGTTGAATCAAATTTTCTAGTTATTTTTCCTAGATGGCACTTGTGACCTCAAACAATAGGGCTATGGATTGAATTACACCAGATTTGCATATGCAGATCATATCATATGCATATCTGCAAACCAGTGGTTGTTTAATGATATATTAGAAAAGATTACTGGGGCAGAAAATCCCAGTTAATTGAATCTGAATAGTCCTATGTAGTCAAAGCATTCTGCATTGATTGGGTGTGCTAAGATCAAGATGTTGAACAAAATAGACTTTTCCCAATAGGCCTATAAAACAAATGCCTATTCTTTGACATATTAATACAAACTGAATGGAGCATAAGATCACAATAAATTGAGGTGTCTGTCTAGACACATGTAGCCAAAACATTCTGTATTGATTTGAGGTCCCACAGTCACTTGATGTGTAAGCTATTGAAAAAATACACCTTTTCCCATAGTTTTTCCCAATGGTTTTTCAATCGTATATTAATACAAATTTAAAGGGGCATGAATCACCATAGGTTAAGGTGTGTCTGACTAGTACCATGTAATCAAAACATTCTGTTTGCCTATTGATTTGGGGTGTCAAGGTCACTTGATGTGGAAGCTTTTGGAAATAAAATAGACTTTTAAATAAAGGGGCAGAACATCCAAATAAATTGAGGTGAAATAAACTTCAAAATCATGACTTACCCTCTCCTCGTCCTTTCTGCTCAGCATTTCCGTCAAGGTCTAGTTTCATGTGTTATTTTAGTTGTTATTTAAGGCAAACGAGTTTTGATGCTTGTTTGACAGTAACCTACACACTAATCCCCACACATGCCACAAGGCTGTCCACTTATACCGTATATTTTTCAGTGCTCTCTGGAGGGCAATGCTTTATATTTCATTTCAAAATTGAATATGAAGGAGAGTCATTTATTCCTTTGCACAACGCTGTACAGTAGGCGGCGATACGCACCAATTGTAAGTTGTAAATTGCAAGCTGCTGGTGAAAAGAAGACCGCGTCGGCACACGTGACCGCTTAACTTACGTGTGATTTGAGTCACTGACCTAACCCCCTTCCCTAAGCTTTTCGGTGCGTTCCTCCTCTGTGAGAATTGGTTTGGAAGGAAAGTGTGTTAAACTCAAATTCTTCTAGGCTGGAACTGGCTCGGTAGATATTTGCACTGCGCAAGTTCAGCATCCATTGATTCCAAGCAGTGTCTTAATCCAAATGCCCATAGCGGCCACAGTCTATGATAGCGACGAATAGCTAATTTTGCGTCAACTTTTCGTCACTTTATCAACGTGAATCGTCACTCACTTTTACCCCCAACAGTAGTAGACAATGAGCATAACGGGGAATTTCACTTTGCCCTGCCTAAAAAACAGTCGAGCGATTCATCATGACAACGTTGGTCTAACAAAAAAGTATAGGCCTACAAGAGGTAAAGAAGGCTGGCTCTTTAGCGCCGAACAAGTAAGAATTATTAATGTATATGGAGTCTGTCGCTGATTATCTTATTTCATTTGTGGACTTTTGTAAACCTTAATCAACCGGACAAATTCATGGCAATTGTTAACCTCTTCACAGACCCAGCAAGATTCTAGATCACTCCCGGTTGTACATCACAGCAAGTATGTGTGTGACTTGCCAAAAAACCATAGATTCCCAATGCAAAAATTCCCAAAGGTTCTTCAGTTCCTTCTTAAGGATAACGTCATTTCAAACAATCAGGTGAGCGAAATGGAATAAGTTAATGGAGTGTGATGTCACCTACTGCTTTACAATGAAGTTAAAACTTGGATTACCAGACGGCCTTAAAAAAATCTTGGAAAAGTGGAGTGGAGTATTGTGTATACCTCTAGTGACATTAGACAGCTGTGTAGTAATTCGACGCAGCAGACATGCAGCTTAATGCATGTCACCGTCTTAAATGCTGATCAGAATTCAAGTCTTTTCTCTGCTGATTTCTACTGATACAGAAAATCTAGTGTGTAAAAAGTGGTGTAAAGTAACCTGCACAAATGAAGTTGACCCATTAACGTTAGGTCATCAGTCAGAGAGCAATAGGACTGCATCTTATTTCACTTCGAGTTATGGTGCCCTTGAGAGCTCTCACCTTGTTTTGCCCGCTGACTCATATTTGGAGTGCTAGTATGGCTTTGTCGTCCTGAAACCTCTTGCAGTCCGGATTCAGACTGAAGTTGCAGACTACCGCAGTGGAATTTATTGTGTTAAGATTTTAGTGATAAATGCTTTTAATATTTGATTTAATTTTCAAAGGTCTGGGCCCCAAAATTGGCTTCTGAGAAGCTGTTAAGACTTGTGCATACAGAGGACTACGTCAGTAAATTCATAAATGGGAAAACTGATGAAAAGGAGCAAAGGCGAACAGGTTTTTTCTGGAGTCAGGGCATTGTGCAGCGCTGCAGGTATGAAGTAGGTAGGTAGATACAATTCCTTTTAAAATTACCTGATTTGTAGGCTTATTTAGTGGAGCTTGAGATGTCGGTGTGTGATTTCAGGGGGCACGCTCCTGGCAACTGAACTGGCCCTGGACAGGGGCCTGGCCTGTAGCACAGCAGGTGGAACCCACCATGCATTTCCTAGCTATGGCTCTGGCTTCTGCCTCCTCAATGACCTTGCTGTGGCAGCACACTGTGTGATGGCAGATGCAAAGAGGAAAGTTCTCATTGTAGACTTGGATGTACATCAGGTGAATCATTGATCAATCATTGAATTAACTCATATTTCACCCTCTCTCTTACCTGTGTGAAAAGGAATGTAAAATGTGTATTTATGCTTTTGCTTAATCCTGTTAGGGCGATGGCACGGCACATATATTTAAAAATGAACCCAACGTTTTCACATTCTCTGTGCATTGTGGCAAAAACTTTCCACTACGGAAAGAGAAGGGTGACCTGGACATCAGTGTAGAGGAGGGCATGGAGGATCACGAGTACCTTTCAATAGGTGTGTTAAAATCAAAGATGAATACCAAGTGTTTTTAGTTTTTAATCTGTCCTACTTGACAAACTCTGGCTCCACAAAGCATTAGAAACTCTCTGAGTCATGGAACATTCCAGGAGCAAAGATTGTGTGAATACTGACAACTGAATTTATTCTTCAGTTCAGACACACATACCTTGGTTGCTGGATACCTTTCGACCAGATCTTGTTCTCTATGATGCTGGAGTTGATCCTCATTGGGATGATGAACTGGGGCAACTTCGACTAACAGACCAGGGTGAGTTACATTATCACAGGGGGCAAAGTTGAGAGTGCTTGCTCCTTAATTGGAATAAATTTGGGAATACTGGAACACACAAAAATATTTCTTTAACCCTCCTGTTGTGTATAAAAAAATATGTATGTAGTTAATTTGATAAGATGGTCATGGAGCTCCATGACTTCATACAGGGTATCTGAACACATAAAACATTTTATGTGTTTTACTCAATTTTGTTACACCTGAAGTGTTCCTTGTCCAAATGACCAGACCATGAGACCATGACCATGAAAAATAATGGGTAAGACCACAGTCAATGTGTAAAACTGATTCCAGGCACCTACAGTCCTTCCTACATATCAGATGGCCAGTGTAAGTGTGTTTGTGTTCATGTTTGTACACAGGTTTGTACACCTAATTCAATGTCAAATTCAAGCACTTTTCAAGCACAATTAAGGTCAGTTTTAAACTTTTCCAGTACCTATAGCGCATGCACACCAGGCAGACTTTTGAGATCTTACCACAATACCGACATGGCCACCTATGGTTCTGTTGCCAAATTGGTCACAACCAAGCTGGCAGAGGTATGTCGATATCGACCAAGCTGTATACTGCTGAAATTGTGCCAAAGACACATATTAGAGGGCCTGAGACTATCCGACCATCAGCTTGGTGCACACCCCAACTTGCTGCGGTGTGCGTGGCTTGAAGTAGCTGCTTACAGTGCAATCTGAAAGCACTGAATACTGGTTTTAACTAGGGGTGTGACTGGTAAAGCAGTATAATATAGGAAAATATACGGAGCATGGGCCACAACTTCAATTATGACATGTAACAAATCGTAGTTTACTTCTTACAAGTAAAGACATGTTTTCAGCTCATTCTGTCACCTAAAACTAACATGAGACTGGGTTTAAAAGCAATTAGTCACTATATATACCTATATATACCTACCTATACCTATACCTATATATATATATATATGTATATGTATATATATATGGCATGCTGTTTAGGAAATTAAAGAATATATTGAAAGAAACTTGAATATATGGAATGAATGTTTGAATAGCAGTTTTAATTATTTTATTTGAATTAACATTATTTGAATTACATTGAAGTTTGAATTAGCATTACTGCTAAATAGAATGTTTAACATCTCGGATATTTCTTTTGTTTGGTGTGACTAATTAGGGAAAACGAAATTAAACTTTTCTCAACTGCAATTAAAATGCATTAAATTATTTCCTTACCTCTTGTGTTTTGGTCCCTGTCGTGTGTAGGGACGCAGATTGTAGATAGGGCCAGGTGCCTCCTGTGAGGGGGCAAGCAAGTTTCTTGGATTAGCCTGATACACCTCTGCCTCAGTTAAACAAGGAGTGGATTTCTTTGTCCGTAGAGCAGTATAAGTTATACTTTGGCTTGTAAAATTACACGCATTGGCCAACGTGTTGATTGCTTCGTCTTTACTAATGATAGCTGCAACTAAATTTCTTGCAGACTCGCTCTGGCTCATATTGCAAACCTTTAACTGCCACATAGATACGAAATGAAAAAAGATGGCGCCAGTGCTGTGATGATGTCAGTTTTTAAGTTCATTCAATGTATTCAAGCATTCATTCAATATATTTTAATTTCCTAAATGGCATGCCATAGTTCTTATTTATATATATATATATATATATATATATATATGGAGTGTTGGCCAGCGTGTTGATTGCTCAGAAGAGTGTTTTATATATATGTGTATAACACTCCTGTGAGGCACAGATATAAACACTTTTTTGTCTTTTTTATGTCTGCCTAATACAGTGTGCACTTCCTTTGCTTAGGCAATTTAGTGCTACTACCATAGCTTATAAAACTACTGCAAGAGGGACTAACACCCTATGGACATAGAGATTACATACAAATAGATCTGTGTGAAAAGCCTACTTTATGTCTACACTTTTTGCTGTGCTCTAATATGAAAATGCTAACATGGAAACATAACTGAAGTCAACTCACATCAGGTAATGTCAAAATCTTAAATTAAAATAAACTGAGATTATAGGCTGACTTCTTTCCAATATCTGCCACATAGAAATAATTGTCTTCTGTTAAAAGTAGGAGTCAAGGATTGAATTGTCATTGAGATATTAGTCACCACAAATACTTTAAAATATTTAAGGATTGGTCTAACTAGGTCCCACATTAACCATTCTGCCAAGATTACATGATCAGACACAGTAATAGAATGCAAAACATATCTGATTTATTATGAAGTAGTGTGTCAGAGTTGTCGAAGAGTGGTTAAAATACTAGGGCGAAGCTGAATGCCAGTGGGAAGAGAAAGCGGGAATTGACAGGACCTTATTAATCATTCATCAGACGTGTTTTGCACACTGGAGACACAGCATTTTGCACACAGTGCACACCGCAGCAATCACGCATACTTTTTTTGTAGTTGTCTAGATGCACGTCTGTCCTGTGCCACAGCAATGTAGTTCAGTTACTGAACCTCAACTTTAACTAACAAGCTGGGTTCATTTCATTAACAACCATAATAAACACACAAAACTTTATTAACAGGCTTTATTAGCTACATACCTAGCTGATACTACTTTCATGAGAAACGGGTGCTTCAGGCACTTTGAAAATGTTTTTCCATGTCAGGCGTACACTGTCATGGAAAGGGCTGTGTCAATGTTGCCGTTAACATTCAGTTATGTTGAAAATGGCTCCGTAAAAAATCACATAGGTCGACCTGCTTGTTTGTGTTGTGCAAACGTCTTACATGCATTGACATAGACTGTTTAGCCACTGTATGAATCTAAACACTCAGTTTTGGAGAGGCGGGGCCACTCACTCACGCAACAGCACAACTGTCAGGCCCACGCAGATCTTAGGATCTTCTTTTCTCCATACAAAAAATGACTATTAGATGAATATTTGTTGTTAATAAATGCATTTACAGTTTCAAGCATTTTCATGTATTGTGGTCAAATCTAAGCACTTTTCAAACCTTGAAAACGTAACATTAACTTTGAAGAATTTTCAAGGATTTCAAGCACCCGTCCGAACCCTGCAAACATTAACACACCCCTCACTCCCTACGTCAAGTTACAGTGACAGACTCCATAGAAATCTGTTACCTATATTTTATGTAGCAAAATTGAGGTTTAGGAACATTTCATATAGATTTTTGCAATTTCTGTTTTTTCACTTCTACAGATCCCAGAGTCTTCAAAACCTCCTTTTCCAATTTCTATTTGGGGTAGACCCGCCCTAAATTCAAGATGGCAGATGTCATAATAATTTGCTTTTTCACATTCACATTCACATTTTCACAGCTGTCATGGATACCCGTCATGTTTACTGGCTATACAAAATGTTCATAATAATTATAAGAAATTATCATGATGACTATGATGGTAAGTACATTGGTAAACCTCTCTGTAGACCACAACATCTCCTGATCTTCGTAAGTGCAGGAAACTGGACTTCTTTTTGAAGACTGACATTTTTCCTCTTATCCAGAAGACCTGGTGGAGTTCCAGGAAATTATACCTACAGTGGGTTGACACTGGAGGTGACGTGGTGACTTGTTAACCACACCCTTGGTCATGTTACCTGGGATCATGTGAACTTGAGTGAGAGTTTTTAAGGTCACAACAACTTCAGTTGTGAAAGCCACTCGCGTGGTAAAGAGTGGTTCATTTTCCTAGAATGGTACCCCAAGGCAGCACTGTATATGTATAAGATGATAAAGCCCCTCACCCCTATTCCATGATAATTATTCCAGATGAACAATTGGCCTCCTTCATCCCTCTCTCAATCCACCTATCTTGTCAGTGACATTTTTATTTTCAAAGGAAAGCCCTTAAGTGCTGTCCTGATGAAGTGGCTCTTCTGTAGCTCTCTTCTCACATAGGAGGCTCTTCTCACATAGGAGATAACCATGTGGCTTCTCCTGCTGCTTTGCTTGGCACTGGTTGGTGTTTTGGTTACTTTCTCCTGTTTCTTTTCTGGCTTGATAAAGGCCCATACAAGGTAGCCAAAGGTTCTAAGTGTCTGTTTGATGTGGATGTTCCTTTTTGTTTCCCCTCTGTCTTGAAGTGGATGCTCTCTGCCCGATGCTATAAGGTCCTGATTTTTGTGTTCTGCTGGGGTCAATCAAGCCAATATGCAGGTTGGTCTGTTTGGCTTTGCAGCCTCTGGAGCCTGCCTTATTTAACAGTTGTTTGTACATAGCTCTAGGCTATTCTATGGCTTTCTAGGCTCTGCTTTTGTCCTATGCAGCCTCTCACATAATATGCTATCCATCTGATATCCTGTGTTGTACACAAGCAGGTTATTGACCTAATTTTGACTGAGTCCCTTTGCTCATCCCTGAGCAACTGGTTTATTTGCATGGCCAGACACTCACACATAAACAGTTTAACCAGTAGCCATGCAACATGTCAAGCCCTGGTGCTGTGCAGTTCTTCAGACATGTGTCTGGATTTCTGCCACTGTCATGGTTACTTGATCTTATTCAGGAAGGTATAAGTTCATAAGTTCCACTTGTGTTTTTATGGCACTCATCTGCACTGCTTGCATTGTTTGTTCCACATACACTTTGTACCCTCTCCCATATGGTCTTCTAGTACTATTCATTCTCAGATCATGGGAGGTGCTAGTTTGTTGTTGGTACTACCCTGCTGTTGAGAGTTCACCTTGCCTATTTTACGTAGTTTAGAGCATCCAGTTTATTCTCATGACTTCTGTTTACTTGGCATATCTCTTCAGGCGGGCAGCAAACAATGTCTCCAATGCCTCGTGCTGACAGTTTGTCACACTTCTTGGGTAATCCTTTCCTGCTGTTGTACAACTGTCAAGAGACACAATCAACAATCAAGACAGATACTGCCACTCTCCTAGTTGTTGTTATAATACACTCCACAGTAACAATGAATCTTGAGATGTCCAGAAGCCAAGTAACACTGAAGGAAGTCATACAGGTTTGCCATGGTGGATGCCATGATATATTTAGACCATAGATGTAATAAATGCTATTTTTCTATATATGCTGTCGGCCAAAAAAATGGAAACAGATTGTTTTGTATTGAGTGGGGTCCTAGAAAGTAAAAAAAAAAAACATAAATTGCAAACATCTATAGACTGCTTGGTTAAAACGTTGCATGATGTAGTGATGAAATTAAATTAGTCTCTGTCATGAAGTAGCCTACCCATGCAGGATTGATTTTTAGGCTTGTAGGGCAAGTAACCCTAGGAGGTAGAAGTTAGGAGCATAGGTCAGTAGGCTATGGCTTGCAGATCCACTGGACTCACCAACACAGAATCTTTTCTCCTCATGGTTTACTGCATACATCCATAATTTACACATTACCTGTATGCAAGCTTGATACCATGCTGAAAAATGATATGCCCTGCACAAGCTACTATTCTGGTTTCCATTTTTACCATCAGTGTGTAGTTGGTGCTTTGTGTGCTTATTCACATCATGGTTGTGTGTGTTGTTTTGTGCTAAAATAACCATTGCTAAAAGAGTGTAAACAGTTTAGTACAGTGAACAGTGTTTTTGCAAGTAATTTATGATGTTTTGCAGGTTAAGTTTAGCGTTTTGTGATTCATGTGTACAGTTTTGCAAAACTAAGCCAACAGTTGCAGAAATTGAAAACAGTAATAGCTAAGTAGCCTTACT
>PYXC01000719.1:0-52307 GCA_015244755.2 Tenualosa ilisha | reverse complement strand
CTATCATACCTGAGCAATCACAGCTCCTCCCTGAAACACACCCTTAAATGGCAGACATTGATCAGCATGCAAATCTGCCTTTGTCAAGTGCAAAAAATTCACACTTTTATCCAAGGAAATGATGGAGAGATTAAGACCAATTCAAATGCTGTTGCCAGTTCATGTTAAAATGACACTGCTGGCTAGGGTACTGATTCTGACAGAGTGCTTATGGAAGTTCTATATGCATCATCATTTTGTTTATGTCAAAAGAACCTCTATAATAAGCAGTGTAACAAAAGGCATCAGGTTTTTAGCCACAACACTGAGGAATCATCTCCATCAAGCTACCCCAAAGAGAAGCACTTATTTATATACTTTTCAAATCAATGCCTCTATCTGAGGAAACTTTTCAGAACAACAGTTTAGAATAGAAAAAGGCTATTTTTCTGTCTGCCTGATGAATCTAGATCAACACCCCAACTTGATAGCACTTTCTTTTGCATTTTATGAGAGAGACACTAAAGTTGAATTGTCTGTCTCCTTGCTCTGAATAAATTTCTCCAGACTGATTCTGTGCTGAAAGAATATGCATCAAACAAATATGAAAACGGTGATGCCCACTACTTGGACTACCCCAAAGAGAAGCACTTTTCATTATGTTGAAGAACTAGTGCTGCCATTTGAAGTGATTTCAGTGTGTCCCTTTCTCAGTGTGGTGATGTTTAATAGGAATCCCAGATGAAAATGTCACTGAAATTACCCCAACAAATAGCACTTGCCAAATATCCAACACAGGTCAGTGCCATTATTAGGGTAGTCAGGGTGACAATTCTGATGCAGCTCCTTTGTGTCATCATCACTTTTCCTTACAGGTCAGCTGTCTAACACATATCCAGAAATGTGACCCAGCTTTTCCAGTCAGTCAGTCCAGTCCAGTCAGACTCAGAAAGAGACAGATACCGTGAGGTGGGAGGTAGAGGGTGTGCTTGCAAGATACTTTCGTGAAATTCGCTCCCTGCCCTGTGGTGGCTGAATCTGATGTCTTGGAGTGGTTTTAGCTCAAGATTTCTGACTGTCCCTTCATTCCAACTGCGCTGTGCATCAGTACAAGCAAGCCCTGTTTTTCCAGTGATAACTGCATTCTCAATCTGTAATAACAACACAGCAAGGGAACCTATTTTGATGGTCAATGGATCATCTTATTCAGCACCTCAGAGCGGTACTCCGGAAAACACCATGCAGAATGACTTAATTATGAAAATTTTATTTATAATTCGTACAGGGAAAATATACAGAACAACAATATATCCATACTTCCACAGAACAGCTGCTGCATGACTGCACGATCTCCCTAAACCGGCAATACAGGAGCATCCCAATGTCTCCACTACTCCGCTTTGTTGTACCGTAGCCCAAGCGCTATGTTTAGCCTGGCTAATGCTTTGGCTCCTCTCCACCTCCACTTTCAAAAGCACATAATTACCATGTGTGTGTACCAAAACACGCCCCACTTTATTGCTGTGAAAATAACTGTGTGCCTCAGAACTTCTCAGTAGTTCTTCACCATCAACACCCTCTGACAGGACAGAGCAGTTGATGATATCAACATGGCTGACTGCTGGCAATAGCCTCATATCATCCACCCATCTCGCTAGTTTAGAAGGATGCGGAATACGAATAAGCTGACCGTCAAATCCACATTTATCGCTAACTAATTCATCGTTTATGTGCCATCTTCAAGGCTTAATGGAGTTATAAGTGCTCTCACCACAGGTGTTAGCCGCTAGCCCCCATATAGCTTCAACGTAAACAAACATCGACCGGAAGTAGCAAACAGTACGTGTCCGTTGAGCCACAATGTATCATGGGAAATAGAATGCTCAGCGCATAAGGTGAATACCCGAGTGTATTAGGCCAATGCGTGTTTTGCCGAAGCCAAGCCGATGGCTCTCCTTACTGCTGGAAAACTGAAATGCGCCCGATTCTGTTTTGCCGAGCCAAATTCCAATTCCCCGGTAAGCTGCACTCCTACGGTCTTCTCAGGTTTAGTTGCATCCATTACCACCTACGCCATTGATTCAGGATCACGTCCGAGTTAAGCTCAGACACACAAGGCAAGTTACAACCAACAGTCCTAGCTAGCGTGTAGGTAAGACCCCTAGACAACGCATTAGGTAAATGAGCTAGCTTTGTACCCTCTGTTTGTCTTCTTTTGTTGTTTGCGGTGACTGTTTTGCTTGCGGCAAGCGCTCGGTGGACCGTAGGGTGGATTATCGGTGTATGTAACAGTTGGGGGCTCGTCCGGGAGCTGTTTAGTTTTGTTACCTGTGGCGTTATGTGTTTAGAACTGTATGGTGTTTGTGGAGATTAGTAATCTTAAAGCAGTTTGTGTAGCGAGCTGCTAATTAGTTTTGAATTTGTGTTGGTATTTGTTTGTCGAATGGACTAGCCATTCGTGGGTTAGCCTTTGGTTTGTTTAAGTGGCTGCTATCGTTTTCTTGTCCTTGTATGCAACTGTATCGCGCCGCTTGAGCGGATCTAGTATTTTGTTGAAGTTCGATAATTGCCTCTCGTAAGACTTTCTACAGCATAACTGTTTTGAATGCTCCTGTTTAGTTTTAAGCACTTTCCCAGATAGCAAACACACGTTGCCATACATCACTTGCCAACAGTGGGCAACATAATTTAGGCCGCCGGGGACACGTTGGGCCAACGTCGTCAAAAGGCAAAAATGCGTTGGAATTCCCAACGATTGCCAACGTTGACTTATAGCTTTAGCCAATAATTTCTTTTTCCATTGCCAACTTTACCCGATGATTTCATTTTAATTAAACCTACCATGAGATTTGTTTTGTAGGAAACTCATAAACATCGTATGGAATTACACTAGACATGCTACTGGTAGTATAATAATTTATTGAAGGTTTAGAATATTTAAAATTAAAAAGAAGAATAAATAAATGTGGGCGAGTGTGTGGGAGTCCTCATTCGTCCAGGCTGCTGCTGCTGCCGCTTTCGTCGCTGTCCGTGTCCACGTCCACCACTAGTGGCTGTACAACAGTTGGCTGCACACATCTCTGCAGCTGTACACCTGGAATAAAGATCATCACAGTTAGACGTTCAAATCGGTGGATACAGGTAATGTTTAGCTTTCTTATTTTCTAACTTAAGCTTTGTGCATGTAGACGTATCGTAATGATAGCAATACTGCAGAATTTTCTCACACTGCGTGGCTGCAGGTGGAATGCGCTAACTAGCTTGCTCAATTTTTGGCTGTGTGTGACAGCAGTGACGCGCACTACTTCTTCTTCTTCTTCTTCTTATTATTATTATTATCAGCAATAAAACTCTAAAAATCAGAGTAGAGCAAAGAAAGTAGTTGAGGGGAGACGACCTCCCTTACACATCGTAGATGTAGCAGGTTAGCAATCACTTGTGTTTTTACAGATCTGTGTTGTACAGTATTTGTCGATCAACCCAATTAATATGTGTGTTAATTAGGGGAATCCTGTATTTTCCCCCCTGTTTTCATTTGCAATCATATGTGTATTCCCACGTTTTGTATGATTTATTATGTTACGTATGTATCATCTAGTGTAGTGCTAGCTGTGAGCTGATACTGTCCTGTTAACGATTCAGAGAAGTTGTTAGCCTACGACTTAAATGCATTCAAATGTAGTGAGTATTTTAAAGCTACGGTATTCTCACTCTATAACGTCACTGTTTATGCCTGAAAAGATTACCAAGATAGCAAAAAAAGATTTTTGGTCAAAAGGCTTTGTGTGGCAGAATTGAATTGTTTTTGCTGTTCATACCTCGCTGCTGTCTTTCTGCTCTCCTCTTCCTTCCTCCACTCCTGTCCCCACTGCATTTGAGCCAGGTCTTTACAACTGCCCCGCAGTCGCTGGCAGAGATTTTATGGGCGGCTAATGCACCTACTGTAAATAGATAAAAGTTGATTTTCAAGTTTCGGCAGTGCACATATCACAGACGGTACAAATTAAAAAAAAGAAGATTCAAATCAAGAATATTACTAAAAAATCACGTGTCAATTCACACCTCAGATTCAATTGCATCATGTACAGGTACCTCTTGATGCCAACTGAAAGAATCCCTGCCCTGCTTCCTGCCTCTAACAGTTTTGGAGATGAGGCCCTCAAAAGTTTGGCTCCTCCACTCTAGTCAGGTCATCCTCAGAATTCATGGGAAATCTGAATTCTTCAGAGATGTCATGGCTTTCTACCTGCTGGCGTCCTGTTAAGGCCAGGAGGAGCAAGTTGTTTTGCTTCACCAAGACCTTGACCACGGCACGCAGGAGGGCGTGATCCCGTTCTACAAGACAGAAAAATGGCAAGACCTTCATGCTAAACTTAAAATGCTTAAACAGATTTTCAGTATTGCTATAGAAGGCGAGCTGTTTTTATCCAAATTGATTTTCCAGATTTGTGGAGATCTGGGCAAGAGTGGCGGAGGTATGGGCAACAACTGCAAGTAAGAATATCTGTAAGTGTCTTACAGGACCATAGACAAAGATGAAGACAAAGAAATGACAGAATAAGGGACATTGGCATGACATGCACATTTTGTGTTTGCATTACTTATTCATATATAAGAATATATAGAATATGTTTATAGTTAATATATTTTAACAACAGTGGCATTAGCTGTGGTTGCACCACCTGATTTCTGCTACAAAAAAATTGCGCGTCATGTCAATGACGCATACACAAGTAGCGCAGACACAGCACATCCAGCTGAAGCAGCCATTTTTATTCAATATTGCAATGGATTGTATTGTACAGTGGGCTGCATACATTTTCATACACTGAACATTTCGACATTTTGCCATGTACCAAGAATATCAGAAAATGACACATGTAGGGCATTTAAAGGTTACTAAAGTTGTTGAAAATGACCTGTGAAGTATGTGGAGTTTCTGACTAACCAGTTTCTTCAATGGCACAAAAAAGAACTGTGCTCTCTGTAACAAAATCATCTTCATGCATGATGGTGCACCATCTCATGCTGCAATGAGTACCTGTATGTCATTGACTGCTATTGGCATAATAGAAGAGAAACTCATCCTCCCCTGACCACACTCCTGCTCAAAATCATAAGACCAGTTAAAAATTGTAAGAATTTGCATTTTGCACTTTTGGGTCTTAACAGGGTTATAGCTAAATTCTGTGAGTAAGTGAGCAACAATAACGGTGGACTCATTTCTCATTACTGAGTCCACTCCTTTCCACTCTTAATTTTCTGTTTTGTTTTTTTTTTCTTGTGTGTTTTTACTTGTGTTCTTAAAACTTTTGATGAGGTGATAACAGCTTATTTTGGTTAAATTGTTGCTTTCAATAAATTGCCTTCTCAAATTCTTGCAATTTTTCAACTGGTCTTAAGATTTTGAGCAGGACGACGCTCAAGCCAAGGCATCCAAATAGCGCCCCTGGGTGGCTATTCTGACATCTTGCAAAGAAAGGCAAGCAGAAACTCTCCACACACTTTGTGTTGGTCTTTCATATAAACCCTCAAAGAAATATTTATGTTTAAGGTCATGACGTGGCAAAATGTTGAAAAGTTTAAGGGGTGTCAATACTTATGCAGCCAACTGTATGTTGTAAATAATGTTAAATTTTGGTGTTGGTTTGAAGTAAATTTGACAATTTTTCAGAGTTACTATATGGCCAAAAATGGGATTTGTGTTACAACAGTTTGGAATGCGGTGTTGTACCTGTGTCTAGGTGCTGCAGAGTGTGGGGGGTGAACACAGGTGGCAGTTGGAGCAGGGGCTGTGGTTGGCGATGAAGCTGTGTATCTCTTTTCTTAGCCCTACATTGGAACAATACAACAAAGTATAAACAACTGCACAATGTTAGTAAAAAGTGCCTTGCCTATCACAAAATGTCCCTATGTGAGAGAAAATGTGTGGCCATCTGTTATCAGACCAGATATGGTTTCTTCCCTCGTCTGCAGGAAGAATGTCCTTCGGCTTCATGGAAGGCCTGCAATAGAAAAACAAAACCATAATTGGATAGGGGCAAATCTTCAGCACATGCTGTTTACTGTTCAGTCCTTACATTCGCATTCTTTTACCCCCTTCATTCTCAGAAGTGAGGTAGCACCTATGTAAGACTTTAGGAAGTTTCTTCCGGGCTGCTTCATAAGTGTCTGTATTGAAGAGAGAAGGTGTAGAGAAGAATAAGGTGAGCGAAAGTTTAAGCCAAAGGAGAGAAAAGTAGTATATCCTACTTTTGTCCGTCTCATCGTATGTCTTGAGGACCTTTACAAAATACCCCCCCCCCCCCCCAAGTCTTGTCTGTCTTTGTAAGGTGGCCAGAAGGCCACCTTCTGGTCAACACTTAGCCAACGGCAAGGCACGACCTCCACCTCTTCTGATTCGGTGAAATGTACAGTCGCATACATCTAAACAATAGCATACTTTAATCAGGTAAAACATATTGAAAATCAAGATGTAGATTTAGGAGTGAGATTGAGCTGATAGCAACTAATTCAATTAATTTACATATGATTAAGAGGAAATACTACAAGTTTTTTGTTTGTATTCCAGTGCAACCATCTGAAAGTCAATATCTTTGACTGTTATGGATGTGGTCTGTCTTGCCAGGTTCTCTACCACAGCCGTCCCCAGTTCAGTGGAAACGACAGGATGGCGGAAAAATGGACGCTGATCTAAGTATTGCCGCACAACAAAGGATGCACCGCCAAGCTTTCCAAATATGGCCTCCCTTTTGAACGTGGCACCACCACACGATACAATGTTATTGCCGTCCTTTGTGGAGAGGGTGAATCTGTCAGAGGTGTATTGAGAGAGTAAGGTTGGACTAGGTTCATCACAAAATGGACTGACCGTGTTGATGTTCGCTTTTTCAGTTAACCATCTCACAATTTGCTGCAACATCTGATTTGGCTTTCTGATTTGTTTTTTCAATTCATACAGAAAATTTTCAAAGGGGAAAGCAGAAATTTGTGGCAGTGGGCCATATTTTCTTACATCACTTGCCAGGTGAATTAAACTGTGGATGTTGTACACAAGAAAGTTGCCGTAGATTGCATGGAAATTTTGGACAAAGACTTTAAGGAGACTTTCTGCATAGTCACAGTACAGGTTGTGGAGACGGGGGGAACATAAAATAGTGATTGCGACGTGGAGCAAGAGAAAATGTTCGTACATGTGCTTTGGTAATGTTTTCTTAAGAGCAGTTGGGCCAGTATGTAATAAAAAAGTACGAAATTCAGTGGCCTTCCACCGATCAACCTCTCGTAGGGAACTTCCCTTACGCCCAAACTCCTTTGGCAGCCCCTTTCCCAATTTAACTAGATGGTCCGAAATTACGTTGATGGCTTGATTCCCAATTCGTGTTGGAAGAGGACCTTTCTGCCGCAGCCATATTAGTTTACGCACCACTCCCAGGCAAACCAGGTGCATGAAGTCTAGAACAAACTGGGATACCAAGCCAACATTTAGCTTAACAATTCAATTCAATTCAATTCAGTTTTATTTATATAGCGCCTTTTACAATAGTATTGTCTCGTGGCGCTTCACAGAAGGAGCACCCAAGAGCAACAGGGGCAAGGAAAAACTCCCTTATGTTCAGTTAATCTAGGAAGAAACCTTGGGCAGATCCACGACTCAAGGGGCTAACCCAACTGCCAGGGGTCGTGGAGAAAAATTACAATCAGTAGTAACCATGACAGACTATGAGTTGCCTATGGTTTTAGCTAAGGTTCATAGTAGTTCATAATTGAGTGTTATCCCACTTTTACATTACAACAAGAGCTCTGTCACCTGCTTTGTGATGGTCATTGTTAGTTTTTTTTCAGAAAGCTTTCGTCAGTTCTGAGAACAGAGGCTGTTTCGGGTAGTTAAGTCTCTGGTTCTGCCAAGATCCCTCAAGCACACACCTTTCACAGCCATAATATGAGTTGTGTGACTTGATGTTCTTAAAGAATGCCCTCGCGGGTGCATCACAGACGAAACAGGAAATTTCAATTTTGAATGTTTTCGACTGATACTCCAAGCCATCAGATGCAAGCTTTCCCATCTCTGCCACAAAGTCAGAGAGGTACTCATTTGCATCTGTTGGCTTGGATTATCCACAATACACATTAATTATAAACGGAGTTCTGGTGGGGTTCTCTTCAATTATGCCCAGTGTAGGCCAAAATTGCTGGCTGCTACTTTTAAAAAGAGGCAGGCCATCAACATTGATTTGTAATTTGAGAGCCTGGTGTTCAGTTAGCCCGGTATGTTCCCGCATTCGGCCCAAGACCCCATTTACCACACCAAAATAATGCATTTCCCCCCGGCTGTTGATACCACCTCCGAATAAGTTGGGGTTGAAAGGAGGATGCGGCCATCTTTAGGGAGATTTGAATTGGGGAAGTGCTTGCGAAGCTCGGAGAGCAGGCTAGAAATGTGTGAGATTGGTGTGTTGGTTGAAACTACCCATGCCTTGAGGTCACGTCTGAAGTCCCTGTTGTCATCTGGAAATAAACTGTCCCCCTCCTCTGAACTACTACAGCTAGGCAGATCATCAAAATCAAAGTCATCCTCACTAGAGGAGGCGCTCACATCTGATGCCATAAACCAATCCCCATCTATCCCATCTACGTCACTCAGAGTTTCAAAACTGGCCGGGACGTTTGAGCGGTTTGCAACTGGTGGTGGCAACTCTGTGTCGGCAGCCGGGCAAAGGTGAGTGGGTCTGTGGGAGTGAAGCGCTGCTAGGGCCGCATCCGGCCCTTTTTTAACATGCCGTCGCAACCACCTCTTGGATAAAATTGTTTTGCTGTCTGCCATTTTGCCGAAAGAGGGTGAATAATTCCCTGATTGTGATTTAAGTCGATAACTGTCGGCTTTTGGCGACCTGCTAGTTGCTAGCTGGCTAGCTCTCCTATTGTTAGAGTTATCTTGTCTATACGGGTGCTGCTAACATTAGCCTCACTCACATTAGCCGACACTTAAGCGAAATTAGTCCTACTTCAGACGATGAGGTGTGTCTTACCTTGAGTAAGTGTAACCTTTTTCTTTTTTTATAATGGTTGTAAAAAAACACTAACGGTTATTTTTTGTATATGCTCGCATGTTAGATATTATTTGTATATGCTTGCATGCTAAGGTTATTGTTGCGTATTATCTCAGTTTGCTCCTGTACTGAACTTCCTCCATAGATGTTGTTATTGTTGTTGTCTGAGAGAGAGAGAGAGAAATGAGTATCTGCCTCTCTCAAAATACATGGTAGCTTACATCAGGGGCCATGTACTACAACATGTACTGGCAATGCAATTCAAATGTATGTTTACAATTTAGTATTCTATTTAATCAAAAGTAAAAGTAAAGCATCATTGATTGCCTGGAACTTATGCTTCCAGATGGAGTTTGCTGTGTTTATCATGTCTTTTCCCATTTCCCTAAAATGCCTGTGGTTTTATCTCTCCCCCTCTGTCTCTACTCCCAAGCTCCTGTCTGACACACTTACCTGATCTAAAGTTGACTGCAGGTGAACGTGTGGTATATCCTTGATCCAAAGCCTGATGTTCATGCAAAGAGCAGTGAAGAGTTTGTTGCGAAGTACTTGAATGGTAAGCCTGTTTTACTGTTTTTGTTAAAACATTACGCATACAACTCCGTGTGTTTGTATATATAATTCAATTCAATTCTTTATTTGTCTCAGATACAAATACATGGTCCATAGCAAAGTACAAAAGCAAGACAAAATAGTTAAAAAGAAACATCATAGTTTAAAAAAAATACCACTCCAAGTAGGGGGACGGGCAGAAGACAAAACTAGACAAAAAAACAAGCGCAACCCATCAAACATATAAACTTTCTCTGCAATGCCTCCTAAGCTTAGAGGAGTACCTCACAGAGCTCTTACCTGGGTTCACCAGAGTACTCACTGCAGAACAAAATAAAGGGAACACCAAAACAAAGCACTGCAACTCCAAGTCGATCATACTTCTGTGAAATGTCCAGTTGGGAAGAATTGTGAGTCCATTTTACCTACTGTTTTGCACATTAATAGGCAACAGGTAAAAATTAGTTGATCGACAGCGCCTCATGGTACCTCCAGGGGCAGGACACTGACAAAATGCAAATGTGACCAAAAGATCAGTCAGAAAGGATGAAAACAGAGAAATGGTCTATGGACACCATCTGCAGAATAACTCTATTTTTATTAGCTCTCATTTCTACCTGTTGCCTGTTAATTTGCACAACAATAGGTAAAATGGATTCACAACCAGTGTTGCTTCCCAACTGAGCAGGCTGATTTCACAGAAGTATGATTGACTTGGAGTTGCATTGTGTTGTTTTGGTGTTCCCTTTATTTTTTTGAGCAGTGTATATACTGTGTGTGTATCTATATGTATAATTTGTAATATATTTTTGACTGTTGATGGTCATGCATTAATATTCATCTTTCATCTTATTCTATGTTGTGTACTCATGTCTCTGTCTGTTTTACTAAGGTTCACCCTGCAGAGTTTGTGTGGCCAGTACCAGAGTGGAAAGTCTTGGAATATCCACAATACATCCCAATTATAAGTAGAGTTCTGGTGGGGTTTTCTTCACAATTAAAACTTCAAATTTAATTCAAATTTACAGTACTTTGTCTTTTTTCTTGATATTGGAAGATCTTGGTGGGGAACATGGCATTTCTAATTTTCAGGGAACTGCTGTACCTACTGGTTTTAAGTAAGCTCTTCAAGCTGTGTTTACTTGCATCATTGCTTGTGTTACAATATGGTTCTCTGCTCTTCATTCAACTGATCCTAGCCAGGTCAAATTCAACCTCTCTATTTAATCCATTACACATGTAAACAGCCTAAGCAGCAGTGTTTGGGGGAAAGTGTCCCATTGTGTGGTGGGCCTACTAACCTGTGACCCTTTGACTACAAGTCCACTAAGAAACTACATAGAGCAGAGCTAACATATAGATAATTGAACACATTTCATACAGTAATTCCATGTTTTACACAATTCAACACCTATTCCAAACCCTGGCACAAAGTGTTATAATTGTTTTATAATTGTAACATAATTGTTTTGCCTCATATAACAAAAAAAGTTCAATGTAGAGTGAAAACGTGTACTATGTTAAAGCTTGATGTTGGGCCAATGATGGCCCGACAGTGGTTCAACTCTGGAAGTCCATGGGGAGGAAAATGTTTCAGGTATAACACATAAACAGACTATTCATCCAGGCATCTGTATATTGATAGTTCCATCTGTATATTGCCATCTGTTAAGCATACTAATTTACTCTTACTTCCATTCTCCTGAATGTACTACTCCCCCAATTATTTGTAGCCTGTCTACACATAACTATTGCCCACAATCTTTATTCTGTAAATTCTGCACATTCTGAACACACTGGGGTTATACAGACTTTAGCTGTAGTATTGTGAACTCAACTATCATACTTGGTTTCCTAAATTGGGTCATCAAACACAATTGCCTACTGTGATCAAGCGGTGACCAGCTTGACGTTGGATCAACGTTGGCATGACGGTGGTTCGATGTTGGAATTCAATATGGTATGAAATTTGTTTTAGTTGCGCACATTAAACACTATTGGGGAGTATTTGTTCAGACATTGTGATATTATTCGGGTTTTGTAAGGACGGTTGATGCAAATAAAAAGTAGTACCTTGTTGATGTCGTCGAACCAACGTCGACCCAACTGTGGATTTTTGACGTCGGCTTTTGGGGCAAATCCGACCTTAACCCAACGTCTGCGTTCAATAGATGTTGCATGACTGACATTGGTGTGAGGGCGGCCCAACGTTGGAATTCCACCGCCGAACTTGCCAACCAATGCCAACGTTGGGCCAACGTGTGCTTGCTATCTGGGTTGTAGGTGTCTCGCCCATTTTGTATGAAAGCTTCAAAAATAGCGTCACAAGGGAAATGGCGTGTATGGTTTTGTTTTCATTGGTGTTTTTGTGGCCATTACAGTAGCAGTTAGGTATTCACTTGTTCCCTTTTTTTGTATAAAAATATTTTGCTATGGTGTTTGTAAAACGGGCCTACAGTCATGGAGTTTAGCGTGCGCAAGTTTCTTCAGGAAGACGTGACTCGTAGGCGTTTAACAAAGCTCACAAAAACCGACATTGTGCAGATTTTTGAATTCATCTAAATCGATTATACAGAAGACATGAAGAAAATTCAACTCATTTATTGTCTTGCTTTACACTTCAGTTTAAAGGATGAATGTACATCAGAGATCTGCCGAGAGAAAGAGAGAATATTTGAAGTAGAGCAGCGAGAGCAAAGAGAAAGATCTACAAAGCCAGTTGCAGTTGGTTAATGCCAAACTTGAACAAACGGAAAAAGAAAGTCAGCGCCAACGTGAACATGAGAGTAGATTTGATGTCTCTCGGTGTGTAAAAATAATGCCAAGTTTCTGTTCTGACACACCTGACACCTTTTTTGAAGCTTTTGAGCATGTTGCGGTGGAAAGATCATGGCCTAGGGGTGAATGGGTCACATTAATCCACAGGGAGCTAACAGGTAAGGCCCAAGAGGCATGTATTTCTTTAGGTTTTGCTGACAGTAGTAATTATGAAACTGTTAAAAAGGCAGTGCTGCGGGCATATGATTTGGTGCCTGAGGCTTACAGGCAGCAGTTTAGGCATAGTAAGCTGTCACCTGGATAGAGTTGTATAGATTTTGCCAGACAGCAACAACTTGGGTTTGAGAAATGGCTGTGGGCCTGTGAGATCCATACTTTCTAAGGATTGCGCCAGCCCTTTTTGGTAGAGCAGTTTAAGATCAGTGTGCCTCGTCCCATTTAGGTTCATTTAAATGAACAACAAAGGTGACGGAGCAGCATAAGGCAGCTGAGATGGCTGAGAATTATGTGTTGGTCGATCGTGAGCCTTGGAGGAGTAAGCCTCCAGTCATGGCAAGAAATCCAGATATAGATGGGAGGAAAGATATTGATAAGCCATGTCAGTCTCCATCTTACTCCTCTGTTAAATCAGTTTTGCCAGCTAAGCCTTCCCCACCTTTTGCCCAGTCCCTATAAGAAACCAGGGCATATGAAGTCTGGGTGCCGTTTGCTCGCTAGGAGAAATCAGAGTGGTGGCTAGCAGCCTGTGTCCCTAGTGTCCACTGAGGGTAGGTATGTTCTTTCTTCAGAGCCTGAGCGGTCTCCTGTGTCTGTTAGTGTAGACTTTTGAGTTTTGTATCTCAAAGTGTGGTTGCATTGGAAGAAGGGGAGAAGGAGGTGCCTGACCATACTACGAGACACAGGTGCCACTCGGTCTTTGATGGTGTCTAGTTTGTTTCCATTTTCTGATGATGCTTCGTGTCAGGCTTCAGTTTTGTTGAAGGGGCTTGGGGGTGAATATGGCGCTGTTCCTCTCCATAGAGTATTTCTAAGGTCTAGCTTAGTTACTGGGTTGGTCACGGTGGGTGTAGTACCCTCTTTGCCCATCAGTAGGTCTGCCGCCTCTACTGGCAAAGATCTTGCAGGCAGTCAGATCTGTGTAATCCCTGTTGCAAGTCCTGTGCTGTGTGAGTCCCCAGACACAATAGCCTTAGAAAAGGAATGTCCAGAAGCATTTCCAGCTTGTGTAGTCACCCGTTCTCAGTCTCGTCAGGAAGCCAGGTCCCATGTATCTGATCTGCCGGTCGAGCTGGCTTTACCTTCACCTTTTAGATTAAAACAGCCAACAATCTTCTTGCCCTGATGACTGAGCCCAAGGCTCCTAAATGTTGGCTACAGAAGGACTTAACACAATACTTTATTTGAATTTGATTCGGAATTGCTCCTAGCAGTTCTAAGGAGTCATTCAATTTTAATTGTGCATTTGCTTTGTCTTATGCTGTAACCACAGTCTGCTAACTTGCTCAGTCAGTTTTAGCCTGTATAGCTTTATGCTTTTTTTGCACTTGCACCAAAGTTACAATTTCCCACCAATTCTAGAGAGTTAAGTTTTAATGGTGCAATTTCTTTGTCTTATGCTTTATTTTCAAACTGATGTGCTTTCTTGCCAGAGTTCTCAAACAACACGGAAATAACAACATATCTGTGAATTGTAAAGGTGAGTTGCTTAACCTGAACCAGCATTCAATAAGTTCTTATTTTGCCTAGTCCTGCAGAAACACTACCCTCTAACTATTAAAATCTTAAAGTAGGGTTACTTTGTTGTTTATGAAAATATGTTTGTCTATTCCCAGTTTACAGTTGCACAAGGCTAGCTTGAATGCAATGCTGCATGTTGCAATCCCAAGACAAGGTAATCAATGGGAAATGATATGTTGATTACCATGATTCTTTTATCAGTAAATGGAACTTGGAAAGTCAAAATTAATTTCTAGTCAGTATATTTTTTCTCAGTTACCACGCACAATAGCTGCCATCCAAGTACAAACCAAGTCTAACCCTGCTTAGCTTAAATACATAGAGAATTTTTTTATTATAGTCAATGTTTGGGAGTCCCAAAATAATTTTCTGTCATATAGTCCAAAATTTCTAGCGGCGCCGTTGATCCTATGCTACATCTATCCTATAGAAAACACAACATTCCAACCCTTAAAGAGTTTCATAGACATACCTCCTTCTACCTCAATTAGGGTATACATACCCACGTTCCAACTTTCCATGTGCCCAATATCCTGAATTACTCGTTGCAGGACCCCACTGAAACTGATGACGAGTGAACCAGCCTGAGGTATTTTTTGCTGTGACACTGACTGATTACCAACAATCTGCCTTAAATCAGACATTTTTAGAAAAAGAATGAAGAGAACATCTGGTTTAATGTATACATAGCCATGTTCCAACTTTCCATGTGCCCAATATCCTCAATTTTTCGTTGCAGGACCCCACCGAATCTGGCGACGACTTCTGTGCGTCCTCCCTTTTAATTTGTCATCTTCAGTGGAGAAGGATTGTGATGCTGGTAGTGACTTTGATTAGGATGTGACTGTGCCCTCCCGTGAGGTCACTGAGGGACGGTTGCGTAACTCAGAGATTCAAGCTGAGTTGCACAAGCATCTTTCTAATTTGTCCATTCAGGAGAGAGCTAACTCGGTGGATGCTTTTCCATCCCTTTTCCCAGATGTGCCGAGCCGTACCACCCTTATAGAGCATAACATCGATGTAAGCTCAGGACTACACCTATCGGGTTAATCCTGCTAAGAGGGCCATTCTGGTCACAGTACTCACAGATGAGCCCAGTTTTAGCTTATGGACCTCCCCCTGTCTGTTGGTAGGTAAGCCGGATGGGATCCACCAGTTCTGTACGGACTACCGAAGATTGAACGCAGTCACAAGACCCGACTGTTACCTTCTTCCCTGTGTGGATGATTGCATAGATCGCGTCAGACTGGCTAATTTTGTTAGTAAGTTTGACTTAAAGTGCCTTTAACCCCTCGTGCTAGAGAGTTGTCAGCATTTGTTAGGCCGGACAACTTCCTACAGTATAAAGTTATGCATTTTGGGGTTAGAAATGCACTGGCCACATTCTAGCACCTCGTTGACCGCATTCTATCAGGGATGACAGGGTGAGAGGCATATTGAGGCAACAGGCATTTGAGACTACCAAGGCTCTCCTTTCCAGTGCTCATGTGTTGGCTGCTCTGAGATTTGAAGAACCTTTTCAACTGGCTGTTGATGCTAGTGACTGTGGGGTAGGTGCTGTCCTTCTACAGGTGGAGTCAGATGGTGTTGAACACCGGGTTTGTTATTTCTCAAAGAAGTTTAACCAACACCAGATGGCCTACTCCACTGTGGAGAAGGAGGCACTGGCACTTGCAGTTAGATTTTTTGAGGTTTATTTGAGTTCTGATTTGAGTCCTATAACTGTCTACACTGATCATCTGGCATCCTTAGTACACAAATATGCTGTTAAATGTTGGATATTCACTTTTGTTCATTTTTTTATATTGTTCCCTGTGTACTCCTTTAAAAGATCTACAATCATACAATGAACAAATATTGTTTTTTATTTAACAAATATGCTTTTTGTATTAAAAGATACTATTACTTTAATAACTCAACAGCACTGAAGATACATATTTGTAAGCATATTCATTTAAAACAAATAAAACACCCTCTGAATGAATTTCAGAACTGACGGTGGTGACAGTGGCATCATTACAACATATATTTCCAAAATATATGCCTCTTGTCAATGGCATCTTGCATAACAACTTTATTTAACTTATTGGTCATCACACAACAACAGTGTAATGCTCTCTACTCATAAAATAACACTTAATAAATTGAAGAACAGATACAGGACAATTGTGATCATGCTTACCATTTTCCATAAATTGAAATTAAAGAAAAACTATAACACAAATCTGCTAGAAAAATGATAACTCATTTGTGACATCAAACTTTTTAAAGAAAAAAGTGCAACACTGCTGATTTACGGAGTCACCACTTTATTGGTTGGTGTACTGATGTATTGAGTAATCATTCCAGAAATATTGAGAGCTTCATTTATAGAGGTTTAGAATAAGGAAAAGCCAGTTAAAGCTAATAATTTAATTATTTTGATGTAAAAAGCATCTCCAACTGAAATGGTCACTCCGTAAAGCAGCAGTGTTCTGTATTTCTAGAAATAACTCAGTAACACTTTATCTGAAGGGGGATGCATAAGATTGACATTACATTGTCATAATTATGACATGACACTTGTCATGAACATTAACGAATGACAATGATTGCTGTCATTAATTGTCATGTGGTAAATTATGTTATTTTTTTTACTGTCAACCTGACATTGTTTCAGCCTCAGCGTGTCTCCACCCCAGTCCCAGGTGCTCACAGGTCCAAGCCTGGGCTAGTGCAAGGCTGAAGCGAAAGTCACCTGCAGCTCATGCTGGTTAATGTCAAGTTCTCATGACAAAGATATGTGGTCTTGGTTAATGTCAAGATGTCATGACAAAGATATTTACTCACTATGTGGTCTTGGTTATTGTCAGGTTGTCATGACAAAGACATGGACAGCCTATGTCCTCTTGGTAAATGTCAAGTTGTCAACAAAAACATCCCAAACAATGGCAGGTTGACAGTAAAAAATTATATCATTTACCGCATGACTATTAATGACAGACTGTTTTACATCATTTAGTTTTATCAGGAATTAAGTGGTGTATATGTTTCTCCGTTATGAAGTCCATGCCTTCAGCAAACAGATTGTATATCTCCCTTGCCCTGCTTGCACAAGCTGGTGATGACGGTTCCACAAGTTTTACAAGAATGTGATTGAATGGTATGAAGCACATATCCACCTCCTTTTGGATAGAATTGTGTGTTGGGCCCATGAGGGTGGAAAAACACTTTCACATCTTGATGATGAGTGTCCACACTAACAGCGTTTGCTAGCCACCAGTTCTGGTCATAAATGACTGCAAGCCAATCACCACAATGAAGTACATCAGCAGATAGATCTGTCACAGTCCCATCAGGACCACTCTTGGTAAGTGGTTCTTGCTCCACGAGGGCTCTTGCTCAATTTCCTCCAGTTCCATTTCCTGTTGCTCACCTTCCTCTTGTTCCATTTCCTCCACCAACAGTGCCGAAGGACCTTTCTTCTTGTGCACTGGTACATGATAATTTTCAGCCTGTATCCTGGGTGTTTTGGCATTTTGTCACCACCGTCAGACACAAAACCTGACGGTGGTGACATCTGACGGTGGTGACAAAAACCTACTCTTTTCTGTAATATGCGTGAGTGCTTCACATTAGCCATCTTGTTTTCCCTCTGTTGTTAGTTACTTCACACCTCTTCTTAAAAAGTATATATTTATTTTATCTAAACTAATATTTTTCAAACAAAAGAGACGGTGTTGACATGGTGGTTGCGACAGTAGCAGTGTTCAAAAATAGTAACAAATTTAAGAGAAAATGGTAAACTTACAGGAGCTTGGGTGATGGTACAGCATGCAGTAGAGCTGAATGTTCCAAAAGGGGATACTTAGGAATTTAGTTGACCTTGTACCTGCCTGATTTTATTGCTTTTTAAAAATATCTGACGGTGGTGATGAATATGTGGGGCACATTTTGAACAACCACAAAATAATAGTAAATGTGGTTTAAAACTCACTGTTTGTAGTTTTCCATATGTACTTCTATGTATTCTTTCATGTGGTAAAGATATTATTTAATTCCATCTTATTATTTAATTCCATTTTTTTTTTTTTTTTAATCAAGTTGAAATGATTATCTCCTCGCTGAGGACAGCTGGTTTTATAGGCAACAATGTGTGGATGACAAAAATGTCATTTTCAATAAGTGACTATCAGTTAGAACTAAGATTTATCTTGCAACTTCATATTCAAAATTGTGTATATGGTCAAGTCTCACACACTGCTGGGGAGCATTGGGCCTCATAGCCTCTCACAGTGCAGGAATAATTTCCCTGTTTGGAAGGTCTGCTTGACTTTATTAGCATTGAGCCAGTGGTTTTGTAGAAGCTGTCCATGCTTGTACCAGACATACTGAGAGCCCAAGCTGCAGGAGGTGCTGCAGGTCACTTTAATCTGATTCCGTTTCCCTACAACAGCCTCCTACTTTACCTGCAGGTCTGACATAACAAGACAAGTTTGTTATAATTAGAATTTCATCCACTGTTTACTTAAAAACACAAACAAAAAAAACAACTATTAACTTAATTGTACTTACCATTGATTGAAAGTGTAACACCATATTTGCCTGTCGTCCAACTGGTGTGAAGGGCTGTGTAAAACCTAAAGTGATAAACGCCAGCGTGATGATCAGCCAGACTGCCTATTTTCAGGCTGCAGGCAGGATATTTATTAGCATTACTGACCTCTCTGACTGTCCCTCTCTTCTCTTTGTTCCACTCTCCACCCACACAGTGACCCATCCAGGAATAGTGGTTTGTCCACGGCAGAACCACCGATGCCCCTTTAAGGCCACAGACTTGTGTAGAGGAATAACTCACACTCCAGGCACACCGCACAGCTGAAACAAAACAAATGCTACATTGAACAGTCAGCATAAAACAAAAAACTAAAATTACGAGTAAAATAATAACCATGTGAATATAATTCTCTGACACTTGATGATTTTATTAATTCTACAATTGGCAACATCTAATAATTTACTATGTATATCATGTGCATATTAAATACAGATGCAAAATGTGATTTGACTTTGTGTAACAGCACTACACCTGCTGGACACACGAGGAAATGCACCAAAAATACATTCATGGCTTTTGAGAGCATCACTCTTCTGGCCTGCAATCATAATGAGTACAGTCTAGTTCATTCCCATTAATGTCACCATATTGATTTGGTGATTATGCAACATTGTTTAAGATCAGACAGACATTAATTTAAAAAAGACCTATTTGGATGTTGTAGAAAAAATGAACAAGTCTCTTACCCACCATACACAGTGTAGACAGTACTGTTGGTTCCTCTGCAGGTAAATGAACTGAGAGAGGGTTGACTTGTGGTAAACGTCATACCACAAGTAGGAAAGAAAAGTAGCTATGAAAAGAAATAGGACAATATCACTTCTGGGGGAAAAAAGAAGGATCAGATCAGACTAATGAGATGGTGTTTGATGAGTTTGAGTTATGCAAGACAAAGACAGAAATAGTGAGAAAGAGACAGGGAGAAATACACTGTACAGACTTTATGAGAAATACACTGTACAGACTATCATGCAGGTGTATATGCTGGAGTCAAACTAAAACATTGAAGTGACATTCAACTAACAAATAGACAAAATATTTTAAGCACATTTCTGCAGTCACTTGGTAAGCCAGCATTAAGTATGTCTCCTGAGAAGCTTTAAGTCTGCAGTGAACTTTTGATTTCTCTTTCAAAACTTGCTGATGAAAGTAGATATATGATCTTGCACTGCCCTGATTATGCTGCGTAAGTCAAAGGATGTTTGGAAAACAATGATCATCAGTGAACCAACAGTATTTTTTTCAATTAATGTGTATAAGATGTGACTGAAACTTTTAAAACCCACCACCCACAGACCGAGAAAGCATGGTCAGCAAGAACTTCAGACTGATACCTGACTTCCAGACAGAAGTGAAACATGGACATCATCAATCAATGTCATCTACACTGTCCCAGGGGTTGCTGTGGTCTCAGTCTAACCAACATGTCATCTTTGGTGAAACACCTGTTGAAAGTGAATTCCATGCATGGTTTGGTTTGTTAATATGTTAAATACATCAGAACACCGTTTCTGAAAACATGCCAGAACCCTCAGTAGTGAACTTGACTGCGTTGTGAAATTTCCCCATTTTATCAGTTGTAGATGTAGGGCTCAGTAGCAGGACAGGTAAACTTTGACATTTCTTTCATATTTTCTTAGATCCCCATTGCTTGATGTGGATAAACTCAGAAAAGTAAGTGGTGACATGCCCTGGAACAGCATGGAAAACACTAAACCTTACAGCCAAAGTTAGTTATTTGCAGCTAAACATATTTGCGTTGCGTTTCACTTCCGCTAGATTTATTTGTGCCATTAATTTCCTAAAATCACACGAAAATATCATGAAATTCACATTTATGTGTAAGTGAAATATAAGTAAGTAAGTATTTAGCTGACGCTTCTATCCAAAGACTGCAAAATGAGGATTATTACTGAAGTGCAGCAAGAGGTGGGCTTACAGGGGTCAAAGGGAGTAGAGACAGGAGAAGGGGAAAGTGTGTGGTAAGTCCATTGAAAGCTACTGAGTCAGCCGTTGCTCAAACTACCGGCCATAGCCTGATGAAGTGGGGGCTGTTTAGTCTTGTGTTTGTTTTGTTTTTGTTATGTTTGAAATATGTTTTGTAAATATCACATTGAGTGTAAACCCTTAGATGTTTGAATATAGCCACAACCCCTCGTATGAGTTGGGCCTACTATTTTGGTCCAGTTAAGGGGCTTTACTTCCAATATTAGTTTGCTTTCACATTACTCCATCTATGTTGTCACTGATGACGGATAGGAAAAGTGTAGGGAAGGTCAAAGGTTATTTAGCATGGATGAGTGGTGTTACAGTAGTTTCCCGGGATGTAAAATTTTTCAAGGTTTTCCAGGGATGTACCGCATCAGGTAAAGGATACAGTACCGTATGACGTTAAGGAAAGATATGAAGATGAATTCATAGGACTTAAAGAAAGACAGCAGCGATTTTACAAGAATTCAAATCCACTAACACTTAGGGGAAATCAGATGTTATTGATCTGTGTCAAGTTGATTGGTTGTTGTTTCATAGTTTCGAAAGGAATTGTGAGGCGTTTCTTGCCCTCTTACACTTCATAGGGACCACCAGAATACGTCATGCTAAAGGAGATTTGAAAGGAAGCACTGAAGGCCTCTACCACTAAATATTAATGGGGCATGTCATTAGGGAAGGAACTCTCCAGGACAAAAAAGAGACTGCACTCTTTAGCTGCACTCTGACTGTCACACCCCATCTTTGCACTAGGTGATTTTAAATTACATTAATCTGCATAGACACATAGGTAGATACTGTAGATAGATACTTTATGAGACTGTTATAGATACTCTATACTTTATCTATCCAGAGGGAAATTAAATCATACATTTTTAGAAACAGCATGAAAAGAGCTTTTGGTTTAATGTATGCATAGCCATGTTCCAACTTTCTATGTGCCCAATATCCTCAATTTTTCGTTGCAGAAACCCACCAAAACTGATGCCGAGTGAACCAGATTGAGGTATTTTTCAATGTGACACTGACTGATTTACAACAATCTGCCTTAAATCATACATTTTTAGAAACAGCATGAAGTGAACGTCTGGTTTAATGTATGCATAGCCACTCCAACTTTCCATGTGCCCAATATCCTCAATTTTTCGTTGCAGGACCCCACCGAATCTGAAGACGAGTGAACCACACTGAGGTATTTTTCACTTGACACTGACTGATTTACAACAATCTGCCTTAAATCATACATTTTTAGAAACAGCATGAAGACAACGTCTGGTTTAATGTATGCATAGCCACGTTCCAACTTTCCATGTGCCCAATATCCTCAATTTTTCGTTGCAGGACCCCACCAAAACTGATGCCGAGTGAACCAGATTGAGGTAAGTTTTACTGTGACTTTCCATGATTTCCAAAAATCTACATTAAATCATACATTTTTAGAAACAGCATGAAGACAACGTCTGGTTTAATGTATGCATAGCCACGTTCCAACTTTCCATATGCCCAATATCCTCAATTTTTCGTTGCAGGACCCCACCGAATCTGAAGACGAGTCAACCACACTGAGGTATTTTTCACTGTGACACTGACTGATTTACAACAATCTGCCTTAAATCATACATTTTTAGAAACAGCATGATGTGAACATCTGGTTTAATGTATGCATAGCCACGTTCCAACTTTCCATGTGCCCAATATCCTCAATTTTTCGTTGCAGGACCCCACCGAATCTGAAGACGAGTGAACCACACTGAGGTATTTTTCACTTGACACTGACTGATTTACAACAATCTGCCTTAAATCATACATTTTTAGAAACAGCATGAAGACAACGTCTGGTTTAATGTATGCATAGCCACGTTCCAACTTTCCATGTGCCCAATATCCTCAATTTTTCGTTGCAGGACCCCACCAAAACTGATGCCGAGTGAACCAGATTGAGGTAAGTTTTACTGTGACTTTGCCTGATTTCCAAAAATCTACATTAAATCATACATTTTTAGAAACAGCATGATGTGAACGTCTGGTTTAATGTATGCATAGCCACGTTCCAACTTTCCATGTGCCCAATATCCTAATTTTTCGTTGCAGGACCCCACCAAAACTGATGCCGAGTGAACCAGATTGAGGTAAGTTTTACTGTGACTTTGCTGATTTACAACAATCTGCCTTAAATCATACATTTTTAGAAACAGCATGATGTGAACGTCTCGTTTAATGTATGCATAGCCACGTTCCAACTTTCCATGTGCCCAATATCCTCAATTTTTCGTTGCAGGACCCCACCGAATCTGAAGACGAGTGAACCACACTGAGGTATTTTTCACTGTGACACTGACTGATTTACAACAATCTGCCTTAAATCATACATTTTTAGAAACAGCATGATGTGAACGTCTGGTTAATGTATGCATAGCCACGTTCCAACTTTCCATGTGCCCAATATCCTCAATTTTTCGTTGCAGGACCCACCGAATCTGAAGACGAGTGAACCACACTGAGGTATTTTTCACTGTGACACTGACTGATTTACAACAATCTGCCTTAAATCATACATTTTTAGAAACAGCATGATGTGAACGTCTGGTTTAATGTATGCATAGCCACGTTCCAACTTTCCATGTGCCCAATATCCTCAATTTTTCGTTGCAGGACCCCACCGAATCTGAAGACGAGTGAACCACACTGAGGTATTTTTCACTGTGACACTGACTGATTTACAACAATCTGCCTTAAATCATACATTTTTAGAAACAGCATGATGTGAACGTCTGGTTTAATGTATGCATAGCCACGTTCCAACTTTCCATGTGCCCAATATCCTCAATTTTTCGTTGCAGGACCCCACCAAAACTGATGCCGAGTGAACCAGATTGAGGTAAGTTTTACTGTGACTTTGCCTGATTTCCAAAATCTACATTAAATCATACATTTTTAGAAACAGCATGAAGAACGTCTGGTTTAATGTATGCATAGCCACGTTCCAACTTTCCATGTGCCCAATATCCTCAATTTTTCGTTGCAGGACCCCACCAAACTGATGCGAGTGAACCAGATTGAGGTAAGTTTTACTGTGACTTTGCTGATTTACAAAATCTGCCTTAAATCATACATTTTTAGAAACAGCATGAAGACAACGTCTGGTTTAATGTATGCATAGCCACGTTCCAACTTTCCATGTGCCCAATATCCTCAATTTTTCGTTGCAGGACCCACCGAATCTGAAGACGAGTGAACCACACTGAGGTATTTTTCACTGTGACACTGACTGATTTACAACAATCTGCCTTAAATCATACATTTTTAGAAACAGCATGATGTGAACGTCTGGTTTAATGTATGCATAGCCACGTTCCAACTTTCCATGTGCCCAATATCCTCAATTTTTCGTTGCAGGACCCCACCGAATCTGAAGACGAGTGAACCACACTGAGGTATTTTTCACTGTGACACTGACTGATTTACAACAATCTGCCTTAAATCATACATTTTTAGAAACAGCATGAAGGAACGTCTGGTTTAATGTATGCATAGCCACGTTCCAACTTTCCATGTGCCCAATATCCTCAATTTTTCGTTGCAGGACCCCACCAAAACTGATGCCGAGTGAACCAGATTGAGGTAAGTTTTACTGTGACTTTGCCTGATTTCCAAAAATCTACATTAAATCATACATTTTTAGAAACAGCATGATGTGAACGTCTGGTTTAATGTATGCATAGCCACGTTCCAACTTTCCATGTGCCCAATATCCTCAATTTTTCGTTGCAGGACCCCACCAAAACTGATGCCGAGTGAACCAGATTGAGGTAAGTTTTACTGTGACTTTGCTGATTTACAACAATCTGCCTTAAATCATACATTTTTAGAAACAGCATGATGTGAACGTCTGGTTTAATGTATGCATAGCCACGTTCCAACTTTCCATGTGCCCAATATCCTCAATTTTTCGTTGCAGGACCCCACCGAATCTGAAGACGAGTGAACCACACTGAGGTATTTTTCACTGTGACACTGACTGATTTACAACAATCTGCCTTAAATCATACATTTTTAGAAACAGCATGATGTGAACGTCTGGTTTAATGTATGCATAGCCACGTTCCAACTTTCCATGTGCCCAATATCCTCAATTTTTCGTTGCAGGACCCCACCGAATCTGAAGACGAGTGAACCACACTGAGGTATTTTTCACTGTGACACTGACTGATTTACAACAATCTGCCTTAAATCATACATTTTTAGAAACAGCATGATGTGAACGTCTGGTTTAATGTATGCATAGCCACGTTCCAACTTTCCATGTGCCCAATATCCTCAATTTTTCGTTGCAGGACCCCACCAAAACTGATGCGAGTGAACCAGATTGAGGTAGTTTTACTGTGACTTTGCTGATTTCCAAAAATCTACATTAAATCATACATTTTTAGAAACAGCATGAAGACAACGTCTGGTTTAATGTATGCATAGCCACGTTCCAACTTTCCATGTGCCCAATATCCTCAATTTTTCGTTGCAGGACCCCACCGAATCTGAAGACGAGTGAACCACACTGAGGTATTTTTCACTGTGACACTGACTGATTTACAACAATCTGCCTTAAATCATACATTTTTAGAAACAGCATGATGAACGTCTGGTTTAATGTATGCATAGCCACGTTCCAACTTTCCATGTGCCCAATATCCTCAATTTTTCGTTGCAGGACCCCACCGAATCTGATGACGAGTGAACCACACTGAGGTATTTTTCACTGTGACACTGACTGATTTACAACAATCTGCCTTAAATCATACATTTTTAGAAACAGCATGATGTGAACGTCTGGTTTAATGTATGCATAGCCACGTTCCAACTTTCCATGTGCCCAATATCCTCAATTTTTCGTTGCAGGACCCCACCAAAACTGATGCCGAGTGAACCAGATTGAGGTAAGTTTTATTGTGACTTTGCCTGATTTCCAAAATCTACATTAAATCATACATTTTTAGAAACAGCATGAAGACAACGTCTGGTTTAATGTATGCATAGCCACGTTCCAACTTTCCATGTGCCCAATATCCTCAATTTTTCGTTGCAGGACCCCACCGAATCTGAAGACGAGTGAACCACACTGAGGTATTTTTCACTGTGACACTGACTGATTTACAACAATCTGCCTTAAATCATACATTTTTAGAAACAGCATGATGTGAACGTCTGGTTTAATGTATGCATAGCCACGTTCCAACTTTCCATGTGCCCAATATCCTCAATTTTTCGTTGCAGGACCCCACCGAATCTGAGCGAGTGAACCACATGAGGTATTTTTCACTGTGACACTGACTGATTTACAACAATCTGCCTTAAATCATACATTTTTAGAAACAGCATGAAGACAACGTCTGGTTTAATGTATGCATAGCCACGTTCCAACTTTCCATGTGCCCAATATCCTCAATTTTTCGTTGCAGGACCCCACCGAATCTGAAGACGAGTGAACCACACTGAGGTATTTTTCACTGTGACACTGACTGATTTACAACAATCTGCCTTAAATCATACATTTTAGAAACAGCATGATGTGAACGTCTGGTTTAATGTATGCATAGCCACGTTCCAACTTTCCATGTGCCCAATATCCTCAATTTTTCGTTGCAGGACCCCACCAAAACTGATGCGAGTGAACCAGATGAGGTAAGTTTTACTGTGACTTTGCCTGATTTCCAAAAATCTACATTAAATCATACATTTTTAGAAACAGCATGAAGACAACGTCTGGTTTAATGTATGCATAGCCACGTTCCAACTTTCCATGTGCCCAATATCCTCAATTTTTCGTTGCAGGACCCCACCGAATCTGAAGACGAGTGAACCACACTGAGGTATTTTTCACTGTGACACTGACTGATTTACAACAATCTGCCTTAAATCATACATTTTTAGAAACAGCATGATGTGAACGTCTGGTTTAATGTATGCATAGCCACGTTCCAACTTTCCATGTGCCCAATATCCTCAATTTTTCGTTGCAGGACCCCACCAAAACTGATGCGAGTGAACCAGATTGAGGTATTTTTCACTGTGACACTGACTGATTTACAACAATCTGCCTTAAATCATACATTTTTAGAAACAGCATGAAGACAACGTCTGGTTTAATGTATGCATAGCCACGTTCCAACTTTCCATGTGCCCAATATCCTCAATTTTTCGTTGCAGGACCCCACCGAATCTGAAGACGAGTGAACCACACTGAGGTATTTTTCACTGTGACACTGACTGATTTACAACAATCTGCCTTAAATCATACATTTTTAGAAACAGCATGAAGACAACGTCTGGTTTAATGTATGCATAGCCACGTTCCAACTTTCCATGTGCCCAATATCCTCAATTTTTCGTTGCAGGACCCCACCGAATCTGAAGACGAGTGAACCACACTGAGGTATTTTTCACTGTGACACTGACTGATTTACAACAATCTGCCTTAAATCATACATTTTTAGAAACAGCATGATGTGAACGTCTGGTTTAATGTATGCATAGCCACGTTCCAACTTTCCATGTGCCCAATATCCTCAATTTTTCGTTGCAGGACCCCACCAAAACTGATGCCGAGTGAACCAGATTGAGGTAAGTTTTACTGTGACTTTGCCTGATTTCCAAAAATCTACATTAAATCATACATTTTTAGAAACAGCATGAAGACAACGTCTGGTTTAATGTATGCATAGCCACGTTCCAACTTTCCATGTGCCCAATATCCTCAATTTTTCGTTGCAGGACCCCACCGAATCTGAAGACGAGTGAACCACACTGAGGTATTTTTCACTGTGACACTGACTGATTTACAACAATCTGCCTTAAATCATACATTTTTAGAAACAGCATGATGTGAACGTCTGGTTTAATGTATGCATAGCCACGTTCCAACTTTCCATGTGCCCAATATCCTCAATTTTTCGTTGCAGGACCCACCAAACTGATGCGAGTGAACCAGATGAGGTATTTTTCACTGTGACACTGACTGATTTACAACAATCTGCCTTAAATCATACATTTTTAGAAACAGCATGAAGACAACGGCTGGTTTAATGTATGCATAGCCACGTTCCAACTTTCCATGTGCCCAATATCCTCAAATTTTCGTTACAGGACCCCACCGAATCTGAAGACGAGTGAACCACACTGAGGTATTTTTCACTGTGACACTGACTGATTTACAACAATCTGCCTTAAATCATACATTTTAGAAACAGCATGATGTGAACGTCTGGTTTAATGTATGCATAGCCACGTTCCAACTTTCCATGTGCCCAATATCCTCAATTTTTCGTTGCAGGACCCCACCAAAACTGATGCGAGTGAACCAGATGAGGTAAGTTTTACTGTGACTTTGCCTGATTTCCAAAAATCTACATTAAATCATACATTTTTAGAAACAGCATGAAGACAACGTCTGGTTTAATGTATGCATAGCCACGTTCCAACTTTCCATGTGCCCAATATCCTCAATTTTTCGTTGCAGGACCCCACCGAATCTGAAGACGAGTGAACCACACTGAGGTATTTTTCACTGTGACACTGACTGATTTACAACAATCTGCCTTAAATCATACATTTTTAGAAACAGCATGATGTGAACGTCTGGTTTAATGTATGCATAGCCACGTTCCAACTTTCCATGTGCCCAATATCCTCAATTTTTCGTTGCAGGACCCACCAAAACTGATGCCGAGTGAACCAGATTGAGGTATTTTTCACTGTGACACTGACTGATTTACAACAATCTGCCTTAAATCATACATTTTTAGAAACAGCATGAAGACAACGTCTGGTTTAATGTATGCATAGCCACGTTCCAACTTTCCATGTGCCCAATATCCTCAATTTTCGTTGCAGGACCCCACCGAATCTGAAGACGAGTGAACCACACTGAGGTATTTTTCACTGTGACACTGACTGATTTACAACAATCTGCCTTAAATCATACATTTTCAGAAACAGCATGATGTGAACGTCTGGTTTAATGTATGCATAGCCACGTTCCAACTTTCCATGTGCCCAATATCCTCAATTTTTCATTGAAGGACCCCACCAAAACTGATGCTGAGTGAACCAGATGGAGGTAAGTTTTACTGTGACTTTGCCTGATTTCCAAAAATCTACATTAAATCATACATTTTTAGAAACAGCATGAAGACAACGTCTGGTTTAATGTATGCATAGCCACGTTCCAACTTTCCATGTGCCCAATATCCTCAATTTTTCGTTGCAGGACCACACCGTATCTGAAGACGAGTGAACCACACTGAGGTATTTTTCACTGTGACACTGACTGATTTACAACAATCTGCCTTAAATCATACATTTTTAGAAACAGCATGAAGACAATGTCTGGTTTAATGTATGCATAGCCACGTTCCAATTTCCATGTGCCCAATATCCTCAATTTTTCGTTGCAGGACCCCACCGAATCTGAAGACGAGTGAACCACACTGAGGTATTTTTCACTGTGACACTGACTGATTTACACATTCTGCCTAAATCATACATTTTAGAAACAGCATGATGTGAACGTCTGGTTTAATGTATGCATAGCCACGTTCCAACTTTCCATGTGCCCAATATCCTAAATTTTTCGTTGCAGGACCCCACCGAATCTGAAGACGAGTGAACCACACTGAGGTATTTTTCACTGTGACACTGACTGATTTACAACAATCTGCCATAAATCATACATTTTAGAAACAGCATGATGTGAACGTCTGGTTTAATGTATGCATAGCCAAGTTCCAACTTTCCATGTGCCCAATATCCTCAATTTTTCGTTGCAGGACTCCACCGAATCTGAAGACGAGTGAACCAGATTGAGGTAATTTTACTGTGACTTTGCCTGATTTCCAAAAATCTACATTAAATCATACATTTTTAGAAACAGCATGAAGACACCGTCTGATTTAATGTATGCATAGCCACGTTCCAACTTTCCATGTGCCCAATATCCTCAATTTTTCGTTGCAGGACCCCACCGTATCTGAAGACGAGTGAACCACACTGAGGTATTTTTCACTGTGACACTGACTGATTTACAACAATCTGCCTTAAATCATACATTTTTAGAAACAGCATGAAGACAATGTCTGGTTTAATGTATGCATAGCCACGTTCCAACTTTCCATGTGCCCAATATCCTCAATTTTTCGTTGCAGGACCCAATCGAATCTGAAGACGAGTGAACCACACTGAGGTATTTTTCACTGTGACACTGACTGATTTACAACAATCTGCCTTAAATCATACATTTTCAGAAACAGCATGATGTGAACGTCTGGTTTAATGTATGCATAGCCACGTTCCAACTTTCCATGTGCCCAATATCCTCAATTTTTCGTTGCAGGACCCCACCAAAACTGATGCCGAGTGAACCAGATTGAGGTAATTTTACTGTGACTTTGCCTGATTTCCAAAAATCTACATTAAATCATACATTTTTAGAAACAGCATGAAGACACCGTCTGATTTAATGTATGCATAGCCACGTTCCAACTTTCCATGTGCCCAATATCCTCAATTTTTCATTGAAGGACCCCACCAAAACTGATGCTGAGTGAACCAGATGGAGGTAAGTTTTACTGTGACTTTGCCTGATTTCCAAAAATCTACATTAAATCATACATTTTTAGAAACAGCATGAAGACAACGTCTGGTTTAATATATGCATAGCCACGTTCCAACGTTCCATCTGCCCAATATCCTCAATTTTTCGTTGCAGGACCCCACCGTATCTGAAGACGAGTGAACCACACTGAGGTATTTTTCACTGTGACACTGACTGATTTACAACAATCTGCCTTAAATCATACATTTTTAGAAACAGCATGAAGACAATGTCTGGTTTAATGTATGCATAGCCACGTTCCAACTTTCCATGTGCCCAATATCCTCAATTTTTTGTTGCAGGACCCCACCGAATCTGAAGACGAGTGAACCACACTGAGGTATTTTTCACTGTGACACTGACTGATTTACAACAATCTGCCTTAAATCATACAATTTTAGAAACAGCATGATGTGAACGTCTGGTTTAATGTATGCATAGCCAACTTCCAACTTTCCATCTGCCCAATATCCTCAATTTTTCGTTGCAGGACCCCACCAAAACTGATGCCGAGTGAACCAGATTGAGGCAAGTTTTACTGTGACTTTGCCTGATTTCCAAAAATCTACATTAAATCATACATTTTTAGAAACAGCATGAAGACACCATCTGATTTAATGTATGCATAGCCACGTTCCAACTTTCCATATGCCCAATATCCTCAATTTTTCGTTGCAGGACCCCATCGAATCTGAAGACGAGTGAACCACACTGAGGTATTTTTCACTGTGACACTGACTGATTTACAACAATCTGCCTTAAATCATACATTTTCAGAAACAGCATGATGTGAACGTCTGGTTTAATGTATGCATAGCCACGTTCCAACTTTTCATGTGCCCAATATCCTCAATTTTTCATTGAAGGACCCCACCAAAACTGATGCTGAGTGAACCAGATGGAGGTAAGTTTTACTGTGACTTTGCCTGATTTCCAAAAATCTACATTAAATCATACATTTTTAGAAACAGCATGAAGACAACGTCTGGTTTAATGTATGCATAGCCACGTTCCAACTTTCCATCTGCCCAATATCCTCAATTTTTCGTTGCAGGACCACACCGTATCAGAAGACGAGTGAACCACACTGAGGTATTTTTCACTGTGACACTGACTGATTTACAACAATCTGCCTTAAATCATACATTTTTAGAAACAGCATGAAGACAATGTGTGGTTTAATGTATACATAGCCACGTTCCAACTTTCCATGTGCCCAATATCCTAAATTTTTCGTTGCAGGACCCCACCGAATCTGAAGACGAGTGAACCACACTAAGGTATTTTTCACTGTGACACTGACTGATTTACAACAATCTGCCATAAATCATACAATTTTAGAAACAGCATGATGTGAACGTCTGGTTTAATGTATGCATAGCCAAGTTCCAACTTTCCATGTGCCCAATATCCTCAATTTTTCGTTGCAGGACCCCACCAAAACTGATGCCGAGTGAACCAGATTGAGGTAAATTTTACTTTGACTTTGCCTGATTTCCAAAAATCTACATTAAATCATACATTTTTAGAAACAGCATGAAGACACCGTCTGATTTAATGTATGCATAGCCACGTTCCAACTTTCCATGTGCCCAATATCCTCAATTTTTCGTTGCAGGACCCCACCGTATCTGAAGACGAGTGAACCACACTGAGGTATTTTTCACTGTGACACTGACTGATTTACAACAATCTGCCTTAAATCATACATTTTTAGAAACAGCATGAAGACAATGTCTGGTTTAATGTATGCATAGCCACGTTCCAACTTTCCATGTGCCCAATATCCTCAATTTTTCGTTGCAGGACCCCATCGAATCTGAAGACGAGTGAACCACACTGAGGTATTTTTCACTGTGACACTGACTGATTTACAACAATCTGCCTTAAATCATACATTTTCAGAAACAGCATGATGTGAACGTCTGGTTTAATGTATGCATAGCCACGTTCCAACTTTTCATGTGCCCAATATCCTCAATTTTTCATTGAAGGACCCCACCAAAACTGATGCTGAGTGAACCAGATGGAGGTAAGTTTTACTGTGACTTTGCCTGATTTCCAAAAATCTACATTAAATCGTACATTTTTAGAAACAGCATGAAGACAACGTCTGGTTTAATGTATGCATAGCCACGTTCCAACTTTCCATCTGCCCAATATCCTCAATTTTTCGTTGCAGGACCACACCGTATCAGAAGACGAGTGAACCACACTGAGGTATTTTTCACTGTGACACTGACTGATTTACAACAATCTGCCTTAAATCATACATTTTTAGAAACAGCATGAAGACAATGTGTGGTTTAATGTATGCATAGCCACGTTCCAATGTTCCATGTGCCCAATATCCTCAATTTTTCGTTGCAGGACCCCACCGAATCTGAAGACGAGTGAACCACACTGAGGTATTTTTCACTGTGACACTGACTGATTTACACCATTCTGCCCTAAATCATACAATTTTAGAAACAGCATGATGTGAACGTCTGGTTTAATGTATGCATAGCCACGTTCCAACTTTCCATGTGCCCAATATCCTAAATTTTTCGTTGCAGGACCCCACCGAATCTGAAGACGAGTGAACCACACTAAGGTATTTTTCACTGTGACACTGACTGATTTACAACAATCTGCCATAAATCATACAATTTTAGAAACAGCATGATGTGAACGTCTGGTTTAATGTATGCATAGCCAAGTTCCAACTTTCCATGTGCCCAATATCCTCAATTTTTCGTTGCAGGACCCCACCAAAACTGATGCCGAGTGAACCAGATTGAGGTAAATTTTACTGTGACTTTGCCTGATTTCCAAAAATCTACATTAAATCATACATTTTTAGAAACAGCATGAAGACACCGTCTGATTTAATGTATGCATAGCCACGTTCCAACTTTCCATGTGCCCAATATCCTCAATTTTTCGTTGCAGGACCCCACCGTATCTGAAGACGAGTGAACCACACTGAGGTATTTTTCACTGTGACACTGACTGATTTACAACAATCTGCCTTAAATCATACATTTTTAGAAACAGCATGAAGACAATGTCTGGTTTAATGTATGCATAGCCACGTTCCAACTTTCCATGTGCCCAATATCCTCAATTTTTCGTTGCAGGACCCAATCGAATCTGAAGACGAGTGAACCACACTGAGGTATTTTTCACTGTGACACTGACTGATTTACAACAATCTGCCTTAAATCATACATTTTCAGAAACAGCATGATGTGAACGTCTGGTTTAATGTATGCATAGCCACGTTCCAACTTTCCATGTGCCCAATATCCTCAATTTTTCGTTGCAGGACCCCACCAAAACTGATGCCGAGTGAACCAGATTGAGGTAATTTTACTGTGACTTTGCCTGATTTCCAAAAATCTACATTAAATCATACATTTTTAGAAACAGCATGAAGACACCGTCTGATTTAATGTATGCATAGCCACGTTCCAACTTTCCATGTGCCCAATATCCTCAATTTTTCGTTGCAGGACCCCACCAAAACTGATGCCGAGTGAACCAGATTGAGGTAAGTTTTACTGTGACTTTGCCTGATTTCCAAAAATCTACATTAAATCATACATTTTTAGAAACAGCATGAAGACACGTCTGGTTTAATGTATGCATAGCCACGTTCCAACTTTCCATTGCCCAATATCCTCAATTTTTCGTTGCAGGACCCCACCGAATCTGAAGACGAGTGAACCACACTGAGGTATTTTTCACTGTGACACTGACTGATTTACAACAATCTGCCTTAAATCATACATTTTCAGAAACAGCATGATGTGAACGTCTGGTTTAATGTATGCATAGCCACGTTCCAACTTTCCATGTGCCCAATATCCTCAATTTTTCATTGCAGGACCCCACCAAAACTGATGCTGAGTGAACCAGATGGAGGTAAGTTTTACTGTGACTTTGCCTGATTTCCAAAAATCTACATTAAATCATACATTTTTAGAAACAGCATGAAGACAACGTCTGGTTTAATGTATGCATAGCCACGTTCCAACTTTCCATCTGCCCAATATCCTCAATTTTTCGTTGCAGGACCACACCGTATCAGAAGACGAGTGAACCACACTGAGGTATTTTTCACTGTGACACTGACTGATTTACAACAATCTGCCTTAAATCATACATTTTTAGAAACAGCATGAAGACAATGTTGGTTTAATGTATGCATAGCCACGTTCCAACTTTCCATGTGCCCAATATCCTAAATTTTTCGTTGCAGGACCCCACCGAATCTGAAGACGAGTGAACCACACTAAGGTATTTTTCACTGTGACACTGACTGATTTACAACAATCTGCCATAAATCATACATTTTAGAAACAGCATGATGTGAACGTCTGGTTTAATGTATGCATAGCCAGTTCCAACTTTCCATGTGCCCAATATCCTCAATTTTTCGTTGCAGGACCCCACCAAAACTGATGCCGAGTGAACCAGATTGAGGTAAATTTTACTGTGACTTTGCCTGATTTCCAAAAATCTACATTAAATCATACATTTTTAGAAACAGCATGAAGACACCGTCTGATTTAATGTATGCATAGCCACGTTCCAACTTTCCATGTGCCCAATATCCTCAATTTTTCGTTGCAGGACCCCACCGTATCTGAAGACGAGTGAACCACACTGAGGTATTTTTCACTGTGACACTGACTGATTTACAACAATCTGCCTTAAATCATACATTTTTAGAAACAGCATTAAGACAATGTCTGGTTTAATGTATGCATAGCCACGTTCCAACTTTCCATGTGCCCAATATCCTCAATTTTTCGTTGCAGGACCCAATCGAATCTGAAGACGAGTGAACCACACTGAGGTATTTTTCACTGTGACACTGACTGATTTACAACAATCTGCCTTAAATCATACATTTTCAGAAACAGCATGATGTGAACGTCTGGTTTAATGTATGCATAGCCACGTTCCAACTTTCCATGTGCCCAATATCCTCAATTTTTCGTTGCAGGACCCCACCAAAACTGATGCCGAGTGAACCAGATTGAGGTAAATTTTACTGTGACTTTGCCTGATTTCCAAAAATCTACATTAAATCATACATTTTTAGAAACAGCATGAAGACACCGTCTGATTTAATGTATGCATAGCCACGTTCCAACTTTCCATGTGCCCAATATCCTCAATTTTTCATTGAAGGACCCCACCAAAACTGATGCTGAGTGAACCAGATGGAGGTAAGTTTTACTGTGACTTTGCCTGATTTCCAAAAATCTACATTAAATCATACATTTTTAGAAACAGCATGAAGACAACGTCTGGTTTAATGTATGCATAGCCACGTTCCAACGTTCCATCTGCCCAATATCCTCAATTTTTCGTTGCAGGACCCCACCGTATCTGAAGACGAGTGAACCACACTGAGGTATTTTTCACTGTGACACTGACTGATTTACAACAATCTGCCTTAAATCATACATTTTTAGAAACAGCATGAAGACAATGTCTGGTTTAATGTATGCATAGCCACGTTCCAACTTTCCATGTGCCCAATATCCTCAATTTTTTGTTGCAGGACCCCACCGAATCTGAAGACGAGTGAACCACACTGAGGTATTTTTCACTGTGACACTGACTGATTTACAACAATCTGCCTTAAATCATACAATTTTAGAAACAGCATGATGTGAACGTCTGGTTTAATGTATGCATAGCCAACTTCCAACTTTCCATCTGCCCAATATCCTCAATTTTTCGTTGCAGGACCCCACCAAAACTGATGCCGAGTGAACCAGATTGAGGTAAGTTTTACTGTGACTTTGCCTGATTTCCAAAAATCTACATTAAATCATACATTTTTAGAAACAGCATGAAGACACCATCTGATTTAATGTATGCATAGCCACGTTCCAACTTTCCATATGCCCAATATCCTCAATTTTTCGTTGCAGGACCCCATCGAATCTGAAGACGAGTGAACCACACTGAGGTATTTTTCACTGTGACACTGACTGATTTACAACAATCTGCCTTAAATCATACATTTTCAGAAACAGCATGATGTGAACGTCTGGTTTAATGTATGCATAGCCACGTTCCAACTTTTCATGTGCCCAATATCCTCAATTTTTCATTGAAGGACCCCACCAAAACTGATGCTGAGTGAACCAGATGGAGGTAAGTTTTATTGTGACTTTGCCTGATTTCCAAAAATCTACATTAAATCATACATTTTTAGAAACAGCATGAAGACAACGTCTGGTTTAATGTATGCATAGCCACGTTCCAACTTTCCATCTGCCCAATATCCTCAATTTTTCGTTGCAGGACCACACCGTATCAGAAGACGAGTGAACCACACTGAGGTATTTTTCACTGTGACACTGACTGATTTACAACAATCTGCCTTAAATCATACATTTTTAGAAACAGCATGAAGACAATGTGTGGTTTAATGTATGCATAGCCACGTTCCAATGTTCCATGTGCCCAATATCCTCAATTTTTCGTTGCAGGACCCCACCGAATCTGAAGACGAGTGAACCACACTGAGGTATTTTTCACTGTGACACTGACTGATTTACACCATTCTGCCCTAAATCATACAATTTTAGAAACAGCATGATGTGAACGTCTGGTTTAATGTATGCATAGCCACGTTCCAACTTTCCATGTGCCCAATATCCTAAATTTTTCGTTGCAGGACCCCACCGAATCTGAAGACGAGTGAACCACACTAAGGTATTTTTCACTGTGACACTGACTGATTTACAACAATCTGCCATAAATCATACAATTTTAGAAACAGCATGAAGACAACGTCTGGTTTAATGTATGCATAGCCACGTTCCAACTTTCCATGTGCCCAATATCCTCAATTTTTCGTTGCAGGACTCCACCAAAACTGATGCCGAGTGTACCAGATTGAGGTAAGTTTTACTGTGACTTTGCCTGATTTCCAAAAATCTACATAAAATCATACATTTTTAGAAACAGCATGAAGACACCGTCTGATTTAATGTATGCATAGCCACGTTCCAACTTTCCATGTGCCCAATATCCTCAATTTTTCGTTGCAGGACCCCACCAAAACTGATGCCGAGTGAACCAGATTGAGGTAAATTTTACTGTGACTTTGCCTGATTTCCAAAAATCTACATTAAATCATACATTTTTAGAAACAGCATGAAGACACCGTCTGATTTAATGTATGCATAGCCACGTTCCAACTTTCCATGTGCCCAATATCCTCAATTTTTCGTTGCAGGACCCCACCGTATCTGAAGACGAGTGAACCACACTGAGGTATTTTTCACTTTGACACTGACTGATTTACAACAATCTGCCTTAAATCATACATTTTTAGAAACAGCATGAAGACAATGTCTGGTTTAATGTATGCATAGCCACGTTCCAACTTTCCATGTGCCCAATATCCTCAATTTTTCGTTGCAGGACCCCATCGAATCTGAAGACGAGTGAACCACACTGAGGTATTTTTCACTGTGACACTGACTGATTTACAACAATCTGCCTTAAATCATACATTTTCAGAAACAGCATGATGTGAACGTCTGGTTTAATGTATGCATAGCCACGTTCCAACTTTCCATGTGCCCAATATCCTCAATTTTTCGTTGCAGGACCCCACCAAAACTGATGCCGAGTGAACCAGATTGAGGTAAGTTTTACTGTGACTTTGCCTGATTTCCAAAAATCTACATTAAATCATACATTTTTAGAAACAGCATGAAGACAACGTCTGGTTTAATGTATGCATAGCCACGTTCCAACTTTCCATGTGCCCAATATCCTCAATTTTTCGTTGCAGGACCCCACCAAAACTGATGCCGAGTGAACCAGATTGAGGTAAGTTTTACTGTGACTTTGCCTGATTTCCAAAAATCTACATAAATCATACATTTTTAGAAACAGCATGAAGACACCGTCTGGTTTAATGTATGCATAGCCACGTTCCAACTTTCCATGTGCCCAATATCCTCAATTTTTCGTTGCAGGACCCACCAAAACTGATGCCGAGTGTACCAGATTGAGGTAAGTTTTACTGTGACTTTGCCTGATTTCCAAAAATCTACATTAAATCATACATTTTTAGAAACAGCATGAAGACACCGTCTGATTTAATGTATGCATAGCCACGTTCCAACTTTCCATGTGCCCAATATCCTCAATTTTTCATTGCAGGACCCCACCAAAGCTGATGCCAAGTGAATCAGATTGAGGTTAGTTTTACTGTGACTTTGCCTGATTTCCCAAAATCTACATTAAATCATACATTTTTAGAAACAGCATGAAGACACCGTCTGGTTTAATGTATGTATAGCCACGTTCCAACTTTCCACGTGCCCAATATCCTCAATTTTTCGTTGCACGACCCCACCGAGTCTGAAGACGAGTGAACCACACTGAGGTATTTTTCACTGTGACACTGACTGATTTACAACAATCTGCCTTAAATCATACATTTTTAGAAACAGCATGATGTGAGCGTCTGGTTTAATGTATGCATAGCCACGTTCCAACTTTCCATGTGCCCAATATCCTCAATTTTTCGTTGCAGGACCCCATCGAAACTGAAGACAAGTGAACCACACTGAGGTATTTTTCACTGTGACACTGACTGATTTACAACAATCTGCCTTAAATCATACATTTTCAGAAACAGCATGATGTGAACGTCTGGTTTAATGTATGCATAGCCAAGTTCCAACTTTCCATGTGCCCAATATCCTCAATTTTTCGTTGCAGGACCCCACCAAAACTGATGCCGAGTGAACCAGATTGAGGTAAGTTTTACTGTGACTTTGCCTGATTTCCAAAAATCTACATTAAATCATACATTTTTAGAAACAGCATGAAGACACCGTCTGATTTAATGTATGCATAGCCACGTTCCAACTTTCCATGTGCCCAATATCCTCAATTTTTCGTTGCAGGACCCCACCGAATCTGAAGACGAGTGAACCACACTGAGGTATTTTTCACTGTGACACTGACTGATTTACAACAATCTGCCTTAAATCATACAATTTTAGAAACAGCATGATGTGAACGTCTGGTTTAATGTATGCATAGCCACGTTCCAACTTTCCATGTGCCCAATATCCTCAATTTTTCGTTGCAGGACCCCACCAAAACTGATGCCGAGTGTACCAGATTGAGGTAAGTTTTACTGTGACTTTGCCTGATTTCCAAAAATCTACATTAAATCACACATTTTTAGAAACAGCATGAAGACACCGTCTGATTTAATGTATGCATAGCCACGTTCCAACTTTCCATGTGCCCAATATCCTCAATTTTTCGTTGCAGGACCCCACCGAATCTAAAGACGAGTGAACCACACTGAGGTATTTTTCACTGTGACACTGACTGATTTACAACAATCTGCCTTAAATCATACAATTTTAGAAACAGCATGATGTGAACGTCTGGTTTAATGTATGCATAGCTACGTTCCAACTTTCCATGTGCCCAATATACTCAATTTTTCGTTGCAGGACCCCACCAAAACTGATGCCGAGTGAACCAGATTGAGGTAAGTTTTACTGTGACTTTGCCTGATTTCCAAAAATCTACATTAAATCATACATTTTTAAAAACAGCATGAAGACAACGTCTGGTTTAATGTATGCATAGCCACGTTCCAACTTTCCATGTGCCCAATATCCTCAATTTTTCGTTGCAGGACCCCACCAAAACTGATGCCGAGTGAACCAGATTGAGGTAAGTTTTACTGTGACTTTGCTGATTTCCAAAAATCTACATTAAATCATACATTTTTAGAAACAGCATGAAGACACCGTCTGTTTAATGTATGCATAGCCACGTTCCAACTTTCCATGTGCCCAATATCCTCAATTTTTCGTTGCAGGACCCACCGAATCTGAAGACGAGTGAACCACACTGAGGTATTTTTCACTGTGACACTGACTGATTTACAACAATCTGCCTTAAATCATACATTTTAGAAACAGCATGATGTGAACGTCTGGTTTAATGTATGCATAGCACGTTCCAACTTTCCATGTGCCCAATATCCTCAATTTTTCGTTGCAGGACCCCACCAAAACTGATGCCGAGTGAACCAGATTGAGGTAAGTTTTACTGTGACTTTGCCTGATTTCCAAAAATCTACATTAAATCATACATTTTTAGAAACAGCATGAAGACAACGTCTGGTTTAATGTATGCATAGCCACGTTCCAACTTTCCATGTGCCCAATATCCTCAATTTTTCGTTGCAGGACCCCACCAAAACTGATGCCGAGTGAACCAGATTGAGGTAAGTTTTACTGTGACTTTGCATGATTTCCAAAAATCTACATTAAATCATACATTTTTAGAAACAGCATGAAGACACCGTCTGGTTTAATGTATGCATAGCCACGTTCCAACTTTCCATGTGCCCAATATCCTCAATTTTTCGTTGCAGGACCCCACCAAAACTGATGCCGAGTGAACCAGATTGAGGTAAGTTTTACTGTGACTTTGCCTGATTTCCAAAAATCTACATTAAATCATACATTTTTAGAAACAGCATGAAGACACCGTCTGGTTTAATGTATGCATAGCCACGTTCCAACTTTCCATGTGCCCAATATCCTCATTTTTCGTTGCAGGACCCCACCGAATCTGAAGACGAGTGAACCACACTGAGGTATTTTTCACTGTGACACTGACTGATTTACAACAATCTGCCTTAAATCATACATTTTTAGAAACAGCATGATGTGAACGTCTGGTTTAATGTATGCATAGCCACGTTCCAACTTTCCATGTGCCCAATATCCTCAATTTTTCGTTGCAGGAACCCACCGAAACTGAAGACGAGTGAACCACACTGAGGTATTTTTCACTGTGACACTGACTGATTTACAACAATCTGCCTTAAATCATACATTTTCAGAAACAGCATGAGGTGAACGTCTGGTTTAATGTATGCATAGCCACGTTCCAACTTTCCATGTGCCCAATATCCTCAATTTTTCGTTGCAGGAACCCACCGAATCTGAAGACGAGTGAACCACACTGAGGTATTTTTCACTGTGACACTGACTGATTTACAACAATCTGCCTTAAATCATACAATTTTAGAAACAGCATGATGTGAACGTCTGGTTTAATGTATGCATAGCTACGTTCCAACTTTCCATGTGCCCAATATCCTCAATTTTTCGTTGCAGGACCCCACCAAAACTGATGCCGAGTGAACCAGATTGAGGTAAGTTTTACTGTGACTTTGCCTGATTTCCAAAAATCTACATTAAATCATACATTTTTAGAAACAGCATGAAGACACCGTCTGGTTTAATGTATGCATAGCCACGTTCCAACTTTCCATGTGCCCAATATCCTCAATTTTTCGTTGCAGGACCCCACCGAATCTGAAGACGAGTGAACCACACTGAGGTATTTTTCACTGTGACACTGACTGATTTACAACAATCTGCCTTAAATCATACATTTTTAGAAACAGCATGATGTGAACGTCTGGTTTAATGTATGCATAGCCACGTTCCAACTTTCCATGTGCCCAATATCCTCAATTTTTCGTTGCAGGACCCCACCGAATCTGAAGACGAGTGAACCACACTGAGGTATTTTTCACTGTGACACTGACTGATTTACAACAATCTGCCTTAAATCATACATTTTTAGAAACAGCATGAAGAGAACAGCTGGTTTAATGTATGCATAGCCACGTTCCAACTTTCCATGTGCCCAATATCCTCAATTTTTCGTTGCAAGACCCCACCAAAACTGATGCCGAGTGAACCAGATTGAGGGAAGTTTTACTATGACTTTGCCTGATTTCCAAAAATCTACATTAAATCATACATTTTTAGAAACAGCATGAAGACAACGTCTGGTTTAATGTATGCATAGCCACGTTCCAACTTTCATGTGCCCAATATCCTCAATTTTTCGTTGCAGGACCCCACCGAATCTGAAGACGAGTGAACCACACTGAGGTATTTTTCACTGTGACACTGACTGATTTACAACAATCTGCCTTAAATCATACATTTTCAGAAACAGCATGATGTGAACGTCTGGTTTAATGTATGCATAGCCACGTTCGAACTTTCCATGTGCCCAATATCCTCAATTTTTCGTTGCAGGAACCCACCGAATTTGAAGACGAGTGAACCACACTGAGGTATTTTTCACTGTGACACTGACTGATTTACAACAATCTGCCTTAAATCATACATTTTCAGAAACCGCATGATGAGAACGTCTGGTTTAATGTATGCATAGCCACGTTCCAACTTTCCATGTGCCCAATATCCTCAATTTTTTTTTGTTGCAGGAACCCACCGAATCTGAAGACGAGTGAACCACACTGAGGTATTTTTCACTGTGACACTGACTGATTTATAACAATCTGCCTTAAATCATACATTTTTAGAAACAGCATGATGTGAACGTCTGGTTTAATGTATGCATAGCCACGTTCCAACTTTCAATGTGCCCAATATCCTCAATTTTTCATTGCAGGACCCCACCAGAACTGATGCCGAGTGAACGAGATTGAGGTAAGTTTTACTGTGACTTTGCATGATTTACAACAATCTGCCTTAAATCATACATTTTTAGAAACAGCATGATGTGAACGTCTGGTTTAATGTATGCATAGCCACGTTCCAACTTTCCATGTGCCCAATATCCTCAATTTTTCGTTGCAGGACCCCACCGAATCTGAAGACGAGTAAACCACACTGAGGTATTTTTCACTGTGACACTGACTGATTTATAACAATCTGCCTTAAATCATACATTTTTAAAAACAGCATGATGTGAACGTCTAGTTTATGTATGCAAGCCACGTTCCAACTTTCCATGTGCCCAATATCCTCAATTTTTCGTTGCAGAACCCCACCGAATCTGAAGACGAGTGCACTACACTGAGGTATTTTTCACTGTGACAATGACTGATTTACAACAATCTGCCTTAAATCATACATTTTCAGAAACAGCATGATGTGAACGTCTGGTTTAATGTATGCATAGCCACGTTCCAACTTTCATGTGCCCAATATCCTCAATGTTTCGTTGCAGGAACCCACCGAATCTGAAGACGAGTGAACCACACTGAGGTATTTTTCACTGTGACACTGACTGATTTACAACAATCTGTCTTAAATCATACATTTCTAGAAACAGCATGAAGTGAACGTCTGGTTTAATGTATGCATAGCCACGTTCCAACTTTCCATGTGCCCAATATCCTCAATTTTTCGTTGCAGGAACCCACCAAAACTGATGTCGAGTGAACCAGATTGAGGTAAGTTTTACTGTGACTTTGCCTGATTTCCAAAAATGTACATTAAATCATACATTTTTAGAAACAGCATGAAGACAATGTCTGGTTTAATGTATGCATAGCCACGTTCCAACTTTGCATGTCCCCAATATCCTCAATTTTTCGTTGCAGGACCTCACCGAATCTGAAGACGAGTGAACCACACTGAGGTATTTTTCACTGTGACACTGACTGATTTACAACAATCTGCCTTAAATCATACAATTTTAGAAACAGCATGATGTGAACGTCTGGTTTAATGTATGCATAGCCACGTTCCAACTTTCCATGTGCCCAATATCCTCAATTTTTTGTTGCAGGACCCCACCAAATCTGAAGACGAGTGAACCACACTGAGGTATTTTTCACTGTGACACTGACTGATTTACAACAATCTGCCTTAAATCATACATTTTTAGAAACAGCATGAAGACAACGTCTGGTTTAATGTATGCATAGCCACGTTCCAACTTTCCATGTGCCCAATATCCTCAATTTTTCGTTGCAGGACCCCACCAAAACTGATGCCGAGTGAACCAGATTGAGGTAAGTTTTACTGTGACTTTGCCTGATTTCCAAAAATCTACATTAAATCATACATTTTTAGAAACAGCATGATGTGAACGTCTGGTTTAATGTATGCATAGCCACGTTCCAACTTTCCATGTGCCCAATATCCTCAATTTTTCGTTGCAGGACCCCACCAAAACTGATGCCGAGTGAACCAGATTGAGGTAAGTTTTACTGTGACTTTGCATGATTTACAACAATCTGCCTTAAATCATACATTTTTAGAAACAGCATGAATGTGAACGTCTGGTTTAATGTATGCATAGCCACGTTCCAACTTTCCATGTGCCCAATATCCTCAATTTTTCGTTGCAGGACCCCACCGAATCTGAAGACGAGTGAACCACACTGAGGTATTTTTCACTGTGACACTGACTGATTTACAACAATCTGCCTTAAATCATACATTTTTAGAAACAGCATGATGTGAACGTCTGTTTAATGTATGCATAGCCACGTTCCAACTTTCCATGTGCCCAATATCCTCAATTTTTCGTTGCAGGACCCCACCAAATCTGAAGACGAGTGAACCACACTGAGGTATTTTTCACTGTGACACTGACTGATTTACAACAATCTGCCTTAAATCATACATTTTAGAAACAGCATGATGTGAACGTCTGGTTTAATGTATGCATAGCCACGTTCCAACTTTCCATGTGCCCAATATCCTCAATTTTTCGTTGCAGGACCCACCAAAACTGATGCGAGTGAACCAGATTGAGGTATTTTACTGTGACTTGACTGATTTACAACAATCTGCATTAAATCATACATTTTAGAAACAGCATGATGTGAACGTCTGGTTTAATGTATGCATAGCCACGTTCCAACTTTCCATGTGCCCAATATCCTCAATTTTTCGTTGCAGGACCCCACCAAAACTGATGCCGAGTGAACCAGATTGAGGTATTTTACTGTGACTTGCTGATTTCCAAAATCTACATTAAATCATACATTTTTAGAAACAGCATGAAGAACGTCTGGTTTAATGTATGCATAGCCACGTTCCAACTTTCCATGTGCCCAATATCCTCAATTTTTCGTTGCAGGACCCCACCGAATCTGAAGACGAGTGAACCACACTGAGGTATTTTTCACTGTGACACTGACTGATTTACAACAATCTGCCTTAAATCATACATTTTCAGAAACAGCATGATGTGAACGTCTGGTTTAATGTATGCATAGCCAGATCCAACTTTCCATGTGCCCAATATCCTCAATTTTTCGTTGCAGGACCCCACCGAATCTGAAGACGAGTGAACCACACTGAGGTATTTTTCACTGTGACACTGACTGATTTACAACAATCTGCCTTAAATCATACATTTTTAGAAACAGCATGAAGACAACGTCTGGTTTAATGTATGCATAGCCACGTTCCAACTTTCCATGTGCCCAATATCCTCAATTTTTCGTTGCAGGACCCCACCGAATCTGAATACGAGTGAACCACACTGAGGTATTTTTCACTGTGACACTGACTGATTTACAACAATCTGCCTTAAATCATACAATTTTAGAAACAGCATGATGTGAACGTCTGGTTTAATGTATGCATAGCCACGTTCCAACTTTCCATGTGCCCAATATCCTCAATTTTTCGTTGCAGGACCCCACCGAATCTGAATACGAGTGAACCACACTGAGGTATTTTTCACTGTGACACTGACTGATTTACAACAATCTGCCTTAAATCATACAATTTTAGAAACAGCATGATGTGAACGTCTGGTTTAATGTATGCATAGCCACGTTCCAACTTTCCATGTGCCCAATATCCTCAATTTTTCGTTGCAGGACCCCACCAAAACTGATGCCGAGTGAACCAGATTGAGGTAATTTTACTGTGACTTTGCCTGATTTCCAAAAATCTACATTAAATCATACATTTTTAGAAACAGCATGAAGACACGTCTGATTTAATGTATGCATAGCCACGTTCCAACTTTCCATGTGCCCAATATCCTCAATTTTTCGTTGCAGGACCCCACCGAATCTGAAGACGAGTGAACCACACTGAGGTATTTTTCACTGTGACACTGACTGATTTACAACAATCTGCCTTAAATCATACATTTTAGAAACAGCATGATGTGAACGTCTGGTTTAATGTATGCATAGCCACGTTCCAACTTTCCATGTGCCCAATATCCTCAATTTTTCGTTGCAGGACCCCACCAAAACTGATGCCGAGTGAACCAGATTGAGGTAAGTTTTACTGTGACTTTGCATGATTTACAACAATCTGCCTTAAATCATACATTTTTAGAAACAGCATGATGTGAACGTCTGGTTTAATGTATGCATAGCCACGTTCCAACTTTCCATGTGCCCAATATCCTCAATTTTTCGTTGCAGGACCCCACCGAATCTGAAGACGAGTGAACCACACTGAGGTATTTTTCACTGTGACACTGACTGATTTACAACAATCTGCCTTAAATCATACATTTTTAGAAACAGCATGATGTGAACGTCTGTTTAATGTATGCATAGCCACGTTCCAACTTTCCATGTGCCCAATATCCTCAATTTTTCGTTGCAGAACCCACCAAATCTGAAGACGAGTGAACCACACTGAGGTATTTTTCACTGTGACACTGACTGATTTACAACAATCTGCCTTAAATCATACATTTTTAGAAACAGCATGATGTGAACGTCTGGTTTAATGTATGCATAGCCACGTTCCAACTTTCCATGTGCCCAATATCCTCAATTTTTCGTTGCAGGACCCCACCAAAACTGATGCGAGTGAACCAGATTGAGGTAAGTTTTACTGTGACTTTGCCTGATTTCCAAAAATCTACATTAAATCATACATTTTTAGAAACAGCATGATGTGAACGTCTGGTTTAATGTATGCATAGCCACGTTCCAACTTTCCATGTGCCCAATATCCTCAATTTTTCGTTGCAGGACCCCACCAAAACTGATGCCGAGTGAACCAGATTGAGGTATTTTTCACTGTGACACTGACTGATTTACAACAATCTGCCTTAAATCATACATTTTCAGAAACAGCATGATGTGAACGTCTGGTTTAATGTATGCATAGCCAAGTTCCAACTTTCCATGTGCCCAATATCCTCAATTTTTCAGATCGTGCAGGACCCCACCGAATCTGAAGACGAGTGAACCACACTGAGGTATTTTTCACTGTGACACTGACTGATTTACAACAATCTGCCTTAAATCATACATTTTTAGAAACAGCATGAAGACAACGTCTGTTTAATGTATGCATAGCCACGTTCCAACTTTCCATGTGCCCAATATCCTCAATTTTTCGTTGCAGGACCCCACCGAATCTGAATACGAGTGAACCACACTGAGGTATTTTTCACTGTGACACTGACTGATTTACAACAATCTGCCTTAAATCATACATTTTAGAAACAGCATGATGTGAACGTCTGGTTTAATGTATGCATAGCCACGTTCCAACTTTCCATGTGCCCAATATCCTCAATTTTTCGTTGCAGGACCCCACCGAATCTGAATACGAGTGAACCACACTGAGGTATTTTTCACTGTGACACTGACTGATTTACAACAATCTGCCTTAAATCATACAATTTTAGAAACAGCATGATGTGAACGTCTGGTTTAATGTATGCATAGCCACGTTCCAACTTTCCATGTGCCCAATATCCTCAATTTTTCGTTGCAGGACCCCACCAAAACTGATGCCGAGTGAACCAGATTGAGGTAAATTTTACTGTGACTTTGCCTGATTTCCAAAAATCTACATTAAATCATACATTTTTAGAAACAGCATGAAGACACCGTCTGATTTAATGTATGCATAGCCACGTTCCAACTTTCCATGTGCCCAATATCCTCAATTTTTCGTTGCAGGACCCCATCGAATCTGAAGACGAGTGAACCACACTGAGGTATTTTTCACTGTGACACTGACTGATTTACAACAATCTGCCTTAAATCATACATTTTCAGAAACAGCATGATGTGAACGTCTGGTTTAATGTATGCATAGCCACGTTCCAACTTTCCATGTGCCCAATATCCTCAATTTTTCGTTGCAGGACCCCACCAAAACTGATGCCGAGTGAACCAGATTGAGGTAAGTTTTACTGTGACTTTGCCTGATTTCCAAAAATCTACATTAAATCATACATTTTTAGAAACAGCATGAAGACAACGTCTGGTTTAATGTATGCATAGCCACGTTCCAACTTTCCATGTGCCCAATATCCTCAATTTTTCGTTGCAGGACTCCACCAAAACTGATGCCGAGTGTACCAGATTGAGGTAAGTTTTACTGTGACTTTGCCTGATTTCCAAAAATCTACATAAAATCATACATTTTTAGAAACAGCATGAAGACACCGTCTGATTTAATGTATGCATAGCCACGTTCCAACTTTCCATGTGCCCAATATCCTCAATTTTTCGTTGCAGGAACCCACCAAAACTGATGCCGAGTGTACCAGATTGAGGTAAGTTTTACTGTGACTTTGCTGATTTCCAAAAATCTACATTAAATCATACATTTTTAGAAACAGCATGAAGACACGTCTGATTTAATGTATGCATAGCCACGTTCCAACTTTCCATGTGCCCAATATCCTCAATTTTTCATTGCAGGACCCCACCAAAGCTGATGCCGAGTGAATCAGATTGAGGTTAGTTTTACTGTGACTTTGCCTGATTTCCCAAAATCTACATTAAATCATACATTTTTAGAAACAGCATGAAGACACCGTCTGGTTTAATGTATGTATAGCCACGTTCCAACTTTCCACGTGCCCAATATCCTCAATTTTTCGTTGCACGACCCCACCGAGTCTGAAGACGAGTGAACCACACTGAGGTATTTTTCACTGTGACACTGACTGATTTACAACAATCTGCCTTAAATCATACATTTTTAGAAACAGCATGATGTGAGCGTCTGGTTTAATGTATGCATAGCCACGTTCCAACTTTCCATGTGCCCAATATCCTCAATTTTTCGTTGCAGGACCCCACCAAAACTGATGCCGAGTGTACCAGATTGAGGTAAGTTTTACTGTGACTTTGCCTGATTTCCAAAAATCTACATTAAATCATACATTTTTAGAAACAGCATGAAGACACGTCTGATTTAATGTATGCATAGCCACGTTCCAACTTTCCATGTGCCCAATATCCTCAATTTTTCGTTGCAGGACCCCACCGAATCTGAAGACGAGTGAACCACACTGAGGTATTTTTCACTGTGACACTGACTGATTTACAACAATCTGCCTTAAATCATACAATTTTAGAAACAGCATGATGTGAACGTCTGGTTTAATGTATGCATAGCCACGTTCCAACTTTCCATGTGCCCAATATCCTCAATTTTTCGTTGCAGGACCCCACCAAAACTGATGCCGAGTGTACCAGATTGAGGTAAGTTTTACTGTGACTTTGCCTGATTTCCAAAAATCTACATTAAATCACACATTTTTAGAAACAGCATGAAGACACGTCTGATTTAATGTATGCATAGCCACGTTCCAACTTTCCATGTGCCCAATATCCTCAATTTTTCATTGCAGGACCCCACCAAAGCTGATGCCGAGTGAATCAGATTGAGGTTAGTTTTACTGTGACTTTGCCTGATTTCCCAAAATCTACATTAAATCACACATTTTTAGAAACAGCATGAAGACACCGTCTGATTTAATGTATGCATAGCCACGTTCCAACTTTCCATCTGCCCAATATCCTTAATTTTTGTTGCAGGACCCCACCGTATCTGAAGACGAGTGAACCACACTGAGGTATTTTTCACTGTGACACTGACTGATTTACAACAATCTGCCTTAAATCATACATTTTTCGAAACAGCATGATGTGAACGTCTGGTTTAATGTATGCATAGCCACGTTCCAACTTTCCATGTGCCCAATATCCTAAATTTTTCGTTGCAGGACCCCATCGAATCTGAAGACAAGTGAACCACACTGAGGTATTTTTCACTGTGACACTGACTGATTTACAACAATCTGCCTTAAATCATACATTTTCAGAAACAGCATGATGTGAACGTCTGGTTTAATGTATGCATAGCCAAGTTCCAACTTTCCATCTGCCCAATATCCTCAATTTTTCGTTGCAGGACCCCACCAAAACTGATGCCGAGTGAACCAGATTGAGGGAAGTTTTACTTTGACTTTGCCTGATTTCCAAAAATCTACATTAAATCATACATTTTTAGAAACAGCATGAAGACAACGTCTGGTTTAATGTATGCATAGCCACGTTCCAACTTTTCATGTGCCCAATATCCTCAATTTTTCGTTGCAGGACCCCACCGAATCTGAAGACGAGTGAACCACACTGAGGTATTTTTCACTGTGACACTGACTGATTTACAACAATCTGCCTTAAATCATACATTTTCAGAAACAGCATGATGTGAACGTCTGGTTTAATGTATGCATAGCCACGTTCGAACTTTCCATGTGCCCAATATCCTCAATTTTTCGTTGCAGGAACCCACCGAATCTGAAGACGAGTGAACCACACTGAGGTATTTTTCACTGTGACACTGACTGATTTACAACAATCTGCCTTAAATCATACATTTTCAGAAACAGCATGATGAGAACGTCTGGTTTAATGTATGCATAGCCACGTTCCAACTTTCCATGTGCCCAATATCCTCAATTTTTTTTGTTGCAGGACCCCACCGAATCTGAAGACGAGTGAACCACACTGAGGTATTTTTCACTGTGACACTGACTGATTTATAACAATCTGCCTTAAATCATACATTTTTAGAAACAGCATGATGTGAACGTCTGGTTTAATGTATGCATAGCCACGTTCCAACTTTCCATGTGCCCAATATCCTCAATTTTTCGTTGCAGGACCCCACCAGAACTGATGCCGAGTGAACGAGATTGAGGTAAGTTTTACTGTGACTTTGCTGATTTACAAAAATCTCATTAAATCATACATTTTTAGAAACAGCATGAAGGAACGTCTGGTTTAATGTATACATAGCCACGTTCCAACTTTCCATGTGCCCAATATCCTCAATTTTTCGTTGCAGGACCCCACCGAATCTGAAGACGAGTGAACCACACTGAGGTATTTTCACTGTGACACTGACTGATTTACAACAATCTGCCTTAAATCATACATTTTAAAAACAGCATGATGTGAACGTCTGTTTTAATGTATGCATAGCCACGTTCCAACTTTCCATGTGCCCAATATCCTCAATTTTTCGTTGCAGGACCCCACCGAATCTGAAGACGAGTGAACCACACTGAGGTATTTTTCACTGTGACACTGACTGATTTACAACAATCTGCCTTAAATCATACATTTTTAGAAACAGCATGAAGACAACGTCTGGTTTAATGTATGCATAGCCACGTCCAACTTTCCATGTGCCCAATATCCTCAATTTTTCGTTGCAGGACCCCACCGAATCTGAAGACGAGTGAACCACACTGAGTATTTTTCACTGTGACACTGACTGATTTACAACAATCTGCCTTAAATCATACATTTTAGAAACAGCATGATGTGAACGTCTGGTTTAATGTATGCATAGCCACGTTCCAACTTTCATGTGCCCAATATCCTCAATTTTTCGTTGCAGGACCCACCGAATCTGAAGACGAGTGAACCACACTGAGGTATTTTTCACTGTGACACTGACTGATTTACAACAATCTGCCTTAAATCATACATTTTAGAAACAGCATGAAGAACGTCTGGTTTAATGTATGCATAGCCACGTTCCAACTTTCCATGTGCCCAATATCCTCAATTTTTCGTTGCAGGACCCACCGAACTGATGACGAGTGAACCAGACTGAGGTATTTTTCACTGTGACTGACTGATTTACAAAATCTGCCTTAAATCATACATTTTTAGAAACAGCATGTGAACGTCTGGTTTAATGTATGCATAGCCACGTTCCAACTTTCCATGTGCCCAATATCCTCAATTTTTCGTTGCAGGACCCACCGAATCTGAAGACGAGTGAACACACTGAGGTATTTTTCACTGTGACTGACTGATTTACAACAATCTGCCTTAAATCATACATTTTAGAAACAGCATGATGTGAACGTCTGG
>PYXC01000709.1:0-10870 GCA_015244755.2 Tenualosa ilisha | reverse complement strand
TGTACAAACCAATTGCTTCCTTTCAGCTTCTCTTTTTTTTTTTTTTACACAATTGACAAATGCTCAGTTACGAGTGCTCAGCCAGCTTCTCTGCCTTTTCTCTGCCTCCGCTCCACCTCCACGATTGGGCCCACCATGTAGAAAGCCTGCTCAGGCAGGGCATCATACTCACCTGGGGAGAACAAACATTTTCAGTAACTTATCAAAAACACAGAGATTCACCATATTGTCTTTCACTTTTGTGCCTGATGGCAGCCATGTTTAACCAGCAACATTTGTGTCCCTGTACCTTTTACATGCAGTGTTGGACTCTGAGGAAAAGGCACGGTTACTGAAGACATATAGGTAGTATGGAGGCTGTGAATTTACGGGATGGGTGTGCTTTACCTGTGTATCTTGCACAGGAATGACAAGTGAAGCACTGACAAATTTATAAGCCAGTTCAAGGTCATGAGGCTATTGTTAAAGTTTACCTCTGCAATCACATTCCTTTGCATAACATCGCCCCTTGGTGGAAAATAGGGGTTAATGCCGTGAAGAATTCACAATGAAATAAATAGCATGCCAGACAGCAACTTCCAATGGACAGAATTCTTGAAAGCCTGACCGTTAATGCACAAACAATTTTAGACCCAGTATGGATGTTTTTCTGCAGTTAAGTTCTCCACAATGGAGACTTGAGGTAATTAGTAGTCATATTAATATAAATGGGCTTACTTATTAATGTTAATGTCACTGTAATGGTTATTGCTGTACTTCAGTTTGGAAAAGCATCTATGAAACCAAAATTCCAGTGGTTGCATCTTGATCAATATCTAAGTAAAAAGCCACAAGAAGCTGTGGGTTTGCACTGGATATAAGGGGTGTTCGGCACGACGCGAAGCCGAGTGCCATTAAAGCCCCTTAGCAATTCTGAATCCAGCGGAACCCCACAGACTTGAGTAGCTTATTGCTTTTCAAAAACAGTTACAAATGTTTGTTAAGATTTCATTAAATACAGCCACACAAATAAAAAATAAAATAAAATTGTGTATTGGTAAATAACCATTCTGCCATTTGGGAAGTGGTTGCTGGGCAACATTAAATGCTACAACGGTGAGATAGACAGAATAATATGAATGAGGCAAACCTGAGTGTTTGTGCTGGATTTACAACGGCTTGGGACACAATTCAGCCAATCAATCAATCAAGGAACCGAACAAGCAGAAAGTCCCCTGCACACAACACAAATGCACAACCTCAGCACTCATTTAAGTGAGGGACAGACTGGGACAAAAAAATTGTCTTGGACCATCCCACCATTTTCACATAATGCACGATCACTTTTTCAGTAATGATTAGGAGTGTATGAAACAAGTTTAAGGCTATTCAATAAAAATATACAACATCCATGCTATTGATGAAAATGAAACATCCATGCTATTGATAAAAATGAAAGAGCAGTCAACAAGCCTTTCAAAGTGACCTGAAGACAACCCAGAGGAATCCTATTGGGACTGCATGTAAATGGAATACAAAGTAGGCCTGTGAGTATGATCAGGTTCAATTTAAGGTGGGGGCCTAGTTTTTTTCACATGTTTGAAATTGCAGAATGTATCAATTTGTCAATAATAAGATTTAAGTCACATGGTGCCAATCAACCTCAACTGTCTAGTAAGCCCCATTCAGCTGTGCATGCATTTGTATCGCATGTTCATGCATTGATGTTTAACTTTGCAGTTTTCTCCACCATCGAAATATAAAAACAGTAGTCAACAAGCCTTTCAAAATGACCTGAAGACAACCCAGAGGAAACCTACTGAGACTGCATGTAAATGGAATACAAAGTAGGCCTGTGAGTATGATCAGGTTCAATTTAAGGTGGGAGCATAGCTTTTTCACATATGCAGAATGTATCAATTTGTCAATACCAAGATTTAAGTCACATGACGCTGATCAACCTCAACTGTCTAGTAAGCCCCATTCAGCTGTGCATGCATTTGTATCGTATGTTCATGCATTGATGTTTAACTTTGCAGTTTTCTCCACCATCGATTGTAAAAACAATTTTTTTTAAAAACTCAAACATTTTTAAAATGCATGAATTCATTTATTTATCAATTTATTTATTAATTGGAGGGGGGGTGAGCATTGCTGTCTGAGTGAGAAATCAAAAAAAAATCTTTAATGTTCAGATGAGCCTTTAAAGCAGCAAGTGAACATCCATCTGAAGAAGGAGCGTTTGCGAGGCGTCTGGCCAGAAGTGGACACAGATGGGGTATGACATGGAAGGCTCTCCACATGCTCACCTGCTGAAGAGGGGAGTGAGCAACACTCAGTACAACAACAACAACTACAATAATAATAATCATCACCATCATCATCATAATTATACTGACTGAATAAATACTCACTGAAATCAGAAAGTGTATTTCTCGAGGACACCTTCTTACGGCCTAGTTTTGGCATCTGATTGAAGAGATAAAAAAATAAACATCTCTATCAAATGAAAACCATATTTGTAAGTCTGCTGAAAACAGGACTTTTGTTTATAAATATAATATCATATGTAGTCAATGTTTTCTGCCATACCTTTAATTTGAGCCACTTCCTGGGCCTCCCCATGGCTGTTTGCCCATCTGAAGAACTCTGAGGTGATGGAACTGCAGTGACTTCAACATCACACCGTGGAAGCAGCTCCTCCCTCAAGCCAGAGAGCAAGATGGTGTCAAAAGACTCATCCCGTGTCTCCACTGCTCTCTGCAGGACGGTCTCGGATCCAAACTCCTTCAGAAGGAACTTATCCATGGCTTTGTAGATGGTTTGAAGCTTTACGTTGTTCGGATAAGTCTGGAAGTCTGGAGTTCCTGTTGCGCTGCGGAACTCGGAGAGAATTTTCCCAATCAACTCCCTTGAGGACTCCACAGTGTCTGGGGAGGCAGTTGACTGATCTCTGAGTTTGACCAGTAGCCTTAGCATCAGTGCAGTGACCAAGCAGCCATTGTCACTGCTGTCTGCTCCAACCACAGAGGTTCCATCAGTGAAGGCATCGGAGTCCAAAATGGAGAATGTAACGCTTGAGTTGCATGGCCGCGAACCTAGTGACAATGATGATTCCACCTGGATGATGTCCATCACTTGACTAACCATCAACCTTGTGAACAGCTCCAGCACTTTTTTGAGATTTTCAGGAGCTGACTCACGTCTGCCAGTGCCAGAATGGGTGCTCAGGCTTCTGGGTGATGACGGAGTGTCATCACCGAGAACAGATTCAGTGCACAGAAATTCTGAAAGGAACCTCTGGATTAGTCCGGAAAACAAACCGTCATACCAACCTGCATCACTCTCAGTGGACACTGCTCCCTCAATGGGAATTTCTTCTTGGTTAGGTGATGGCAGCCTAGCCTGCTCATGTCTCTTCAGCTCAGTGTCAACCATTTCCATTACTTGAAAAATCATGACTCTAGTGAAGAGATCTACAACTTCACTAAATCTCTGTGAAGGAGATCCAGTGACTCGGCCATGAGGTGCAGAATTAGATCTGGAAGAAACCGCAGATTCCCTAAGGCTGATATCAGCAGGCAATCTTTGCATCAGTTTGGTCATCAGGCAGCTGCACTCATCTTTCTCCAGTTCCAGTCCAAGAAGAGAAGGTGAGGTACCTTTGGTAGTGGCACTATGTGGGCGGCTACTGGCGTAAGAACTGGAAGAAGTTTTGGTCGAGGTCATGTCATTTGCATTCACTGCCACAAGGGGGAGAAAGTATGGCTGCAGCAATTTCTTGATGGCCTCCTCAGCGTATCTGTGAACTACATGAGAGGCACTTAGTGTTCTCTTCGGAGCCACCTTTACCGTGGCAGAGAGCACAGAATCAAAAACAGGAGTGGAAGCTGGCCCGCTGTCCTGAATAGCACCCTGAATCTGACTGACAAGGTTGTTGGCAATCTGGTGGATGTGTCCGCTAGCTACCAGCCTTTCAAGGATTTTGGTGATGCAGGCCTGATCGTGGGCTGCACCTCCATGTACGGCTGTAGTGGCCTTGGTGCTGGCAGAGCGCTCAGACACAGAGCACGCTGAATCCTCAGCAGGAGGATGCCATGCCACAGTTTTGCGCAACGATGCCAGGATTCCTTTCATCATGCGTGCCAAATCACCCACAGGTCCACTATGCAATTCAAGGGAAGAGGAGGAGGCACTCTCACTTTCATCCATGACATCCCCATCGATCTTCAGTGGCCCAGGAGATGTGGTCTTTAAGCTACGGCATGGCCTTGAGAAAAAGCACAAATACCAAGAAATGTTAGCATGTCATAACCATACAAAATCAATAGGCTACTACTCAACTTCCTTGTGATAAATTCCAAGTCACACTGTGTAGCCACAAACGGAGTGTTTGACTCTACCTTTCAGTTGATGCAATGGTGGAGAAAGTTGTTGGTGTAGTCGGCCTGCCGCTTTTCACATCTTTTGCCACACCCACATATGCAGGCAAAACAACTGCAATGGAGCTAAGGCTCACAACTTTCAGCACAGCCATGCATGTTTCAGCAAACTGCATACGTGTCATCTGTGTTCAACAGAAAAATCATATTGTGATATTTACTTACATTGTCAAAAAAGAAACCATGGAAGAGTCTGAAAAGTAACTAAGTAACTAAGGTGCCACAGTGTTTTGGAAGACCAATACTCACAGGGGTCTGTAGCATGCAGCTGAAAACTATCCACTCACTACGAAAAAATAAATAAATAAATAAGAAAGGAGTTTTAACAAATGAGGCTCTCTATTAATGACAAATCTCTGTTCTTTCAAGCACTGTGGTTAGGTTAGTTTAAAACAAGACTCACTCCTCAGTGAAATTTAAAATGTATTCCTGCAGAGAACGAAGATCCATCCTCTCCTGAGGAGAGCTTGGTGCAGATTCTGAGTTTGAGCCGTCTTCAAGTCTTGAAGAACCTGGCCGACTCTTAGAAGGATCTCCTAAGCGTAAAAATTGAACTAAACATTTCTATATTTTCAACATTACCCTTAAGACTAAAACATAATGGGTCTGTGGAAGTTAGAAGAAAGTGCAGATCTATTGAAAGCATGATGGCGCTTACCTTCCATTATTGTAAGATCCTCGCAAACTGTTCTCTTCACTGTCTGGAAGAAAATCACCTTCAGTTATAGAACATGTCTTATCTGTATTACTATACTGAAGGTCTTTTATTTTCGATTTGTCACGTGTGTTTGCTGTCTGTGTGCTGCGTTTGTCAATCATATGGGTAAAAGGCAGAATGTCCCTCAGGTAGTGGATAGGAAAGTGGATGGATGGATGGATGGATGGATAAGTAGATAGATGGATAGATCAAGAGAAATAAATCTAATCGACTATACACACAATCAGCGGCGCAGTTTTGGGCCCTATGACAGAAAATGATTTTGGGCCTCCCAAACATTGATTATAATATTAAAATGTTCTTTAGGGCCCCCTATGAGTGCCAGGCCCTTGGAATCACGCTAACTTTTCCCCCCTGGCGGCGCCCCTGCACACAATGGTTTTCTGTGGTTACAACTGTTTCAAAATAAAGGTCCCCTCTATCATTATATGGCCTGTGACCATCATTAGTATAACATCTGTTTCACTCGTAAACTGATCAAATGCACCTACCAATATACATGCATTGCAGCAAGATAAACATAAATGGAGTAAATTAGCATCTACATCCATATGACAAAATTTACTTAACACAGATAAAGTGCGATTTCTCTGGGGAAATGAGGTCTAGCTTTAAACCATCTTTGGCTTGTAGAAATCATGATCTTACCTGTTCAGAGTAAAGTTCCCTTATCTAAATGGCAAACCTACAGGGCATTTTCCTCGATGTCCGCTGGTCTTGCCAATAATGAAATGATGATTATGCATCTGAACCAACACTTTGATGTTTGACGTGAAGCTCTTTTTACGTATGCCATTGTGACGTAAGAATGTCTGCAGGTGTGTGGCAGCGGAGGATTTTAAGGCTTCCGCAACGGGTCCGACAAAGTGCAAAATACAGCGCTTTCAACATTCAATTCCATTGTTTTCAAATACAACCATGCACACTAGCGCCGAGCTCTGTCGCCGCCTGTTAATTACGATTCAAATCTATCGATAAAATCAATCGGTGATTCCACAAGCTACTATTCTATGCAGTCTGCAGTGCGCCGCCGGCGTTCGGAAGCAAACGAAATTTCCAGTCACAAAGTTACAATGCAATCCTCACTGAAACAGATTCTCAGCAGCAATGCCAGGTCAAGAGGCACTTCCAAAGCATGCAACGTTCACAGGGGATACACTGCAGATACAAATTTAGGAACCATCATCACTTGACTTTTTAGAGACCACTTATGTTCAGATGTAATCCATTTTCATTGCAACGAGCCATATATGTAACTACACATTTCAATTTATGAGAGTTGTTAAAAATCCATGTTCAGGGGGAAGGGGGAAAAAACATACAAACAAAACAAAAAAAAACATCAGAAACAAACCTTGTAAGACAGACCTTTATTTCCACCGTTGTAATTGGAAACATTAAACAGAGCTTTTTCAGAATTACTTGGCAGATACAGGGACAATTTTGGATTTGAATGTGACAGCGTACAAACCAATTGCTTCCTTTCAGCTTCTCTTTTTTTTTTTTTTACACAATTGACAAATGCTCAGTTACGAGTGCTCAGCCAGCTTCTCTGCCTTCTCTGCCTCCGCTCCACCTCCACGATTGGGCCCACCATGTAGAAAGCCTGCTCAGGCAGGGCATCATACTCACCTGGGGAGAACAAACATTTTCAGTAACTTATCAAAAACACAGAGATTCACCATATTGTCTTTCACTTTTGTGCCTGATGGCAGCCATGTTTAACCAGCAACATTTGTGTCCCTGTACCTTTTACATGCAGTGTTGGACTCTGAGGAAAAGGCACGGTTACTGAAGACATATAGGTAGTATGGAGGCTGTGAATTTACGGGATGGGTGTGCTTTACCTGTGTATCTTGCACAGGAATGACAAGTGAAGCACTGACAAATTTATAAGCCAGTTCAAGGTCATGAGGCTATTGTTAAAGTTTACCTCTGCAATCACATTCCTTTGCATAACATCGCCCCTTGGTGGAAAATAGGGGTTAATGCCGTGAAGAATTCACAATGAAATAAATAGCATGCCAGACAGCAACTTCCAATGGACAGAATTCTTGAAAGCCTGACCGTTAATGCACAAACAATTTTAGACCCAGTATGGATGTTTTTCTGCAGTTAAGTTCTCCACAATGGAGACTTGAGGTAATTAGTAGTCATATTAATATAAATGGGCTTACTTATTAATGTTAATGTCACTGTAATGGTTATTGCTGTACTTCAGTTTGGAAAAGCATCTATGAAACCAAAATTCCAGTGGTTGCATCTTGATCAATATCTAAGTAAAAAGCCACAAGAAGCTGTGGGTTTGCACTGGATATAAGGGGTGTTCGGCACGACGCGAAGCCGAGTGCCATTAAAGCCCCTTAGCAATTCTGAATCCAGCGGAACCCCACAGACTTGAGTAGCTTATTGCTTTTCAAAAACAGTTACAAATGTTTGTTAAGATTTCATTAAATACAGCCACACAAATAAAAATAAAATAAAATTGTGTATTGGTAAATAACCATTCTGCCATTTGGGAAGTGGTTGCTGGGCAACATTAAATGCTACAACGGTGAGATAGACAGAATAATATGAATGAGGCAAACCTGAGTGTTTGTGCTGGATTTACAACGGCTTGGGACACAATTCAGCCAATCAATCAATCAAGGAACCGAACAAGCAGAAAGTCCCCTGCACACAACACAAATGCACAACCTCAGCACTCATTTAAGTGAGGGACAGACTGGGACAAAAAAATTGTCTTGGACCATCCCACCATTTTCACATAATGCACGATCACTTTTTCAGTAATGATTAGGAGTGTATGAAACAAGTTTAAGGCTATTCAATAAAAATATACAACATCCATGCTATTGATGAAAATGAAACATCCATGCTATTGATAAAAATGAAAGAGCAGTCAACAAGCCTTTCAAAGTGACCTGAAGACAACCCAGAGGAATCCTATTGGGACTGCATGTAAATGGAATACAAAGTAGGCCTGTGAGTATGATCAGGTTCAATTTAAGGTGGGGGCCTAGTTTTTTTCACATGTTTGAAATTGCAGAATGTATCAATTTGTCAATAATAAGATTTAAGTCACATGGTGCCAATCAACCTCAACTGTCTAGTAAGCCCCATTCAGCTGTGCATGCATTTGTATCGCATGTTCATGCATTGATGTTTAACTTTGCAGTTTTCTCCACCATCGAAATATAAAAACAGTAGTCAACAAGCCTTTCAAAATGACCTGAAGACAACCCAGAGGAAACCTACTGAGACTGCATGTAAATGGAATACAAAGTAGGCCTGTGAGTATGATCAGGTTCAATTTAAGGTGGGAGCATAGCTTTTTCACATATGCAGAATGTATCAATTTGTCAATACCAAGATTTAAGTCACATGACGCTGATCAACCTCAACTGTCTAGTAAGCCCCATTCAGCTGTGCATGCATTTGTATCGTATGTTCATGCATTGATGTTTAACTTTGCAGTTTTCTCCACCATCGATTGTAAAAACAATTTTTTTTAAAAACTCAAACATTTTTAAAATGCATGAATTCATTTATTTATCAATTTATTTATTAATTGGAGGGGGGGTGAGCATTGCTGTCTGAGTGAGAAATCAAAAAAAAATCTTTAATGTTCAGATGAGCCTTTAAAGCAGCAAGTGAACATCCATCTGAAGAAGGAGCGTTTGCGAGGCGTCTGGCCAGAAGTGGACACAGATGGGGTATGACATGGAAGGCTCTCCACATGCTCACCTGCTGAAGAGGGGAGTGAGCAACACTCAGTACAACAACAACAACTACAATAATAATAATCATCACCATCATCATCATAATTATACTGACTGAATAAATACTCACTGAAATCAGAAAGTGTATTTCTCGAGGACACCTTCTTACGGCCTAGTTTTGGCATCTGATTGAAGAGATAAAAAAATAAACATCTCTATCAAATGAAAACCATATTTGTAAGTCTGCTGAAAACAGGACTTTTGTTTATAAATATAATATCATATGTAGTCAATGTTTTCTGCCATACCTTTAATTTGAGCCACTTCCTGGGCCTCCCCATGGCTGTTTGCCCATCTGAAGAACTCTGAGGTGATGGAACTGCAGTGACTTCAACATCACACCGTGGAAGCAGCTCCTCCCTCAAGCCAGAGAGCAAGATGGTGTCAAAAGACTCATCCCGTGTCTCCACTGCTCTCTGCAGGACGGTCTCGGATCCAAACTCCTTCAGGAGGAACTTATCCATGGCTTTGTAGATGGTTTGAAGCTTTACGTTGTTCGGATAAGTCTGGAAGTCTGGAGTTCCTGTTGCGCTGCGGAACTCGGAGAGAATTTTCCCAATCAACTCCCTTGAGGACTCCACAGTGTCTGGGGAGGCAGTTGACTGATCTCTGAGTTTGACCAGTAGCCTTAGCATCAGTGCAGTGACCAAGCAGCCATTGTCACTGCTGTCTGCTCCAACCACAGAGGTTCCATCAGTGAAGGCATCGGAGTCCAAAATGGAGAATGTAACGCTTGAGTTGCATGGCCGCGAACCTAGTGACAATGATGATTCCACCTGGATGATGTCCATCACTTGACTAACCATCAACCTTGTGAACAGCTCCAGCACTTTTTTGAGATTTTCAGGAGCTGACTCACGTCTGCCAGTGCCAGAATGGGTGCTCAGGCTTCTGGGTGATGACGGAGTGTCATCACCGAGAACAGATTCAGTGCACAGAAATTCTGAAAGGAACCTCTGGATTAGTCCGGAAAACAAACCGTCATACCAACCTGCATCACTCTCAGTGGACACTGCTCCCTCAATGGGAATTTCTTCTTGGTTAGGTGATGGCAGCCTAGCCTGCTCATGTCTCTTCAGCTCAGTGTCAACCATTTCCATTACTTGAAAAATCATGACTCTAGTGAAGAGATCTACAACTTCACTAAATCTCTGTGAAGGAGATCCAGTGACTCGGCCATGAGGTGCAGAATTAGATCTGGAAGAAACCGCAGATTCCCTAAGGCTGATATCAGCAGGCAATCTTTGCATCAGTTTGGTCATCAGGCAGCTGCACTCATCTTTCTCCAGTTCCAGTCCAAGAAGAGAAGGTGAGGTACCTTTGGTAGTGGCACTATGTGGGCGGCTACTGGCGTAAGAACTGGAAGAAGTTTTGGTCGAGGTCATGTCATTTGCATTCACTGCCACAAGGGGGAGAAAGTATGGCTGCAGCAATTTCTTGATGGCCTCCTCAGCGTATCTGTGAACTACATGAGAGGCACTTAGTGTTCTCTTCGGAGCCACCTTTACCGTGGCAGAGAGCACAGAATCAAAAACAGGAGTGGAAGCTGGCCCGCTGTCCTGAATAGCACCCTGAATCTGACTGACAAGGTTGTTGGCAATCTGGTGGATGTGTCCGCTAGCTACCAGCCTTTCAAGGATTTTGGTGATGCAGGCCTGATCGTGGGCTGCACCTCCATGTACGGCTGTAGTGGCCTTGGTGCTGGCAGAGCGCTCAGACACAGAGCACGCTGAATCCTCAGCAGGAGGATGCCATGCCACAGTTTTGCGCAACGATGCCAGGATTCCTTTCATCATGCGTGCCAAATCACCCACAGGTCCACTATGCAATTCAAGGGAAGAGGAGGAGGCACTCTCACTTTCATCCATGACATCCCCATCGATCTTCAGTGGCCCAGGAGATGTGGTCTTTAAGCTACGGCATGGCCTTGAGAAAAAGCACAAATACCA